>BSBM01001334.1:2825000-3367500 GCA_027924585.1 Larix kaempferi | reverse complement strand
TGGAAAATTATTTGTAATAGTGTTTTTTTGAAAAGTGATCACTTATCTTGAAATATTTAAGTTTAACAATCAACTATACTTGCATCAAATATTTATTTCCTAGAAGATTTTTCCTTATTTCATCCTTGATATTGATGTTCATTTAATCTTTTTATGTGATTAATGCCCTAGTTCTTACATTTATATTGAATTAGATCCCATAAAGATGTCATCATATTTGAAGTGAACATTGTCGTTTAATCTTGAACTTGAATTAGATCTAAAGGGATTGAATTTTGACTTGGAAACTATGCATCAAGTCCGTCAATGTGCCTTCAAGTTGAAAAACACTCTTTTGGATGGATTTCTTACACAAGTGTTCTCGTTTTCTTTTACACTCTTTTGAAGTGTACAAGTGTTCTTGTTTTCTATTAGTCTTAAAATTGAGCTAAAGGTAGTGAACTTTGACTTGGAAACTATGCAGCAAGTTCGTCATCATGACTTGAAGTTGGAAAACACTACTTTTGGATGGAAGTCCTGCACCTCATCTCAAGATCCGTTATTTTGACTATTTGAAAGTACTTTTCTTGTACCTAGAACTGGAAAATTTATTGTGCTAGTAGAAATATACCTTGTAGTTCATTTTTAAGTAATTGGAGTTTGGAGGATGCTTCTAAATGCCTACCATTTTCTTTTAGTCTTATGTGCTTCATTCTAAGCCCAACACAATAGTTGGAACACCTACATACATTGCTTTGGAAGTTTTGTCCAGGAAATAATATGATGGCAAGGTAAGCAAGGCCTCAAGAAAATCATGCTTGTTCCTTGCTCTACTTTATAGAGACAATTTTGACTTATCTGAAACAATAGCAGTTGACGATCAGTGGATTAAAAAAAATTGAAATCAAATGAGCTTCTTGTGATATGTGATTCTTATTTTTGTTTTATATGATGTTTACTTAGGCTTTTGTTTTTTGCAGATTGCATATGTATGGTTGTGTGGTGTGACTCTTTATGTAACTAACATCAAAGGCGATTGTGATATGCTTTAATATCATTATTCTAAAAAGTTTTCTTGCCGTTGGTACTTCATTTCCCTTCTCTGCAATATATTCTTAGAGCAATTACTAATTTATATCGTTCTAAACTTCAAAGAGGTTCTAAACTTCAAAAAAAGGTTTTGTAGTCCAATTCTATTTTGCTCTACTGCATATGTTATTATGTACATCATATGTTATTATGTACATCCATGATTCACAGTCTGCATATTATTGTGATATCATTATGATAATTAATAGAAACTGACATCCACAGTCTGCATATTATTGTGATATCATTATGATAATTAATAGAAACTGACATCCACAGTCTGCATATTATTGTGATATGACCAGGGTTGGAATTTGGGAAAAATCCCACCCGTAAAAAATGACGGTTTTAACAATATATACAGACTTTTTAATAATTTCTTTGTTTTTTTATGACTGTTAGCCTAAAATATAGGCACTGGGCAGTATCGTCATTATGCTAATTAATAGAAACTCACATCCACAGTCTGCATATATTATTATTCTAATTAATGGAAAGTGATTTCCACATAAATAGCATATATTATGCTAATTGATAGTAGATACAAACTGATATTCACAGATGCTTAATAGAAACTGACATGAGAGGCTTTTCCAAAAATCTCCCTGTGAATAAACAAAAAAGTGGTGGCCAGTACGGATCTAGAGCCTGTGGCGAAATCTACTGAGTCGTGTCAAATGGAAACCAAGAGATTCTGCCTTGAAACTGTGGCCTCAGGACCTTATGTGAAACGATTACATCTAGATTGATTATCTACGGGTGTAGGTGACACTGAAAATGAAGGAATGCCTAATCTCCCAATGCTTCCGGTCCCCGGCCTGTACACAGCAAACTACTTTCCATTTGTAAATAACGCCAAAGGCTTCCTGACAAAGCTTCCGGTATATATTTATATGCAGAAATGCATTCCACACTCGACAACTGGATTCGTCAGGGTCTGAACGGTTCGGTCTGATACCGTTTGAATGAGGAGCAGAGCCGTAGTTTTGGAGTTGGTGGTCCTCCCCGTTCAACGAACTCGTGTTGATGTAATAGGTTTTTTTTTATGAGATTGGTCAGTCTCAGACTCTCATGTCTTTATTATAAAAGTTGGTTTTCTGCCCCAAAAAGTCATTAGAGGCTCTACAAAGAATAGACAACCTGATACGTGTTCAAATATCAGCTGATGATTAAACTACTAAGTACTCGACTGGAAAGTGTATAAAACCCTAGTGATCTCCATCCACCTCCACTGGTAGCCCCGGATTGGATTCTGCGCTGAGAATAATGCAGAAATATAAGTCGCCTAAGCGTCGTGCAGCGGAGATAAATAAAGCAGACGACTCTGGCGATGAGGATCCCGCCGTGTGTAATGGAGACAAGCAGGCGGGGCTGAGAGTTGAAAGAAAGCAGCACCCTGTTTACAGAGGTGTGAGAATGCGGGCCTGGGGAAAATGGGTGTCCGAGATTAGAGAGCCCAAGAAGAAGTCCAGAATTTGGCTGGGGACGTTCCCCACACCGGAGATGGCGGCTCGAGCCCATGATGTGGCGGCTCTGAGCATCAAGGGGAAGTCTGCCTTCCTCAATTTTCCCCACCTCGCCTCTTCCTTCCCTCGCCCCGTCACACTGTCGGCCAAGGACATCCAGGCAGCTGCCGCGGCCGCTGCGACTGAGTTCTATATGCCATCTGAAGAAGATCATGGCGAGGATCGATCTCTTCACCTCGCGGGGACAAACTCTGTGATCCCCGAAGAGTCCATGGATAATGAAGCAGCAGGAGCAGCTTGTGTGTCAACATCAGATTGGATTTCGAGTTTTCTTTGGGAGAACGAATGGATGATCAAAGACGACGATGCTCTGTTCGATCTGCCTAATTTTTTAGGTAATATGGCAGAGGGTCTATTGGTAGCTCCTCCTTTGCTGGTTGATCAAGAAGAGTTATATGGGAATAATTATTATGTTTATGAAGGAAATGGATCAATCTATTCCCAGACGTCTCTCTGGAACTATTCATAGACATTGAACATACCGCTGAAAGATCCTAAGGTTATATGAACGTCTGGAACTATTCATAGACATTGAACATACCGCTGAAAGATCCGAAGGTTATATGAATTTAAGTGGTTGTGATTTCAATTGTACTGGTTTTAAATAGGGTTATATCAACCTAACTTGTAATGGTTTTAAATAGAGTTATATCTACCTAATTTGTGGGTTTATTTGTGTGTTTTTATTTGTGTGGTATGTGAACATCAATAGATTATAAGACCATAAGTTAAGTGTCACAAATAAGTAATAAATTATATGTTGTTTTTTATGAGTAGTTGTAATCACCATTTGTGGATGTTTATGCTATTTATCATTATCCATATATCAACTAACAGTTATTTTTTATATTTTTTTATAATTGTTTTTTTTCGAATTTGATACTACCTCCATAAAATCAATCAATACACTTTTCTCATCTTTATACAATCTAGAAAAACATATATCAACTACCAGTTATTTTTTATATTTTTTTATAATTATTTTTTTTCGAATTTGATACTACTTCCATAAAATCAATCAATACACTTTTCTCATCTTTATATAATCTAGAAAAACATAGCTACTAGTCCACCATAAATTTAAAATATAAACGACTATTAATTTATAATTTTCAATATTAATACATACTTTAGTTTAAAATCAGTTATATAAAATAAGTTAATGATTATAAATATAAATTATATACTAATTATAATTTTGAATATTAATAATTAATTTCTCTTGTATTCATATTTAATTTTAAGTCTCTAATAAAATTTAGAATTTAATCATTTTATAAAGATTTACATTATTGATGGATATGTGAAAATAAAATTTTGTTTATTATTGTAATATAATATTAATGTAAATCACATAAAATATATAATTAATGTTTAAAATGGTTTCAATTATTTTCTTACACTTCCTATAATAATAATAATAAAAATAAAAATAAAGAAAATAATTTTGTTATAACAAAATTTATTAGACTTTATTTATTTATTTGAGTAGGGGACTTAGTTATACTATTTCTTATATTTATATTATTTATATATTTATGTGATGGTAGAATTTATGAATTCTATAACGTTATTGCGCCGAGATATGGGGGAGATCGTGTAACATGTGTGGAGTGTTTGTCGAGTGTAATATGAGGGAGATCTTGTAACATGTGTGAGTGTTTGTCGAGTGTTTGTAGAGTCAAAAATTAATAACCAAATAAAAAAATTAAATATTGAAACGTGGTCATTAATAAACAAAAAATTAAAAGGACATGTTATGATAGTAACGGGTAAAAAAATAATAGTCATAGTGATAGTAACATGTAAGTTTGTTGGCCATTAATAAAATTTAACATAGAGTAAAAAATTATAACTTTAAGTTTGTGATATTATTGTAGGCCATAAACAAAAAAAATACAAAGTAAAAAGTAATAAATATTATGTCGGCCATAAACACAAAAGAATAATACAAAGTAAGAGTAATTACTCAAGTAATTAAAAGTAATACAAAATTAATTGTAAATTTTGTTTAATATACTCACTTTTTAAAATAATAGTTTTAAGTGTAGTGCTTTAAATTTGAATTTAGTTTTTCTAAAAATAGAATTCTAAATTTTGTTTAATATACTCATTTTTTAAAAATAATAGTTTTAATGGCAATGGATGTGTAAAAATATAAAGAAGTAAAAAAAAAATATTATAGCTAACATAAAAACTAAAAACATAAAAAGTAAAGAAATAAAGAAGTAAAAAAAAAATATTATAGTGGATATAAAAAGTAGACAGCAAAAAAGTAAAAATAATATTATAGCCGACATAAGAATAGAAAAGAAAAGCAGCCACAATAATAGTTAGATTTGCTAACTAATAATTAGAATTGATAACTAAATATAACTCCAAACAAAAAGAGATTTGAATCTTGGTCTCTACGTTAAGACAAGAATCACCTCACTACTTACCAATAGATTACACACAAATGGTGTTAAAAAAATAATATGCCTATTGATTTGATTGATTGCATTGATTTCAACAATGCATTGTTTTTTACATGTATGCATTGAATTTATCAATTTAATAAAAAAATGCTTGCATTGGTTTTTGTTATTTACATCTATACATTGAATTTATCAATCTAATAAAAAGATGTAAAAAAATATATTGTAGCCAACATAAAAAATTAAAATATAAGAAGTTGCATTGATTTCAACAATGTATTGTTTTTTTGTTTTTTACATGTATGCATTGAATTTATCAATTTAATAAAAAAAAATGCTTGCATTGATTTCAAAAATGCATTGGTTTTTGTTATTTACATCTATACATTGAATTTATCAATCTAATAAAAAGATGTAAAAAAATATATTGTAGCCAACATAAAAAATAAAAATATAAGAAGTAAACAAATATTATAGTGGACATAAGAAGTAAAAAAACACAACATGCATGTTGATTTGATTAGTTGCATTGATTTCAACAATGTAGCCATAATAATAGTTAGACTTGATAACTAACTATAACTCCAAGAAAAAAGGGTTTTGAACCTTGGTCTCTAGGTTAACACAAGCCCAATTGCTTTAATTTCTACCAATAGACCACACACAAATGTTGTTAAAAATAATAGAAGATGCATATTTATTTCATTTGTTGCTTTGATTTTCCAGTTCAACAATTTACTCATACTTATTACTTACATTATTATAATCCTCATAATTCTTTCTGTGTTTTCAACTTAACTTGTTCCTTACAATGTTGAAATTTTTTATTGCATATTTTTCAGTGTAGATGTTATTCTGTAGACGCATTGATTTCAGTGTATGGACGCATAGATTTCAGTGTATGGATGCATGGACACATAGATTTCAGTGTATGGACGCATAGATTTCAGTGTATGGACGCATTGATTTCAGTGAATGGACGCATAGATTTCAGTGTATGGGATTTTTTATTGCATATTTTTCAGTGTAGATGTTATTCTGTGGACGCATTGATTTCAGTGTATGGATGCATTGATTTCAATGTATGGATGCATTGATTTCAGTGACAACAAAAGAACGAGAAGAAGACTTGAAATGAAAAGAAGAACAAAAAGAATTTCGAAAAAGGAAGTTGGACGAATTGACAGCAGAAGAACGAGAGGAACAAAGAAAATGAAATGTTGATCGACAAAGAGTGTATCGAGAGAGAAAGTTGAAGCAGTTGGAAGAACTAAGAAATCAAGTTGGAGAACAATAAATAAATCAAAATGTACGAAATGGCGAAATGACGGCCAAAGAAGGAGAAGAACGAACAAAACAAAATGCAGATCAACAAAAAGAAAATCGAAAAAAAAAGGTGAATTGACAGCAGAAGAACGCGAAGAACAAAGAAAACGAAACGTTGATCGACAAAGAGTGTATCGAGAGAGAAAATTGAAGCAATTGGAAGAACAAAAAAATCAGTTTGCAGAACAACAAATAAATCAAAATGTATGAAATGACGAAATGACGGAAGAAGAAGGAGAAGAACAAACAAAACAAACACATAGCAACAAAAAGAGAATCGAAAAAAAAAGTTAGGCAAATTGTCCCTATTTTCCAGTTTAACAATTTACTTAATCCTCAATACTTATTACTTACATTAGGATAATCCCCGTAAATGTATCTGTGTTTTCAACTTAACCCGTTCCTTACAATGCTGATCAAACTCCAGTTTTGTGTCACTGCCCATGACTGAAACCAGCCTAGATCCAAATCCTAGGCTCTATCAAGCGCCGAGAGGATCAAATCTCCCGAGGTGAAAACCTCAGCTCAGTTATTGCACTTAAGGAGAGGTTTGCACCTCGGGAGATTTGATCCCTCTCGGCATTTGATAGAGCTTAGGATTTGGATCTAGGCTGGTTTCAGTCATGAGCCGTGACACAAAACTGGAATTTGATCAGCATTGTAAGGAACGGGTTAAGTTGAAAACACAGATACATTTACGAGGATTATCCTAATGTAAGTAATAAGTATTAAGGATTAAGTGAATTGTTAAACTAGAAAATAGAGACAATTCGCTTAACTTTTTTTTCGATTATCTTTTTATTGATCTTATAATTAATTAAACAGAAATCAATTACAAACTTCGATCTAACTCATCTAAAAAAATGTAAATTTATATCAAAGTAAACTGTTTAATTTTATAATAAAGTAAATTGTTAGTTTGTATATTACTTTAGAAATTATATAAGTTATTTTTTATAACAAAGTAAGCTATGTAATTTTATAATAAAGTAAAGTGTTAGCTTGTATATTAATTTATAATCTTTATAAGTTATTTTAAGTTTCAAATAAAATTGTGTTTTCATCTAATAAAATTGTGTTTTCATCTCTGGGTGTAAAAATTTATCTTCATTTAAAAAAAAATATGTTGCTATAATTTATTTCTTATTTTTTTAATACAAAGTCTAAAACTTATAATTAAATTTTGTTTTTCAATTCTCTATTTTTTAATCATGATACCAATCTTTATATTGAATCATAATCTTTAACTCGTTGAGTGATTTATTTGTGGTAATTTCCCTATATTTAATTATATATTATATATGTTAATATTCTTTATTTTAAACTTTCTCTCAAAATTCTTTAGAAATGTATTAAACCTTAAATTGAATGACATGTTTTTTATGAACTTAAATTTTTTTGGTATGAATGTGTAGATATGGAGAAAAAATATAGGTGCTAGTCAACTCTAAATTTTAAGACATAAACACATATTAATGTAATAATTTGTAATTTTCAAAATTAATACTTACTTTAGTTTAGAAATGAGTTATATAAAATTTTAAGATATAAACACTTATTAATGTAATAATTTGTAATTTTCAAAATTAATATTTATTTAGAAACGAGTTATATAAAGTGTTGATAGTTGTAAATATGAATCATAACAAGTTAGGGACACTCCTCTGTAAGCTTTTTGAACATAGAAATAATATGTTAAAGACAATTAAATAATCTCTATCTTTTTTAAGGTCAGGTAGACTAAATAAGTGGATGTAAAAGACAATTATCATCATTATCATTAAATATTAATAATTTACTTTAATTTTAAAACCAGTTTACATATAGTAAGTTTAAACTTTTATGTTGATACTCAATTTTAACTCTAATAAAATTTAATCAATCTATGAAGATTTATACTATTGATAAATATGTAAAAATAAAATTTTATTATTATTAAATATGTAAAAATAATTTTTTTTTATTACTATAATATAATATTAATGTAAATATCACATAAAATATATAAGATTAAAATGGTTTTAATGACTTTGTAACACTCCTCGAAAATATTGAAAATAATTTTGTTATAGTAGAGTTTATTTATTTGCATAGAGGATTTAGTTATAATATTCCTTTATATTTATATTAATTTTATATTTATGTGATAGTAGAGTGTATGCAATCTATAACATGATATGAATTTAATTAAAAAAATTAATTATAAACTTTGGTTTAACTCATCTTAAAAATGTGTGAATCTATAATAAAGTAAGATGTGTAATTTTATATTAAAGTAAATTGTTGATTGTGTATTAATTCACAAGTCGTATAAGTTATTTTAAGTTTCAAATAGAATGGAGTGTTTTCATCCTAGGTGTGAGAACCTATCCTCATTTAAAAAATAATATGTTGATGTACAATTTATGTATTATTTTGTTTCACACAAAATCTAAAATACTTAAGGGTTTATGGTTAAATCTTGTTTTTCAATTCTTTATTTTCTAATCCAGGATACCAATCTTTATCTTGAATCATAATCTTTAACTAGTGAAGTGATATAATTGTAACCATTTCCCTATTTTAATTATATATGCTAGATGGTGATATTCCCTATTTTTAACTTTTTCTCAATTTTTTTTTGGAAATGCATTCAACTTGAGATTGAATGATATGTTACAAAACCATTATAGCAATATTTTAAAAATAATTTTTTTCAATTTTTCAAAAGTTTTAATTATAAATGGTTTTAGGTTTACATTCTAAGCATTAGTGATGATGATGATGATTAATGTCTAGTCAGACCAACTTTGATCTATTGAACCTTAAGAAGGTTATTACGTGGTCTGCTTTAAACTTTTGTTCCTATGCTCAAAAATCTTGCTAAGAAGCTTTTCAAGCTCACTATAGTTTTGGCAAGTTAGGAGGTTAGCAATGTTTGTATTGTAGCAAATACTATGAAACTCATATCTAATGTGGGTGTAACCAGGGCATTATCAGAGAAAGTGATTTCCATCCTCAATGCTCATAGACTCACAAAGATGGAAAACCCTTTCCGCTCACCGAATTTTGAGAATATACCAACGCCATGTTTCGCTATGAAACTCATGGGAGTTCGTTCTTATTATTATATGAACATCAAACAATTATACAAATTTATATATCAACCTTTCCCATGTAATAAACATAAAATATTATACTAATAATAATAATAATTAAAAGACACATCCCTTCTTTCTTCTAGAATTTGTATTTATAGTGCACTATCATTTTATTTTGAATCATCTCATATTCATTATTCAAATATATTCCTATATGGATTCTTTTATACTTGTTTATATGTTATGTTTTGGATATTTATTCAGTGAGATTGGTTTTCCACATTGGTATAGAGTGTTTCCATTGGTATATTGACCCAACAAAAGATTCCATGTAAAAGTAGAAAGAATAAGGGTAAAAGAAGAATAAGAAGAAGAAAAAATAGTTACTTTGTAAGAAGATCAAAAAAAGAAGAAGAAGAGGGAAAGAGAAAATAGAGAAAAGATACTTACATAGTAAGAACAAGAAGTTATTCCAATTGTAAAAAGTGAAAAATAAGTAACATAGAGGCAATCCACTTAAAAGTAAAAGTATTAAAGTTACTCAAATTTGTAGGTGAACAAATTCAAGGTTAAGAGAAAAAATGCATTGTTATATACCTATAATTTCACATAAATTATATTATTAAGTGAAGAGTCAAGGTTGCAACTTTTCAATTGAAATAACTTAACTTTAAAAAAAAATGCTAATATATTATTATATACAAACGGATCTTAAGTAGTGACTCTTACTATTTAAATTGACTTTTCTATCATTTAGTTATATGGTAAGGTTATATCCTATATTTTAAAATGAAAAGAATAAAGTTAATATAAAATTGTTATTTAATATAAAATGTTAAAAAAACCAATTAGAAACCAAAAAAACATTCACTACATTCAAGTTTAATAAAAAAATATACATTCAAGTTTAATTAAAAAATATACATTAAAAAAGAAAGGAAAAAATGATTTTTTCAAAAATTAAAAAAATTATTATAATATTCAAAATTCTATATATATTTAAAAGATATATATCTTTGATATATAATTGTTTACCTCACTAACATACATTAGTGAATAAGATTATCATAAGAATATATAAAGTGAAGAATATTATCATAAGAAAAGGATAAGTTTTAAGTTTCCAAAGTTAATGAAAAACATTATCTTTGATATTATAAAGTGACATGTATTTTTATTAAGACAAATTTGATAGCTTATGTATTTTTTGAAAAAGATACATATAAAAAGGAATATTCTAGTTTGAGTATATGAAGATTTTTAAAAATTACAATCACTTTTGTGTAATATGTGGAAAATTGTTTCTAATGGAAGAAATCAAGGTAATCTAGAAATACAAATATATGTTAAATGGTTAATTGAGACATTATAAAGTGAACAGAAAAATGGAGTTTTGATATGTGAACAAGGAGGGGTAGGTGTTATCCATCCCTAGAATCCTAGATCTTGCCACTACTTCGACAAGCTATTAGTTAGATTCGAAACAGGGACATGAGAATAGCCCAAAAGAACTCAACAAAGAACACCAAGATCTGACTATAAAATAGTAGATCTATAAGTGCAATGAAATTCAATGATGCATTAAAATGGTGAATTGTCTTGTGCAAGAATGCAATGAAATTTAATGATGGATTAAATATATATTGTAGAGTGATCAATCTCAATATGCTTTCTTCTACTTTTATTAAAGTCATTTTTACCCCATTTTCCATATTCTCATAACGATCATATGTAAAAGGAGGTTGAGTTCGAACACCATTCACCCTTAATTTGAGATATTGTAGTAAATGTGAGACCTTGCCTCTCTTTATTTCAAATATTTAGAGTTTCTTTGTCCAATGTTAATCCTTTTGATTCAAACCCAAAGCATGTTTCAATGTAAATTTTTCTTATCTACGTCATTGTAGCATTTTCTTCTCACTTTATTCTATGAAATTTAATGATGAATTACATGTATATTTAACCAAATGATATCATACAAAATGTACTATCACTAAATTGAATGTATCTTAACAATGCTATTAGATCATAACGCATTTCCAAATGCACGAATTTCAAGTTAGAGGGATGTTAGATCATAATGTGAATCTTCATCTAAAGACATAGATCAATATATTCTAAATGTCCTTCATTGTAAGAAAAATACCTAGAACTTGAACATTTTGAAATTCAAATCAATGCAACAAACATCTATTACTAAATTCCGACATTTAAATATTACATGCCAATATATAGTTGAAGTAGGGTTTCCACAATTTAATTGTTGTGATTCTATATACTTGGCTAACTATGGTAATTGAATCAAATTAGGGTTTTGACTATTTAGCTGAATGATATCATATAAAATAGATAGATATTTTAACATCAATAAACTAATTAATAGATCATAAACACCATCCTACAAAAGGCAATATCACTAAATTCAATGCATCTTAACATTAGTACTTGATCATATTGCATTTCCCAATGCATAGATTTCAAATTAAATAGATGCTAGATAATAAGGAAAACATTCATCTAAAGATGTATCTATATCAAAAGATCATAATGTTTTGATTAGGCTTCACGTAATGGATTTTGTGGAGTTGGAATGGTCATTCAATTAAGCAGTATACAAAAATATCATATTTGGATGGGATGTGATGAAGACATAAATACCAAGGTAGAGCTTATGGAACTAGGGAATTATTATTGTTTGCTTTTAATAAATATATCATATATTTGCGTGTGGTTGGTGACTCTAGAGTAATAGTGGATTGGGTTGCTTGCAAAACTAACCTCTAGGTTTCTTTGTTAGAGCAATGGAAACATATAATTAAGGTTTTGAGAGATCTCTTTCAATACTTCTCTTTCAGGCATGTCTACAGGAAATACAATTATGTAGCTGATAGACTTTCAAAAAAGGCTTTTGGTCTTGATGAATGACAGATACACTTTGAATATTTTGAGGAGCAAAGAGTGATGGAAAGTGGTAGCATACAGTTCTCCTACCCGATATTTATGTTATATTTACTAAAAGTAGTACAAGTTTTGTGAAATATTGTATAACTTATTATTTTTAGGTTGCTTTAAATTCGTAAAGCTCTATGTCTATGGGTCATATGGCTTAAAGCGAGGCCTTGCTTAATCCATTTCATGGGCTAGAACCCCTTCAAAAATCCTAGGACAAAATTGGTGCCAACACTGGGTTTAGCATCGAATTTCAGGATATTCGATGGTAGTTTGGCATGAATATGTGGCCAATGTGGTTCATTCCAAATGGGATCATTTATCAATCTTGAAAAATCCAGCAGGTCCAATGTTTCCAGGAAGATAACTTTCCTATTAGGTTGCGTGTATGAATAATATTGATGGGGTGCTGGAACACCTGTCGAGCCCTGCACCTCATATTGTTGCATATTGTATCCATACATGTTACCCACATGGTACTTTTGGAAGTTTTGTGAGTTGGGGATCATCTAGTTAATCGATTGTTGGTTGGGAATCATAGGATTCACCAATTGATTCAGAATCGAATTGTAGAACAATTGTTGAAAATGCTACTGGGTGGGATTGAATGGCGTAGATACCTGAGGTGGTGGGACCCATTGTAGTGCCCCTAGACTACTGTAGACATTGAGGGCACCTACTGAGTCACCCGACTATTTGAAACATTAATAAAATAACCCTATGATTTTATTTTGAGTATATTTATGATTATGATTGATTGTAAATCAATAAAATAATGATTTATGTTGTGAGAAATGTGTGTAGCGACAGGTGAAACGGTTCATCGAAGGACACACAAAGGAATATGAAGGGTCGTAGAGTACGGGTAAATCACACACAGGGGGAGCGACGACGATGTCGACTTCTGACAAGAATACCACGCATGAGCAGATAATCACTGATCCGCTTGCTCAAGAGGAATGCGTGAGGGCGTACGAGGTAGGCCACGACGGAGCTAGACACATACGAGTTGAGGGGCGCGCAGTGAGAACGGACTCACTCCTCAGCGCCATTAGTCTCTAGATAGCATGTAGACAGAGGATGGATGGTAACGATTCCTAAAATCCCTACAAGAGTCCCCGCAAGTCAAAACGGAAAGATGGTGGCAGAAGGGCCCGACGATGCGGTACCCTGTCGAGAAATGAAAGAATGGACGCAAGGACCCAACGATGCGATACCATGCCAAGGAATGGAAACCATGGATGACTGGACCCGACGGAGTGGTGCCATGTCAGAGAATTAAAGTTAAGGAACCAGGAGCCCAACGGCACGGCACCGTGATCCTAGTGAGTTTGATTGTTAAATTAAACTGCATAAAAACTTAGGAGAATAACTCTAGATTATTACTTAGCAAATGCATAAAAAAAAAATAGTTTAGACATTTGCACATGAATAGTTGTTTTTTTTGAGCATTTAAAATAATAGAAATCATTATTTAGAAGCAAAATAGAATCCTAAGATTAGACACCTAGTCAACTAAAAGCTAGGAGTTGATTAAAATATCTGCGGGACAAACTAGAGCAAACTTAGGGATGTAGGTGCACTTCCCAGAGAAACTGACACTTGGATGGGTGAGTGTTTTAATTAAATAATTAATTAAAAATATTTAATTATGCATGAAGTGACATGTGTCGCAGGAGATTTTCCTTTATAAGGAAGGCTTAGGGAATGGGTAAAGGGCCCATAATTTGGATGATTGTCGTAATTTTCGAATGCCTCAAAGACTTGCTGCTATCTAAGGGTTTGGCTAAGAAATCCTGGTGGGAAGGGAAACCCAAGCTGGATTTCTGAAAAACGTGTGTAAGCTCTACGACCCAAAGCTCGGGGGAGGCCATGCGACTGAAAGCATGAGCCTATGGTTGGGTGGCGGAGCTAACGGTTGCTTCGCCTATGGTTAAACGAGCTTTGCTGGTTATGGTTATGGTTTGTTTTAATTTGCTAGTTTATTCATTTGTTTAGTTTATTTATCGAGTCGTTATGCTCTCTAATCTCTTTTGTATCAAGTGGTTGAGTTTTAGGTTAAACAGGAAGGATCTAGAGGAGGGGCCCTACATTTGGTATCAGAGCTGGTCGAGCCTTGAGGGCACCAGACTCATATTTCAACCAAAGGGGTTGTCGGTATCTTCGTCAAGGTTGAAATCGGATGGTCGATTTAGCTGCAGCTACAACTATCTACTCAATCTGAAATTCAACCACCGAATCAGGTACATTGTTCTTTTAGTTAATTTTTTTTGTATAGAGATGGATATCGATTTTCTTTAATAAATATCGACCTGGTTTTGTAAGAAATAAACTTTGATATCTGCATTCTTCTTATGCTTATGAATCTATCTGGTTAATAGGAATGTACAACTCTGTTTCTGTATGAAACTCGATTGGTACATCAAAATAATAACTCTGTTTCTTATTATATATATATTTCTTTTAATCGTTAAGAGTTATGTGAGAGACTCGATGGGAAGGTCGATTACAGTATTTGTATATCCAATTTCTAATGAACCCAAGATTTCTTTTAAATCGACTCGAAATTTAAATCTGTATAATTTCTTGTAAATTCAACTGTGGGCGTTTCCAGGATATGCTATTGTGAGTTTCAATAACCCTCTACTTCCTTCGAAATATGTTGAATGTTTTAGTGCCGGTGATGCATTTCGATTTTTATGCTCTGCGTTGATCCCATTTTATTGTTGTTTCCAACTCTAATAAATTGGATTACAATTTGATTTTAAAACTCTGTGTCGATCCCATCACTGTGGACGTTTCCAGATCTATTGATTGAATTGCATTTGATTTGTATACTCTGCGTTGATCTCATTTTGTTGACTTTTCCAATTCCAATAAATTGAATTACAAATTGATCTTGTCTCTGCGTCTACCCCAATAAGGATAGAGATCCACATTTCGCTATCCCCTGCACTATTCCAGGATTTCAGTTGTGCGAATCTGACCCTGTACCCCCTAATCTCTGCGATTCCAAACATAAGATCGAATCCGATCTGCATCTTGCCTTGGACTTGAATTTTAATTTGAGATCGATTTTGGATCTACGACTCTGGCTTGAAACTTAGATTATTAAACTTGAATCTAAAATCACTGAATGAAACCTTGTCTCTCTGCATTAAGGTTTAATTTGGAATTTAATAAACTCTGTATTTCATTTTTAATGGTGTTTCCAGGTCAATGCATCGAATTACAACTACTCTTTAAATTTCTGCGTTTGAACCCTTTTTCGTAGGCGTTTCCAGGCTAATATAAATTGATTTTTTAAATTGTTCTGTAAAACCTGCGTTGATCCTATTTTCTTTTAATATCTAGCAGATTGACTTGTGTTTTGTTCTTTAAAATCCGTATTAGTCCAACTGTTATTATCGTCTCCAAAGATCTTAACATGAATTATAAAACTGTCCATTAAAACCTTACGTTTGGTATTCCATTCCCAAAATGGTTGCGTGTTTCCAAGATCCACAAAACGAATTATAATTGCTTGCTTACACTTGATTGACACTCGAACTTTGAAAAATCTCTGTATTTCCAAATTCGGGATTGAATGACAAGTTCCAGAATTTGTAATATGAATTGTAGTTTGATCATTACATCCTCTTGTATCCATTTTAATTTGACCAACGTTTCCAGATTTATTCCTTCAAGATCAATTTGGTTCAAAATTATTTAAAACCTGTGTATATTGCTTATGTGTTTCCAGAATAATTTTTTCATCAGGACGATTTGGATCCAAGAATTAGAACTCTGTTTGCATCCTTTATGTGTTCCAGAATTGTTGTTGTTTTCTTGAGGTCGATCTGAGCTATTAAAAATGCTCTGTTTTTTACGATGAAGGCGACCTCCAGAATTGTATCACGAATTTTACTTGAGTTTAAAAAAAAAAAAAAATCCCTGTGTTTCATGATGAAGGCAGGCCATTCCAGAATTGTGTCACGAATTTTATTTAAGATACTAGAAATTCTGTGTGTTTCATGATGAAGGGTGTTTTCCAGAATCATAGTAGGTTTTTATTTAAACTTTAACAATCCCCGTTCATGAGATCGAATTCCTTTCAGCAGACCTAATCTTGCTAAAACTCAATGCATTATTGATGAGATGCATATTTGAATTCGTGTATTTCAACTTCGACTTCCAGAATCGTCCAAATCTAAGGAAAGACACCTGTGCGATTTATTTGGAAAATGATCATTAAGATTCAACTGCCAACACCTGTGCAATCCCACTTGGAAAATAATTATTAAGTTGTCAATCTGCCAACGCCTGTGCGTTTTCATTTTGGAAATTGATTATTAAGTTCAATCTGCCAACACCTGTGCGATTCCATTGGGAAAATAATTATTAAGTTTTCAATCTATCAACGCCCGTGTTATTCAAACTCTGTAATTATTTATTTTAAAACCCTGTTTTCGAATTGGAGCATTTAATTTCAATTGCGGAAGAATTCAAATGCTATGCTGCGTGTTCTGCTGCATGAAAACAAGAAGAAGGAAAAATTACTGAATTACCATTCTTTCCAGATCTGGTAAGTTGATTTAAAAATTGCTCTTTAAAATCGGGTTGATCCAATTCTAGGTCATGGCGTTTGATCTGAATCTAGATCTTAGCGTTTGACTGCAAATTTCATAGCATTCCAATTCAGCATTTGTATTTTCTCTGTGGGGATCTACTGTTTGAGGCGTTTTCCATTTGTATCATTATCTATAAAATCAATTATGTAAACTTATGCTTTAACCTGTCAAGAGAGGCGTTTTTCATCTGTAAATTTATCAGGGATACGAATTTCTTTTATGTTTATATCCATTCTTAATTTGAATTCCCATTCATTTGAGATCTGAAACCTTCAGATTATGAACGCTTCCTAATAAGGTATTACGCCTTCATCTCTCATCTCGACGAGCTCAAAATTTTTTTCATCCTACGAATCCATAACTCTGTCACCCGTTCGATACTCTCATCTCACCGAGCTCTAATATTTTAGTTCAGCATTGTTCTACAAAATCCGTAGATATTCATATCCTTATTTGGCGTTCATATGCACTAAAGATGACAGCAAGATCGGACTATGTGGTTACTCTGTCGGCTTAAAAAAAAAAAAACGGGGAAAGCAGAAAAGTTATAGCGATTGGTGTGACGGACACTATAGAAGATTAGATAATTACAAGCCTCCTTTAAATGAATTCGTAAACTTATGTATTATAAATCCTTATAATAAATTTTAGAAAGAGACCTTTTATATTCATACATATATACATACAGTTTGCAGGAGTAGAGCTCGTTCATTAAAATAATTTTAATGACTATTATATTATCATTTGGATATTATTATACTATCATTTGGATATGGTTTACGAAATAATAAATATATATATATTGTTTCAAGGATATATAAGACTTGTAATTACCATATTAGAATATGCAATTGGAATATGATGTGTCTCTCAAATAGTTATTATAAATGGTTTATATGAGTGCAATGTTCAAAAGATAAATAAGTCTTATTAGAGTATGTAGGTAGAATATGAGGTGTCACTAGATTAGCTATTATATTGAATAATTTATGCTTGTTCCATTTGAGTAAAGAATAACTCTTTTATCAGTTAAAAGTATGTTGTTCCATTTGAATGAATAATAGCTTTTTACATTGAATAATTTATGCTTGTTCCAGTAAAAAATAACTCTTGTATTAGTTAACATGCATAAGGTGCATTTATGTTTGAAGTTGTAGAAAGAAAAAGTGCACTAATTCTTATTCTAAATTTTAATGATTTCAAAATGGAGATTTCATGCATCTTTTATTAAGTTAATAAATGAGAGTATATATTGTATATTCATATATGGATTATTAGAGGAAGTTGAATTTAGGTAGCAATTTATTAGGTGTCAAATATGCATAGTTAAAATAGAATAAAGAAGAATATGCAACCTTTAAATTATTATATGAGTGTTTTTTTATAATAAAAAAAAAAGGTAAATAATAAAATAAGAAAATAAATAAATAAATGTTTAAATTGATTACTTGCACACACTTTATTTAAAATAGACTGCATATTGATTTTAAAGAATTAGATCATTTAATGGTGAAGATTTATATTAGAATATCCCAATTGAAAAAGATACTAGGAGATGTGATTAGTATATTGTAATATGTTGAAATTGTGCATATGTTATAATTACTTTATTTGAAATAGGTTGCTAATTGGATGGAAAAGGGTTATGTATTTTCAATGTTAAAAATATTATAATAGCATTTGAATGGAAAGCAGGATAGGTGCCTTTCTACTTGATTGAGAAGAAATGTATATAACGACTTATGCTAATAGTAGCAATATGAGGATTGAAACATATTAAGCAAATCTCTACAAATATCGATAGAAATGCACTTTTATGTTTTACATTTCATTTGAGGAGCAAGTATTCTTATGGTTACATCTTATGAAAGAAAGTGTGATTAGAAAGATCATGGGTAATGCTTGTATTACTTTCCCTTAATGTTAGGGGTAACTAGGAACTAAGATAAAAGGTTGTTCTTTCGAAGTATGGTATTGCGGCGTTTTCAAAGTATTACTTGATTTTGTTCTAGGATTCACTTCTAAGAAAAATACCAATCTTAACTCAAGCCATGTCGTAAGGTGATTAGGAATCTTATAGAATGGGAAACTTGAATGATTGTGTAGATGGATTTTAGTAAGCTAAAGAACAGAAGAAGATATGTGTATTAAATGATTTAGTTATGGCTAAGTAATTAAATCATGAGTTATGATTGTTATTCTAATTATTGTTCTATAATAAGATCGGATACGAATGGTGATAATTGTCTTCTAAGCTAAGTTTATGACATACACTTGCTACGAAGGTTGTTAGTACAAAAAAGAAAAAAAAATTCACTTGCTCAGGTTGAGAGACTCTACCTTTCGTCGGTGAGTCATGGAGATCGACGTGGAAAAATCAGATCTGCGGTTTTACTTCTTCTCCTTCGGCAAGGATACTTCCAGCTTCTCGAACAGGTTATAATTATTCTCCTCTAAATTTGCTAGTATGTAAGTTGAATGGTATTCAGGGTTCATATACTTTGATGATGGGTTATGCGTCAAGAATTTTATAGATTGGTTGTAAATGCTTATTTTATGAAATCAAGGCGATGGCTTCGCAGGTATGCACTACTAGTTTGTAATTTTGCTTTGAATTGTGAAAAGAGAGAAGTTAAACTTACTTGAATTATAGAATCTTAACTGTGCTTAAGTTAGGAAGAGAAGAAAACCTTGCATAACGTTGTTTATAAAAATCTGAGATTATACTAAGTAAATGGCACTCCAATATTTAATTATACTTTGGATTATGAGAAGAGAGAGGTGGCATGTAAGATAAGTTTAGTAATGGTTAAGGTATGTAGTGAAGAACTGAATTGGGAAGGGTAAATTCTTATTTTGAAATTTAGACATTGTTTTAAACATGATAGTTATACGTAACTATAGAGAAGGAAGAAAGTGACTAGGAAAGATTGATCTCTTAGCTAAAATGTAATCATGATGCTAACTAAGATCAACTAATGTTGGTTGGGTTACATGAAAGAAATATGGGTGATCTTGGCCATTGTTGTTGAATACATATACAACAAGTGAAATAGTAACAATTATAAAGAGCCTAAAATATGCCAACTAAGAAAGGAAATGGTCGATTAGAGATTGTATCGATAACTAGAGAAAGGAACAAAGACCGGAGATATTTAAAACTTTCCTACATAGCCATGATGAGTAGACAAGTAGATGGATATATATGTGGTGAATTTACTATATGATGAAAAAAATCGATAAATTTTGACTAACAAGATACCAAGATACTCAGATTGACGATACTTTAAGAGATTGTTGAGGGAGTGAAACAAACTTAAAAATTTGAAAATGAGATATCAATGTGATCGGTATGACGAGCTGACCTCAACGACAACTAGCCATCGAGATGAAACTCGATGGGGTTAAGAAAACACACATTGTACGAATTGATGAAACTAACGAAGTGGTCTTACGATGACATGAATGATGAAATGAGGTAAGGGTGTGACAATCTCATTAACCTCGAATGATGATATTGATGAAAGGACTAACAGATAGATTTTAATATGTTCGACTAAATCGTTAAGTTCTGGCCCTAGGAATCCTATCGAATTGAGAACCGACATTTTGGGATTCGGAAGTGGTCTTATGGAATTTGGATTGGGACAATTTGAGGGTCTCTCCTGATTTGTTAAAACCGTGATTATATCTTATCGAATATTTTATGATGTTTACCTTCTTAGGAGGATAACCAAATAGATTTGAATCCTTGTTTGGATTTGTTATGTTTATAAATTATTGGGTGGCTTTTGATGCAATGGAGCTTGTTGAAATTTTGGACATCATGGACCTTCGTGAATGAATAAGAGATATAGAAAATCTAGTTGGAATTGACAATTATGGAATGTATTATCGGATTGATATGATACGAAGTTACGATTAAGTTCCTGAGGGTGTATTGTAACCATACTAGATGATATTGGAGCTAATGACTTTAACCACTTGTGCTTATAGCCATGATTATTGGAGAAAACTAGAATACAATGACATGGGGATTAGAATATAAAAAAAAAATAACGCCTAGCGTCGAAAGTACAAGAACAAAAAAAAAATTAACTTCGAGACGAAGTTCTATTTAGGAGGGGGTGTATGTAATGCCCCTAGAATGACTGTGGACCTTAAGGGCACCTGTCGAGTGACCCGACTGAAAAACTTGGATATAATGGTCTCTTGATCCTTGTTATGTCTTAACTGATTGAGGAAAACCTGAAGATGGGAATGACGACAATAATTGATAAATGAATTAAGGAATTAAATTATACATGTGGAGTGGGATAATTGATTGATTACATCTTGCTTAATGATTAGCCCTGTTTGATCAAGTCAAAGTGCAGTAGGACAGTTACAGTCCTAGCTCTACGATTTGGGAGGACGCAACTGAGATGTGTCATAACTTTCCATTTTTTTTATTCTGAACTTCGGGACGAAGTTCTAAATAAGTAGGGGTGTATGTAGTGCCCCTAGACTACTGTAGACATTGAGGGCACCTACTGAGTCACCCGACTGTTTGAAACATTAATAAAATAACCCTATGATTTTATTTTGAGTATATTTATGATTACGATTGATTGTAAATCAATAAAATAATGATTTATGTTGTGAGAAATGTGTGTAGCGACAGGTGAAACGGTTCACCGAAGGACACACAAAGGAATATGAAGGGTCGTAGAGTACGGGTAAATCACACACAGGGGGAGCGACGACGATGTCGACTTCTGACAAGAATACCACGCATGAGCAGATAAGCACTGATCCGCTTGCTCAAGAGGAATGCGTGAGGGCGTACGAGGTAGGCCACGACGGAGCTGGTCACGTACGAGTTGAGGGGCGCGCAGTGAGAACGGACTCACTCCTCAGCGCCATTAGTCCCTAGATAGCATGTAGACGGAGGATGGATGGTAACGATTCCTAAAATCCCTACAAGAGTTCCCGCAAGTCAAAACGGAAAGATGGTGGCAGAAGGGCCCGACGATGCGGTACCCTGTCGAGAAATGAAAGAATGGACGCAAGGACCCAACGATGCGATACCATGCCAAGGAATGGAAACCATGGATGACTGGACCCGACGGAGTGGTGCCATGTCAGAGAATTAAAGTTAAGGAACCAGGAGCCCAACGGCGCGGCACCGTGATCCTAGTGAGTTTGATTGTTAAATTAAACTGCATAAAAACTTAGGAGAATAACTCTAGATTATTACTTAGCAAATGCATAAAAAAAAAATAGTTTAGACATTTGCACATGAATAGTTGTTTTTGTTGAGCATTTAAAATAATAGAAATCATTATTTAGAAGCAAAATAGAATCCTAAGATTAGACACCTAGTCAACTAAAAGCTAGGAGTTGATTAAAATATATGCGGGACAAACTAGAGCAAACTTAGGGATGTAGGTGCACTTCCCAGAGAAACTGACACTTGGATGGGTGAGTGTTTTAATTAAATAATTAATTAAAAATATTTAATTATGCATGAAGTGACATGTGTCGCAGGAGATTTTCCTTTATAAGGAAGGCTTAGGGAATGGGTAAAGGGCCCATAATTTGGACGATTGTCGTAATTTTCGAATGCCTCAAAGACTTGCTGCTATCTAAGGGTTTGGCTAAGAAATCCTGGTGGGAAGGGAAACCCAAGCTGGATTTCTGAAAAACGTGTGTGAGCTCTAAGACCCAAAGCTCGGGGGAGGCCATGCGACTGAAAGCATGAGCCTATGGTTGGGTGGCAGAGCTAACGGTTGCTTCGCCTATGGTTAAACGAGCTTTGCTGGTTATGGTTATGGTTTGTTTTAATTTGCTAGTTTATTCATTTATTTAGTTTATTTATCGAGTCGTTATGCTTTCTAATCTCTTTTGTATCAAGTGGTTGAGTTTCAGGTTAAACAGGAAGGATCTAGAGGAGGGGCCCTACACCCATGTGGGGTTCCCAAATCCTTTATTGGGTGGATTAACTGCACCTTGAGTAGGGGTAGGTGTCTGAAAGGGTGGATCCAATAAATTGTTCGTTCCGCCTTGATTGAGAAACGAGGTTTGGGGAGGTGGGATCCATTGATTGTTAGAGACACTAGTATAAGGTAACCCATGATTCAGATTAGGGGGTAAAAAGATTAATGTTTATTCGTGTGCCCCCCAGTAGGATTTTGGTTACCAAATGTTTTTTTCCCCCTAGTAGGTGGGTTTTGTGGTCCCCATGAAGGAAGTGGGCCTAATGAAGGAGGTTGGTTGTTGGTACCACTTAGGGAACAGACAAAAGGTTGTACTCCAATAGGTGGGGTTTGTGGTCCCCACATAGCAGATGGTGATAATGGAGGAGGTTGGTTACTGGTTCCTCTTGGGACACCAATAAACGGTTGTCCTCCAATCGGTGGGGTTTATGGTCCCCACTAAGCAGATGGTCCTGACTGAGGATGTTGGTTACTGGTTCCTCCTGGGGCACCAATAAATGGTTGACCTCCAGATATAGTGTACATTGTGGCTGAATATTGACTTCTAGTCACAACGGGTGTTCTAACAGTATGAATAGACGGCCTTCCAATGGAAACATTATAAGAGATTGACTATGCAGTTTGGCTCGCTACATTATTAGTACCGATTTGTGAAGATGAGTGTGCACTAATTCCAGATGATGCGGGTAGCAGCGGGAAAGTATAGTTTTTCCCCTAGCTATAAATGTTCCCTGAAGGTGAACCAAATATTTCATTTGGTAATAGATGAGGAGAAGGTTGGAGGGGAGTTTCTGGCGTTAATTGCATAGGTACTAGAAAAGTGAGGAAATCATTGAGGGCTTTGCCTAGAGTTGTATTCCATAATGATGAAGATGGATCAAAGATGTTTATCGTCCCCAAATCATCGGGGAAAGGTTCAAAATAGATCCAATCTGTGGGTCCATATCGACCTATGAATGAAGTGCCATAGGTAGTATCATAGGATGTGGAATGGAGGGCTCTGGAATCACGATGATTTACCACTTGAGACGCAGATATTGGTGGGAATTGTGAGGTTGAAGCCATTATTTGCATAGCTTCATGTCTAAATTTGTTCGTCGCTGCACGTTCTTGGGATAAAATAACAAGTTATGCTCGTATGGATGCCATGATTTCATGTCCCAAAGGGAGAAAGGGAGAAGGCATTTCGAATGATCTATTACTGGAAGATACAACTTTGTAGCTACGCACAAACAAAGAAGTAGGTATGACAAGCGGGGTTACCAATTGTACTAAAGGATGGTTAAATTTTGCATCGAACTGGATTGTCTTAGAGGGTAAAGGATTAGATTCCTTGATAACCTCGATATATCCCTTGGAGAGATCAATTTGTGATGGAATTACTAGAGCGGTGTTATTTTTCGGTAGGATACTAACCTTCACAACATTGTCTTCTGGTAGGACACTAACCTTAGGTGCTATAGTGGTTTCCAATGTCGTACTAACTTCCGGTACTACACTGGTTTCTGTCACTGCACTAGTTTATGGGACTGTGCTAGGAAATTGGGGTACCATAGAAACTGGTGGTGTCGTATTGGTTGATTGTGGGACAGTCCCCCGACCAGATGGTCTTCTAGTAGGGGGATTAGGTATGCATGACGGTGGTGTACGACTAGTTCTAGGAATCGGTTCAGGACTCTTCCCTTGTTTTCTTCGTGATTTCCTTTTGTCCGCCATGGAACATGAATATATAATGTGGGAGAAGTCTCGTTTAAAGAAGAACTAAAAAAACCCTCAAGCAACCGAGTGTGCAAAAGGGGAGTTAGAAAAATAAGAGGTGCACAGGAAAAAAATCAAGCTCAAAAACTACACTGAGACCAATGTCACAGTAAGCAAGCTACAACAAAAAGGCCATAAATCCAACAAGAAACACTAAAAAAATAAAAGACTCTCTATAAGGTACAATATTAGGCAATCCTCCTATCTAAGGTCTAGAGACCTCAACAAATCGTATCCACTGCAAGGTGATGAAATCCAAGTTGGAAAATACAAAGTGAGAGACCAAAAGATGAAGGGATATCCCTCTACCAAAAGGGATCCTAGGTAAAAGATCCCTAGAAGGAAGGTCACTAGGATACCCCGTTCATGACACATATGAGAAGTTTTACGAGAGCTTCTGCCTTTGAGCCCTTGTACAACCAGTATGGATGCCATAAAATACAAGGAATATAATGGATTGATGTCCTTAAGCACTAAGTGGAGTGTGGTATTCTACAAAATCTGCTCGGAACCAGTCCTCACTGCTTACCCCCGTGGAACATGATTCCCTCCCAACAAATTGGTGTATAATCGTGCCAAAAAATACAAGAGGATTTGAGCACCCTAAAGGAAAACAACTATGTCCCAAATTTAAAGTGACAGGGAGGAATTATTTGGATTTCTATCCCTGATGTCCTACCTAACTACACAATTCTTTTATATCCTCAAATGAGGTTAATGTGTGTTTAGTTAGGGAATTAATTTTAAGGGTTTGTTGTTTTACTCAAAAGGTGACAAAAGTGCAACTTGATGGTGTTAAGACTCGAATCAAACCATGCATCTATGAATGAATCAATGCAACTCTTTATTTCGATGAATACCTAGCTACAGTAAGGAGAGTTCCTTTCTTATTCCCAAATGAGAGAAACACACAATGCCAAAAAGAAAAATGTTCACTTTTGTTTTTCTTTTCAATTTTGTATTCCAAAGAAAAATATGAGATACTCTTTCACACTGAACCTATCCAAAAACAATTCGAAAAACAAACTTTTGTTTTCTTTTTACTTCAAACGAGCTTAAAGAGGACAAGTAGATGAAAAATGTTTTAAATTTGCAAAAATGTTTTACTCATTAAGTGAAGAGGAAAAGAGATCTTTAAAATTTTCTAAACAAATTTGATAAGAAAAAATGCAAAGATTCTTTAACAAGAAATAATATTTTTCGAAAATTTCTTCAAGAATGCAAAGGAATGTGTAACGATGCTCTTGAATTTTAACAAAATGGCCACTTTTGCAAGATAAAACTAAAAATTCCAAGTAAGAAATTTACTCTTGTCACTTCAATCTCAAGAAGTCCAAACCATAAATAAACAAACAAGCAAACCAAGCCAATCTTCTAGACTTGCAGATCAGGAGTAGAGTGAGTAATCAGACCAAATGCAAAGGTAAAATAAGGTCACGGGAATGGTATGAATGACTATGGAAGTCCTCTAATTTCTAATTCACTAAGAACTTCACAAATTCACTCTAAAATCCAAATCAGGTCTCAAAAGCAAATCCAAGAAGTGTAGGAATCAAACTGAGATCACACATGTCTGATCAGGATAAGAGAGCTGAGGTCAAGACAAAAATAAAAAACAAGAATCAACCAAGCAAAACCAAAAATTTGATGCATCATCCAGGGAATTTTCACTCCCTGATAGTGTGACGTTCCCCAAATAACAATAAGACATTATGTTTTTGTTTTTGTTATCATTGTGAAATTCATTTCAATAAGGGGCTAGATGAAAAATCTGCCGAATAAGTCCTAGGAGGACTGTTGTAAGAAACAACTTTGAATTTTAATTATTGTTTTAATAATAAAAGGATGAACAGGAACAACCAAGTTAAATGAGGAGATCATTCATGGAAAAGTGGGGGACAAGTGAGAGTTAACCTTGGGGAAACTAGAACAGGTGTCATAAGTGTATTTAAGACACTAGACACACCCTGAAAATCAGGGATTTACTTAGCTGCGAAAATTCCATGAGGAATTGGATGCTAATGGTAAGACCTAGGCAAAACTATAAAGGAAGGGCATATGTGGGAGGCAGGATGCTGCTTAGTATGCCGGAGAGGATTAGACTTGTTGTGTGAGCACTCTGTGTTAGGCAAGGGATTCCGGAATTGTGACTGAGTTTTCAGGGTTAACTGTCCACACTTTTCATGCATGCATCTGGCTCGGGGTGATTACGGACAGACTTGGCGTTTGTATCTAATCTATGGTTGGGAGGAACGTGGCTGTTCCTATTACATTCAGTTTACAAGTTTCAGGTTTTTCCCAAGTTCAGACTCTTTAGTATTTTCTATTAATTTTATTTTGCCGAATAAGCTAAAAGAGTTGGATCAATTAGTTGTTTTGCTTATGAATTCTTATCTTGAAGAAGCTCATATGAGATTATATTTCAAATCATGAATACTTTGAACGATTATAAAACCTGGGAATTCTATGGAATTATTTGTAGTAAGATTTTAGAGAATTCTATGGATTTTTTTTATAGTAAGTTTTATAGTTGAGAATTATTGATCATTTTGGATAATTATCTTCGTTTATATCGATATGTGATTCAAGAAGTTAAACCCTAGGCAGACGAAAGATTCTCTGTTTCTGGAAATTGTTCTCCTTCTTAGAATCTCTCTCTACTCTTTAATTTTTAAGGAGTATTCGATGTTATTATTATATTGAATCTCGGGTTCTCTTTTTTTTTTTTAAATCATCGAATGAAAACCTGGAAAGAGTCATATTGAGTTAAATCTATTTCCTATTAATATTGTTGATGTTAGTACATGGTATGGAATGGAACTCTGCGATTCCTACTCGGCATTCATCAGAAATCAAGGATCTACCCAACTCTGTATTATAAGTATATATATAATCCAGAGGATTCAGATTTATATGTGCAACAATCCTTTACAATAGCAATCGAATAAGTTACAGGTAGCATACTTGTCAGTGGACACTTGGACCCATACACAGACAGAAAATAAAACTCGATTTTATTCACATGAAGATCCTAAAAAAAAGCAGCTAGAGATCTACTCTTATTCTCAACGGACCTCAGACCTTATATATGAAATATATATATTATACAGGATTTTCAAGCAGGAGTGTTAAACCCGCATAGGTAATTAGGGTTTTCATTTTAAAATTAAAATGGGAAATCTGAGATCATGATTCAGCCTTGGGAAGATCACCCAAACGACCCCAACCATGAACGAGCAACAAAAATCATTTTTATTTCTCAGAAAACGATTCTTTAAAAGAGACTACGATTTTCCATCCGAGCTACATTTTTGGGCATTATTGGAAGATACAGTTTTCTCCATTTTAAACACATAGCTTACAGTAAGACGTCTTTCTGTGGGTTATAGAATGTTCCCTTAGTATCTAGCAGTATGGAAATAAAACTGAAGGAATTACAAAGCACAATTACAGTGGAACCCTCAGCTTGAGCCGCACGCGAGTTCCAAATCAGGTCCCAACAAAACTATTTCAACTAATTTCTTAGGCAAAAGTTATTATATTAAACCATGGCATTAAAGCCCAAACAATAGACAAGTTTTCAAAATTATCTACTAGTAAAACCCCGATTCTACCAAGTGACAGCGAAAGATGTTTCAAACAATAAACGTTCATACAAAAGCTTTTACATTGAAATCTCTGGCATTGAAGTTCAAACCCTAGACGAGCTTATAATTCTTCAAAGAAAAACTTATCTACTATTAAACCAGATTTTACTAACACTGAGGAGGGTTATGGCGCAAATTTCTTCCTTGCAAGGATGGAGTTTGTTTGGAGCGATGCCTGCTTACCAAAATGAGTAGACCCAAATCTCCCAGCACCTGAATGATTCGACAACCCTGCCACTGACACAGCAAAGAAGTTAGTATCTGGAAATGGGAACATCTATGCATAAAGTTTTAAAGAAAAAATCTGTATCTATTACTGATGACCTTTACCTTTGCGATCAAATTGTTGGCCATGGCTCCTTCATACTCCAAAAGAGTTACCTCTCAGCAAAATCCCCTGCGACGAGGGTTTCATCCCTTCCAAAGAACCCCAAGCAAAGTCTGGTGCGTTATCTCCCTGCAAATGTGTATATATTACCATCGAAGTAACAAATGAGTTCACAACAGTGATGCTTCGTTCCAATACTGGAGAGACATATCAACCATTCCGAATGGAAACCTGAGAGAGTTAATGTTTAACAAATGGGTCTAGCTTGTTCGAAACTGGAGCCAATGCTAATTACGGAAGGGTATTGTCACCTCTCCATTTAAGACAATTTAATGAGAGTCACATGGTTCAGTACCATGCTGCGTTTGCTGGCAGCCATCGAAGACTACACTTGGAACGGTGAACCATCCACTCAATGACCGATTTAAATTTAAGGTACCACGGTTAGAAATGTCAGAAACCAACGTAAGGCTTGGACAGGAGGGTCGTTGAAAGATTTTCAATCTTAATTCTGAGCTAGAGCTTTGGAAGGCGACCTTACAATAGATAACTTTAGTATATAGTTATCACTTGTGGATAAAGTGTAGTATGATCTCATAGCATTGGATTTACATTCAAAGGATAAAACCTTCCTTTAGCTTAAATGAAATCTTTCATGGCCAAGACATAATATCCCTTCCGCGGCCTATAACTCATATAGTAAGTTAGTCGATGAATGTCATACATTTCATTGGAAGGTATGCCAAACCTTCATAGTCTAAGGAATGAATTTGAATGTTTTGAATTCGGGTGCGCTCAACATTCCATTGTCACAACTTGTCAAGGTACCACGAGTTCTACAACAAAAATCATGGAGGAATATATACCAAAGTGGAATATTTTGACGTCACAACCTGCACTTACATTATGAAGTAAACCATTAAACTTAAGGCCCACTCATGTTGTAGGAAAACATGTATGCGGAGTCACGTTTAATTAGTAACTCATTTCTGCATCATGAAGAAATTCCGATGGTGTAGGTGTACCTGCAAAATCAAGTACAGAGTGTTGTTAGCTACAGCTAAGTAAGCGGCACGACAACCATAAATACTCCTCTAACCAGTAGGAAGAATACAGGTGTAAGGAGATAAGTATGTTCAGCATACAGAGGTTTAATTTTAGTTTAAGGGTTTGTTAACATAGAGCTAATTATGGTCCCTTACAGTAATTAGAAAAAGAAATAACAGGAAACAAAAAAAAAATATTTTATGGAGATGTCACAGATAGACCACTTAGGCATGAAATTTAGGGATTTTCGCTCTCTAGTACACTGCATGGGCGCAACAATATCAAGATTTTCACTCTGTGGTATATAGGAGGGGTGCAAAATTTCTCTATGATGGGCTAGGGGCGAATGCCTAAGAAGAAATTTTGAAATTTCTGAAGGTCGCAGACCGAGAGAACTCAACTACGAGGATCAAACTGATAAATGAAGGTAAATGATTGATAAAACACAGAGATAATAGGCCAAATAGAACAAAAATGAAGATTTGATAACCAAATGAAAACTGGGATATCCCCAGCAGAGTCACCAATTTCTGTTCTAGCAAATTTGTCCTACGGATAGTTAAACCTACTCAAAGATTAAAATAGATTTAAACAAGTTTAATCTAAGACATGTATGCAACAAATGGAATCTTAAGTTCCTAGATCTAACACAATGCATAAATTTCAAAGTACTGAGAGAGAAGAGATGGTAAAAATTACCTTAGATCTTTCGATTGTCTTATCTCCAACTTCGAACTTGATGCCCAAGATCTGAACCTGTTTAAGCAAGACAAGATACAATATATCCAAGCACTAGATGTGATGGTTAATATCTAAATCATATGAAACATATTATGGATCAAAAATCAAGAGGCATAACATGGGAGAATAAGCCAAGTTATATTAAAGGTAGGTAAAGAAGATAAACACAGAATTACCCTTGATGTCCAAGCATCAATCTCTCCTTCCAAGCCTTCCTCATTACCATCTATGCAAAAAATCCAAGACCATAGGTTGGATGCCTCCAAATTTGTCCCCTTAGCTCATGGATGGCCTCCTTCTTATAGGATTTGGGAGGCCAACTACTAAGAGAGGAAGGTGGATCTATGTGAGCAAATGGTGGATAAAGGAGTTGAACCAGGCTAAAAAGGGAGGATGAGGTAGGATTCAAGGGGAATCCCAATCCCAAGAATATATCCCTAGAGCTAAGATCCACAATCCAAGTAATACGTTTTTTAAGGTATTTTTGCTCCCTCTGAATTGAGCATAGCACGAAAATGTTGTAATTTTTGCACCCCTACAGGCATGCAAGGCATGACAATGCTATATTTTTGTGCCTTGCACCTTTACCAAGGCGCGAAAATATGCGTAAAGTGGGTTCAATGAGATGGGACTTGGATCAATGAGGTGGAATTCAGCTGTCATCAATTGGATTTGTCTCCAAGGAAGGCCAAGGAGGGGACCAACAAGGTGAAAATAGTCTCAACACTTGTTAGTAGGTACTACCATTAGGTTCTGCATGGTGATATGACATGAAGACGCGCAACGGCGTTCAAAGTGGGACTTTGAGGGATAACACTAAGAAAATCCCTAGTTGAAAAAATCATCAAAATAGACAATGGTTCATCCATGGAATCATTCCAAAGTAATGTACATTATGGTAATCTGATGTCATGATTCCAACGAAACTAAAGACTTCCCAAATACATTCAAGGACACTTGGTGAATTTCAACTAGGGGCATAAAAACCCAACCGAGCAACAAAATTGAGTGCCATAACCTCCTACAAGTATGTTTGGGAAAGGGTAATATGAAAATTATTCTGCACACACGGTTGGAACATTTTTCAAAAATATACCCTCTAATCCAGAAATTGCATTGCATGTTACTGAGCAAACCATAGTTGCAAAAATTGTCAAAATAGACAAACGGACATGATAGCGTGGTGTCCCTAGTGGTACTTCGATATGGTGATTAAAAAAGAACTTAAATTTTTTCCATTTGAGCCTTGGTTACTGATTCATGGTGAGTTTCAACTCACTTCCAAAATCCATTTAGGGACACTTGATGAATTTTAACCGACGACATAAAAACTAATCATAGTAGTGGAATTGAGTTTCATAACATCCTACAAATGCTTTTTGGAAAGGGAAAAATTACCACAGTTCCCATACCCTTGTTTGGAATAGTTTTCAAAAAATACCCTCTAAAGCAGAAATTGCATTACATATTACTGAGATAACCCTAGTTACAAAAAATGTTAAAACAGGAAATGTTGGTACATGATATCACAATAGAGTGGTGTCTCTAGTGGTACTCCAATTTCATGATTCCAATGGAACTGATGGTTTTTCCATCCGAGCCTCGGTTATCGAGTTATGGTGAGTTTCAACTTGCTTCCCTAAATCCATTTAGGACACTTGGTGAATTTCAACTGGGGGCATAAAAAGTAATCCGAGCAATGGAATTGAGTGTCATATCCTCCTTCAAGTGTGTTTTGGAAAGGTCACGATGGCCACACTTCCCGTAACCTCATTTGGCATTTTTTTCAAAAATATACCCTCTAATGCAAAAATTACATTGCATGTTACTTAGAAAAACCATAGTTGCAAAAATGATCAAAATAGACAATGGTCGGCCCATGGAATCATGCTAGAGAAGTGTCCCTAGTAGTACTCCAATTTCACGATTCCAAAGGGATTGATGATTTGTCCATTAGATCCTTCGTTATCATGTTATGGAGTTTCAAATCGCTTTGCAAAGCCATTCGAGGACACTTGGTGAATTTAAACTGGGGTCATAAAAAGAAACCGAGCAATGGAATTTATTTCTGTAACCTCCTTTAAGTTTGTTTGGGAAAGGACAATATTACCATGATTCCCACACCCTCTTTTGTTAAAGTTCCCAAAAACTTACCCTCTAATGTAGAAATTACATTGCATGTTAGTAATCAAATCCCTAGTTGTGAAAATCTTTAAAATAGATAATGGTCAGTACATGGAATCATGCTAGAGTGGTGTCCCTAGCGATACTTTGATGTCGCTATTCCAGTAAAACTAATGGTCCTTCCATCCAGGCCTCAGTGATCCAATTATGGAAAGTTTCAACTCGCTTCCCAAAGCCATTCAAGGACACTAAGCAAATTTCAACCAAGGGAACACAATAAAAACCGAGCAACATAATTGAGTGTCATAGCCTCCTCCAAATGTGTTTATCCAAGGTCAATATGACAACAATTGCCACACCCTCATTTGGAAAAGTTTTAAGAAATTTACCCTCTGATAAATAGATTGCATTGCATATTACTAAGCAAAACCCTATTTGTGAAAATCATCAAAATAGATAATGGTCATTCCATGGACTCATGGTAGATTGGTGTCCCTATAGGTATTATGATGTCACAATTATAATGGAACTAGAAACTTCTCCATCTAAGCCTTGATTATTAATTTATGGTGAGTTTCAATTTTCTTCCCATATCCATTTAGGGACACTTGTAGAATTTCAACCCGAGGCATAACGACCAAACTGAGTGATGTAATTGAGTGTCGTAACCTCCTGCAAGTGTGTTATGGACATGTCGGGATGACCATGATGTCCAAACATAAGGTTGGAATAGTTTCCTCTGATGCAGAAATTTCTTTTCATGTTACTATACAAAATCCTAGTTGCAAAAATCATCAAAATAAATAATGTTTGGTCCATGGAGTCATTGTAGATGGGTGTCCCTAACTATAATATAATGTAATGAGTTCAAAGGAACTGATAGTTTGTCCATCTAATAGTTGGATTTTAGGTTATGGTGACTTGTAACTAGCTTCCTAAATCCATTTAGGGGTATAACTCCTGCAAGTTTGTATGGGAAAGGTCAATATGATGACAATGTCCAGATGCTCAGTTGATAGAGTTTTCCAAAATTTACAGTCTCATTTAGAAATTGCATTGCATGTTATTGAACAAAAACCCATTCTTAAAATAATCAAAATAACCAAGGGCCAGTCCATGGACTTGTGGTAGATGGGTGTACCTAGTGATACTATGATGTCATGAGTCCAATGGAACCAATGATTTTCCATCCAAGTCTCTATTTTAAATTTATTGTGATTTTCATCTCACTTCCTATAGCCATTCAGGTATACTTGACGAATTTGAACCGAGGGCGCAAAATCCAATCGAATTAGTGAAATTGTGCTCTATTGGAAAGAAATTTTAAAAAATCATAAGGAAAATAATGCATTGCATGTTAGTGAAGGACCATATGTTATATTTATTTTTCATGAAATTTTTAATGTAATTTTAGTAAGCAACCCATGACTTGAATTTGACTATGTAAAATAGTTTTGACTTCTTAACTATGATAATTTATAATTTAATAATAGTTTATTATTTGAATTGAACAAATCATCATTGGTTGAAGCATTCATTTTCAGTGCAGGGTCATTACTAGTATCATCACATGGACAATTAATGTTGCATATATAATTTATTTATCGTATTGTAAACTTTTTAAGCTTTGCTATTGCTAGACAAATGATATGATTAATATGTTAAAAACTATATCTATGATAATATTCATGTATTCATCTATTATGAGGGGGTATTGTAAAGCATGTTATATAACATTTAATTTGTGATTATAATGTTTAGCTGAGATAACACTTCATGAACTTGATTAAGAGATGAAAACCATGGCTAATATCCTCTTCCATATAAAGATTGAATGACATATTATATATATTGAATGACATAAAAACTTTGGGCAAATTTTTTGTTTGAAGAGAAGAGTATATGTGGTGTCCTATTTTTCTTGACTTTATATATGACAATGATGTTTATTTTTGGTTAACTTGATGTCTTATTCTATTGTGACTTGAAAATTGATGGTGTACATGTGTATGTGTATATGTATGTGTATGTGTATGTGTGAGTGTGTGTGCATGCTTACACTTGATATGTGTGATTACGATATGTTGATGAGATGATATCTATATTCATGGTTGGAAAAATCATGAGAATGCATGGATTATAACACTATTTTCAATATAACACAAATATGCTTTATGGATTGAAATTAATATTAACACTTAATATTGAATATTTTTTTGTTTCTAGAAAATTGGTGAAGATGAATGCTTGGATGATGATCTAGACTATGTCGACAATGGACCATAGAAAGGAGTTGATTATAATGATGATGGATCGGATCAAGATGACGATGATGCTAATGTTGGGTTCAATGAAGATGATGATCATCATTATGATGTTGATGTTGGTGGTGGTAGCCATTGATTCTATTGATAAGCTTGTGGATGTTTATTACTTTATCCATACTATTGGACATGTATTGTTGCTTTTATGATGATCCAATTTCATATTACATTTTGGGTAGGGTATTTTTTTAGGATTCTAATAGTATATCTAAGTATAGTATTCTAGGCAATTATTTTGGATTGAAAAAATCACGTGTGTGTGTGTGAATATTAAATATGAAACTTGCAAATTTTGGCAAATACTATAATAAAAAAACATATTTTATGTAAATATAGGTGATATTTGAGAGTAAACATGTACAATTAGAGTATTTATTTTTTGAAAAAAAAGTCCAGAAAATAGCCAAATGGAAAAACATTGCCTCTAAAAATTACCATAATTCCGGGTCATATTGATATGTATCATGGATTGATGTTGACATATAAACTATGATCACCCTTGATCATTTTGACTTTTCTACATATGGATATCAAAAAACGTATTTCTTGTGATATTGATATTTTTGTTATATATATTTCACTTGTTCTTTTAAATTTACTATAATGATTTGTAAGAGTTGTTATTGATTTGATGATGTATTCTAATTTCACTTCTTATTATGAAAGATAATGATGATTTTATCACTATTATCTTGTAAATTAGCATATATTGGAATTTATTGATGATCATTTGATGAAGAATTAATAAATATGATGAAATTACTATTTCGGATGAATGTTGTCTATTTGTCTTAAATTTTTTCATAAATTTTATGCAATTATTTTCAATAGTGATATATTCTTAAGTTGTAAGTTTCATATGTCAATCCTTTCTATCCAGTTAAGGTGTGGGTTCGTCAATAGGACGATTCAAGTTCAATTCCCCATAGGGGTGAACTAGTTGGGAGGAGACACCCAAAATCCAACCAGAGTAGGGTTGGTGTGGACTAGGCTAGGTGCGATCCCAGAGTTATTTTGACGGCTTAAATTCCTGTGGCTCATGGTTTCTTAGACCAAATTCAAGTCCCATAAGTTAAGGAGATTCTAGAAAACAAAAACAAATTGTATGTTTCATTATGTTATTTGAGAACTATGAAATAAATGAATATATGAACTATTGAAATTAATAAATTAATTATATAATAATATGATATAATAATTAATCTGGCACAAAATTGGATGCAAATGTAGGTGTTAAATAGGAATCCTAATGTGGTGCTAATGAGGAAGCAAAATATGAATCAAAACTAGGAGCTAAATGGAAGCCTAATCTATGACAAATCTAGAAGCAACACTGGATGCAAACCTTAACGCTAATTTGGAATCCAATGTTGGTTATATTGTGGAAGAAAAACTAGAATCCAAACTATAAGAAAAATTAGATGCTAAATGGGAAGCTAAATGTGGCATTCTTGAGGAAGCAAAATAAGAATCAACCCAAGGATATAAATGGGAAGCACAAAGTGGCACGATTGCAGAATAAAAAATGGATGCTAAACTGGGAGATAAAGTGGTTTCAAAACATGGAAACATTGTGGAATACAAACATGGTGCTAATGTGGATGCAAATAGGGATACAAAACTATGCATTAAAAATGAGGAAATAATTGGAACTAACGAGGATTCCAAACATGGTGCTAATGTGGTAGAAAACATGGTTGCAAAGTCAGACGTTAATGTGTATGCAAAACATGGCACTAAATAGGAAGAATAATAGGGTGTGAAATGGGAAGAAAAACTTGGTGCACATTTGGAAGCAAAACATGGCACAAAATGGGAAGCAAATCGTGGTGCCAATTTGGAAGCGGAACATGGTGCAAAATGGGAAAAATATGAGATAATATGGTAGCACACATGGATGCAATATTGGATGGTAATATGGATGCAAACAAGGTGCTAATGTGGAAGAAAACATAGATGCCAAAATAGATACTAACTTGGTGTTATTTTAAGTGATACCTAGATGCAATTCTTGGCGTAATTGGGAAAAGTCAATGCTACAAAGGAAGCTAAAGGAGATGCTACAATTGACACTATACTGGAAGCTAAATGGAATGGTATTCCAGACACTATTTTGGATGCAAAATGGGACAGTAATCAGGATGCTAATTTGGACACTAAATTGGACGTTAAAAATGATGCTAAATGGGATGAAATTTTAGGCACTTTAAAAATTATCCATCACACACCAGGTTTAGCTTCTACTTGGGAAATGTAATGGGGAAAAAAACACTAAATGGGATGTTAATTTCCAATTTTTTTTAGTGAATGTTGTCCCTAGTTGGGTAGAATTTAACCAACAATGATCAAAGAGAGGGGTGGTGGATGCACATTTCAGGATTTTGAAGAAGGTATTATGATATAGGAACCATACCCTAGATCATATTAATGGAATGCATCTAAAAAAAACCCTTCCATGGAACCTTTATCCAATAAGAAATCATCCATACCAACCTCTATTTCATTTCCTTCATTGCCAACATGTGAATAATTAGTGTTACTATAGACATTCTGAATTGGTGAATCATGACATAGCTAGAATTGAATAAGCAGTTGATTCAACCATGCTTGGTATGATGCCTCTCTAATCTATGCTCGTTTTACAAGCTTCTCTCAATTTGACATTGTAGTGGGGCACACTAGAAGATGGTATATAGTTCGCCTGTCACGAGAATCACAATTTCAAAAATATTGAATAATACATCGATGATATCAATAAACACAATGCAATTAGTTTGTTCAAACATCATACCAAACAATTATTATAATTAGTACAATTTTTTTCCAATAGTACATGTACAACCAACCACTTTATAAAACATAATGTCAAAATGAGCAATACCTTTACATTAAATCCATTAAATATTAAAAAAAATACAATTGAACAATGATATTTTTCTTATGCCCCAAGGGGCCATCTAAAGGTAGTCCCAACGTAAGGCATCATTGATGATGAGTGGTTAGTGGTCTATGAAAGTTATAGTTTATTAACAAATCATCACCAAAGGAAAAACTATGTAATGCATGCATAACAACAAATCAAAATTATTTTCTTTTCATAAACAACTCCTTATAATTGGAGCATTCCTCGATGACCAATTTAAACTAAATAATGAGCACCTACACCTATTTATGAACCCTACAATGTTCCCATGAGTGCATGTATGACCATTGATATATAACATGTTCTTCCTCTTTATGTTTCCATATGCATAATCATTAATGCACATAATATACATGGAAATGCTATGTTTGTATTTAACAATATTCAAGTAATCAAATCGGAAATAAAGAGGATGAAAAAATGGCATAAGCGCTGCTAACTATTTGGGATGAATAAATACATGTGAAACAGTTAAAAAACTAATATTTATAGCATCTATTTTAGATTTTGCAATCATACAATTATCACCACAAAAGGAGAATTCATTTCCAACATTAAGCACAAACAAAGAATACTAGGGAAAATTTTAGGGGCGAAATTTAGCCCATGGGCTAATTTTGACTTTTTTTTTCCAAAAACAATGCACCCATTTCCATTTTTTTTATAAACTCATTCATCCAAATTCCACAAGATAAAAAAAATTACTCTAAAATCACCAAAATTGTCCAGAAACTATATAAAATCCTTATAAAATAGAATCTTTTTAGAAAAAAATATCACCCAACATTTTATGGTTGGAAAGTTAAGAATTAGTAAGAGTCACCAAATTTTTTACACTTTAATTAAATTATGGGTCCTTAAATTTTTCCCTATAAAATATGAACAAGTACCATACAAAGTGAAGTTGTAAGAGAATTTGGTATTTACTTTTCAAATGGATAGGAGGAGAGAATTCATTGCTACTCTCCAACAACTGAATCAACCTTGGTGTGCACTTGGACATTTTTTCTCTCAACTCATACAACTTTTTGGATCTCATAGTAGAGATGTTTTGAGTGGTATTGATATCATACTTTAGATCACTATAACTCTCGATTGAATCAAAAAAAGGATACATGTGGTCAATTTAGGATGAAACATAGTTTTTGTGTCTTCCAAAATTTCAAAAAATGAACACATAGAATTGTTCCTACCTGTATTTTCTATATCACCTATTGGATTATTTACCATAATGGGAGGTATTATATTGTTAACAATGGATATTTGATCACTAATATAATAGGTCAATTTGACATGCCAAGGGTTCTCCTTCAATCCTTGATATTTTGAGCAATGATATACTACCAGAGTGTCATAAAAGAGATATAGTTTATGATGAAGTACCATCGACTAAATATTGTTGTTGGAATATGTTAGAATTAGCGGGTTAAAGAGTCTTTCCATTTCGACCTACTAGTTTCTTGCAATATCTTTCTCTTGACAAGAGTTTGCAACATTTTTTGACTAGTGGAATATATTATGCATATGAGCTTGATACCGAATTAGGATCCCACAAAATTCAATGAATAATTATTTGCATTGACATGCATAAATATCATTAATTAGATTGGATGATAAAAAAAATAATTTAAATATGAAAATACTTCTAATGGTGGAGGAGAATTTTAACTTTGAAATATAAAAGGATTTTACTAGCTACCTTCAACTTTGGAAACCCCTTCTTTCTTGTTGCTTCGATATATTTTATGTGATTGTAAAATTTAACATTAGGGTTTTTCCTCTCTTCTCTTTCACAATGAGATATTTTCTCTCTAGACATTGTATATTTAATCTCTTTTTTCTTTTATATATGATGCATTGGGCATCTGTTGCAATGGTTCCACACATTACATCGACTACTAAAACCTATCCTTGTCATTTTTTTTTAAATGTTGTCTCCTTTTTTGTGCATATTGTACATATTAACACACCGATTCTCTTCATATAAAATCACACTATTTATTTTACGTTAATGTGTGACGTCCCCAACCGCTCCATTACCTTTAGAGGTGGTGGGAGACACTCATATCCATTTTTTTCTCTCAAAATATTCCATTTTCACACACAACCGCAATGGATTTCGATCCGCAATCCTCCCTTACACAATCCGCAATCCGCATTGCGGAACTCAGAAGTTGGATTGCCAAACTTACCTTCTCTAGAATACATTGCCTCTACAATCCTTAATCCGCATTGTGTAACGCAGAACTACGGGAATCCAAATTTCATTCTCTGGTAAAACACCCCTTTCACAATCTACATTGTGGAACTCAGAATTGCGGGTGCGGAAAGGCGTAATTCCAACCACGCGAATCCAGGTTTATCACTGGCCTCCGCAATCCACATTGTGGATGCAGGAGTGCAGAACCACACTCTCTGCAACAACAACTTACCAGGGACATAAATTACTCCTCCTTAAGCCAAATTGGGAAAGGTTGGTATCGTTGGAAATCTCTTGGAGAGATCTATCCATTGGTGTAATCTCCTATCCCAACTGAGGTCTCTAACCTTGTCAATTTTCCAACTGAATTCATGGATTATAACTATCTTCAAAAAGAACTCTACTTGCCTCCTGCCATAACTTCATCCTTCCTCTGACCCACATAGAAGCTATGAACACCATAGGGCCATATAACTCTTTCCCCTATCTAGGTGAGGTCAATAAGTCCTTCAAATCATGTATGCAATGTATAAAGAAACATATAATGTTAATATAAGTAAGGTCAACTCATACATCTAACACATGTAAAATTAGTCATGCATTACACTCATGCAAATGAATGAGGTATTCAATATGAACTCAACCTTCTACTCAAGATTATACACAGTCTACTTATCAATAAAGTTCATATAAACATTCATTCAATAACTTGGACATCCACACAAGAGCATAACACACGAAACATCAACATTTAATCCATATAAACACTTATCTTTGAATTCTTGAAGTTGTCCAAGCAACTAACTTAATGAGAGCAACGTTCCACCCAACCTTAGGTCTATGTCCAGCCTATACTCTTTGAGCTGAGAGACTACCCTCGAGCTGGGATGTGTATCCACTAAGGAGGGCTAAGGACTCTGTCACAGTCAATATCTTATCCCCATGCTAATACAATATGTAGTTGGGTTTATCAAGCATACCAGAGAACATGGATGCTAAGCCAACCTACAGTAGGATTATCAAGCATACAGAGTAACATAACCATGCTAAGCCAACCCGCAGTTGGGTTTATCAAGCATACAAGGGAAACATAACCATGCTAAGCCAACCAGCAGTTGGGTTTATCAAGCATACAAGGGAAACATAACCATGCTAATCCAACCTGTAATTGGGTTTATCAAGCATACACAGGGAACATGGAGGATATTTCTAAGCCAGTGAGCTCAACCACATTGCTACAGGTATATCAACACTAAGAAAATATGGCACCTGCATTACCTACCTCACCCAACAAAAGGAAGGCCCTCTTCTCTATTGCACAGTCCCTCAAGGCCCATTCCTTTCCAGTGCTATTCAGGGTGGGCATAGAAAGGTCCAACTGCTAGTTCTATGAGATTATATCCCTCATTGGGTTTATCAAGCATTCTAACCCTAAATCTGTTAGGATATTTAGACACTTAGGAGTTAGTTAAGATCAACTTGTGTAATATATCCATTAGTAAAGTGTGTTTCTTTAGTATGCATTAGTATGCATTTGTAAATATTTAATCCGACGGTCATGATACGTTGTGGTCTGTCGGCTCAACTTATCTTAGATCATACCTACCCTTGATCCGTGGCTTAACACCCGATTGGTCCATGATCTCTATTTAAAGAGCATGGAGGGTCATTGGAAAGTTGATTGATTATGATAAGCTCATTTGTAAGTTTCTTTCTTTGCATAATAAACTGCTCCGTAGAAGCTATTTGGTCGGGGTCGTGGAGTGTTTCCCTCTCGAGGGTTTAAACCATGTCAAAACATCGGTGTATCGATCTGTGATCTATTTGTGTGAAGTGCTTTCTCTAGGTGTTCGGTATTTTGGGAGTACCCTGTGTACCCCAACAAAATCTACCTTCTATCTCTGTTAATCCAACTGGCTCTTTTTAGGGTTTCGGACTAAGCTCCGTTCCGCAGTTTAACTCTATGCAAACATAACCCAGGTATTCTCACGACTCTATAGTTAATCTCCGGATTTTATTTAATGCATTTCCCGAACATACTAGGTTCACACGTAGGGCTCTCTATGGAATTCGACTCTATAATTTCCGCTTACACATAAATCATGTTTTCCTTCTCTTCTCATGGCTTGGCTCTACAACACGGGTCCATGACTGAATGCATCCATGAATGCCTAAGTTTTTCCCCCAGTTTTTGGGTCAACAATGGGTAGTCGTCCCAACTCCAAATTCCCAGGTGGTTGAGTGTCTTATGGAACAAGTAACACATGCCATTCCCTGCCATACAGATTCGCAGGGTCATCCCATACTCAATCGGCTTCATCAACATGGTTTCTCAACCACTCTCTTACAACAACAATAAATGTCAGCATGGAGGTCAAATGGGTTCATAAATGGACAAGTGGCAGCATGGGATCCCATCCCATAACCCCCTCTCCTCTCCTTAGTGGATACAGATGTCCCTTTCTCATTCGCTGCCTCCTTAGCTAGTTTTTGTGGTGATTCATTGCAATATTTAAATTTTTACATCATTTACAATATTTCATGGCTTAACATCCCATGAATAATCAAACTATCAAATACCTGCCTATGTAGTTAAACCTTAAGCATCCACTACTGGGGCCTTGGCCTTGAGCTCCACACTAGGGAAACACACCTTGCATATACACAATATTTACATTAAGATCATTAATAACTAAGAGAAAAATAGGGGTATTACAACTCCCTTCCCCTTAGAACAACATCATCCTCAGTTTTCCCAAAATTGAACAAAAATGGGAATGCCTCTCTCATGGCATCCTCCATCTCCTATGTAGTCTCTTCGGGACTAAGGTACTTCCATTTCACCTTTACCTGCCTGATGGCCTTGTTCCAGAGAAAAACAACCTTCCTATCGAGTATGAACACATGCTCCACTTGGAACTCTCCTTTGGGTTCCACCTGTATCATATGCCAGTCAGTTATATGATTAGGATCATGTACATATTTCTTAAGCAAAGAGACATGGAAAACATTATGAGCTTTCATGTTAGAAGGCAATGCAATCCTATATACAATAGGTCATATTCTATCAAGGACTTCAAATGGCCCACAATATATGGGTGCCAACTTGGCATAGCTTCCCAACTTCATGGAATTCTTCCTGGGTCTCACTCTCAAGTAAACATGATCCCTAATCTGAAATTCCCCATGCACTCTCTTCAAATCTGCATAACTCTTCTGCCTATCCTGAGTTGCCTTCAAATTCTGCCTAATTTTAACAACTTCTTGCTCCATCTCTTCAATCATTTATGGTCCAAGCACTACTCTATTCACTGGACTATCCGAACTCATTGGAGTTCTGCATCCTCTTCCATACAACACCTCAAAAGGGCTCATCTTCAATGATGCTTGATGTTCGTTTTTGTAGGCAAATTCTACCAAGTGTAGATAGTCTTCCCACTTGGATGGCTTATCCATCACATACATCCTCAACATGTCTTCAAGAATCTGATTCACCCTCTTAGTATGACCATTATTTTGAGGATGATATGATGTGTTGAAATTCAACTTAGTTCCCAATTCTTGAAATAACCCTTTCCAAAATGTAGATGTGAACTTTGTGTCACAATCTAAAATTATTTCCTTGGGAAATCCATGCAACTTGAATATCTCTTTCATGAATATATTTTCAATATCATTTGACTTGTGAGTGTACTTAATTGGAATGAAATGAGATACCTTTGTTAGCTTGTCCACCACTACCATGATTGAACCATGCTTCTTCATTGTCATTGGAAAACCTATTATAAAATCCATAGAGATCACTTCCCACTTCTACTCTGGAATGGGCAATGGCTGCAACAATCCTGTTGGATGTTGATGATCTACCTTGACTTGTTGGCACTTTTGACACCTATAAATATAATCTTCTATGTCCTTCTTTGTTTCATGCCAAAAGTACTGCTTCCTTGCTGCTGTTATGGTTTTATGATGTCCTGGGTGACCAGAATATGGATTTTGGTGTATCTCACCCAACACAAGCTCCTTCGATTCTGCACAATTTGGAATGTACAATCTGGTACCTTCATACATGAGAACATCATCCTCACCTAGCTGATATACTACATACTTTTCATCAACTTTACCCTCCTGCAACTTCTCCTTGATTTGGAGGAAAGATTCATCATTAGCTTGAGCTTCAAGAACCTTTTCCTTCAAAACTGATTTACAAACACTCACCGCTGCAATATGAAACCTCCTGCTAAGTACATCTGTAACCTTATTCTCCTTACCCTTGACATGCTTAATCTCCATGTCAAATTCACAAAGAAACTCCATCCACCTCATTTTCCTAGAATTCATATTTGGCTGGTCAAACAAATATTTTAAACTCATGTGATCAGTCCTGAGTTCAAATCTTCTACCTAGGATATAATGTCTCTACCTCTTGAGTGCATGAATTATGGTTTCTAGCTCTAATTCATGTGTGGCATAGTTCTTCTCATGTTCCTTCAACTTCCTTGACTCATAACAAATTACAAACCCTTATTGCATGAGTACTCCACTGATCCCTTCAATGCAAGCATCTATGCACACTACAAAATATTTATTTGGATCAACAATCTTCAAGACAGGTGCACTGGTAAGTAATTCCTTTAACTGCTGAGAACTCTTCTCACACTCTTCAGACCGTATAAATCTGATGTTCTTCCTCTGCAATGATGTGATTGGATGGGCTATCTTGGAGAAGCCTTCAATAAAACTTTTGCAGTAACCATCAAGACCCATAAAATATCTTACATCTGCAACATTCTTAGGTGTAGGCCAATCCATTATGGCCTCAATATTCTATGGATCCACTGCAATACCTTCTTCAGAAATGACATGACCTAAGTACTGCACCTTCTTTTGATAGAATTCACACTTGCTTAACTTGGCATACAACTGGTGTTCTCTAAGGAATTGTAACACCATCCTTAGATGCTCTTCATTCTCTTCTTCATTCCTTGAATAGAAAAGAATGCCATCCAAGAATACAATCACAAACTTATCCAAGTATTGGCTGAAGACACTATTCATTAGGAACATGAATGCAGCAGGTGCATTGGTAAGACCAAATGGCACCACCGTGAATTCATAATGGCCACACCTTATTCTAAAAGCTATCTTATGGATGTCTTCTTCCTTTATCCTCACTTGATGGTAGCCAAACCTTAAGTCAATCTTGGAAAACACCTTAGCTTCCTTCATCTAATCAAACAAGTCATCAATCCTTGGAAATGGATACTTGTTCTTGACTATTACCTTGTTTAGTTGCATGTAATCTATACATAGTCTCAAATTTCCATCCTTCTTCTTTACAAATAACAAAGGTGCACCCCAAGGAGATATGCTTGGTATGATATACTCTTTATCCATTAATTCTTGCAGCTGCATCTTCAGTTCTATCAGCTCTGGTGTGCTCATTCTGTAAGGAGCTTTAGAGATGGGTCCTGCTCCTGGAACAAGATTAATGAAGAAGTCAATATCTCTCTTGGGTGGTAGTCCTGGCACTTCATCTGAGAACACATATTGGAACTCTTGCAATAGATGTAAGTCTTCTATTCTTGGTCCCTTATCCCCTGATGAGTTTGATATGTGCACTGCATATAATTGACAACCCTTTCTATAAATATTTCTCAACTTCAAGGCTAAGATCTGCCTCACTGAAACCTGCCTTGGAATTCCTCTAACCAACCTTGGTATTCCTTCTTCATCAAGGAATTCAAGTACCTTCTCATAGTAGTCAATATTGGCTCTATGTCTTTCCAACCAATCCATACCTATTAGGGCATCATAGGAGCCTAATGGTAGAACATTCAAATTTGCTTTGGTGAGGAAGCCATTCAACTCTATGGGGCACTCCTTCACTACTTCACTCACCTTTCCCTTGGTACCTATGGCTAATTGGACTAACCAAGGATTACTATGATTTACTTTACCAAGAGAACAACCTTCAACTATATTAGGAGACACATAGCTATGAGTAGATCCTGGATCAATTAGAACAGAAATAGATTGCTTAGCAAGTTTACCTTCAACTTCTACCACTATGGATTGGTGGTCTGCTTGGTGATCATCCAATGCTACATAGATTCTAGGTGTTTCTCTTTCCATATATTCCATTGTGGTTTCTTCTTCAAGGTTGTGAAATCTCATGGGATTCCCCCTTCTAGTTGGAAAATCTCTAAGCATGTGGTTTCCTCCACAACCCCAACACAAAAGTGGTCATTTTGATGTCTTATCTGCAACTACATCTGGCTTGAATCCACTTCTTGCTGGTTGTACCTATGGAAAAGTTCTGGGATGATTTCTTAATGGTGGTTTGAATCCACTTCTCCTTGGTTCAAAATTTCCTTTGGGCTTTCATTTCCATGTTGGCTGCAACTATGACTTACCCTTTCTCTGCTCGTATCAATGCATGGTCATTTTAATAGCTTCATCAAGATAAGGTGGATTGAAAAATTCAATCGTATCTATGAAATTCGATGGTAGGCTACGAAGGAAACATTGACTATTCACTCTTTCATCCTTGATGTAGTCTACATACCTCAAAAACTCTAAAAACTTATGAACATGATCTTCCATGGAACTTTTCCCCAATCTGAGTTCATTGAACTCATTTCTCTTGCTGTCATAATATCTAGATGATGGGTGTAGCTAGGGTTTTCACCCTAGCTTGTGCAAATGAGCACCTACTAAGGAGAAGGGACTCCTTAGTAGCAGTTCAGAAAAACAGTAAATGAAAGACAGTACAGTAAAATAATAACTACTCTAAACATGTGCATAAAACAGAAAAGAGAAGATAATAAAAAGGGTTTTTTGTATTGATTATACCTCCAATGTGAAGGTTGGTGAAGCCTTTGCAGCAGTCCAAGAGGGTTGCTTCCAAGCTTCTAGTTTTTCTCCTTTCTCTTTCTCCAAAGGGATTTGGAAATGGGCCAAAGGGGCACTCAAATGTGAAAGTAGCTTAAGGGTGAGCTAGGGTTTCAGGAGTGATTTTGGCAGAGTAAGGGTGTGGTTGACTGTGAATGTGAAATGAGGGGCCTCCATAACCTATTTACAGGTTTTTAGTGGTGGAGTGCTGACCCATGGTTTTGGGCACCATATGGTTTAGGTCAGCTGTATAGGGTTTTTGCTTCCTTTTTCCCTCTTTTTCGTCTTTTTTGTATTTTTATTCCCTTTTTAGAGGGTTTTTGCTATTTTGGAGGAATTTTGGATTATTTTGGGGGAAAAAGGGGTTTTTTTGCCTTTTGGAGGCTAATATGGTAGGAAATATGGACAAATGAGTCATGTAATGGGGTAGATGAGGTAGTGAGCACTTTTTGGGTGTTAATAGATTGCCCCCTACTGTGCGAGGGTCGGAGCTCATCGTATGGCCGATAGACATCATAAGTCTTTTATGGTTTTCCTGGGGTGTGGAGAAGAGAAGAAACAAACTAGAGCCCGGAACAACGGTCCCGAACAAACTGCACAAACTGAAAGTACATGACCTCAATAATGAATGAGGAATAATTTGAACATATGGATGATGCGGGCATTCCCATGCTCATATCAAGATATAGAACAACAATAACAATGGAGTCCAAAATATGGGGACCTGACATATACATGGCCTCAAATAATGAATGAGGAAGAATCTCAATATATGGACGAGGCGGGCATACCCATGCTCGTATCAAGATACATAAAAAATAACTGTGAGGCCCGAAAAGGGGGATCTGTAGGATACATAGAGAACCATTGTGTATATCATAAGGGTCCAGAGGGGACACAAATATAGGACATACTGCTGGGCTGACCATGTCTGAGCTGAGGAACTAGTATTCTGGAATAACAATAGTGCTGCTGAGTGGGGTACTAGAGGAACTGATGAGCTGCTAGATCATAGTGACGAGGAGTCATATCCTCAATGGTACACTGAACTGGAACTGAACTGAGTGTTCTGAAGTGACTTACCAATGTGCTAGAGTCGGGGGAAATCTGGGGTCTTCAACCAATAACTGAAGCGATATAAACCCTGCACGATTCTCAATGATGCGATCAAGGTGTTGAAGTCAAGCATGTGAGAAACAACCACTCAGAGAGGCAATGATGACTCCTCTCAAAATGGTCTGTAGGCACTCACCACAGATGGTGATGGGTCCAAGGCACAGGGACCTCTGGGTCTATCCTCTGGAATAGAGGGGCTGTCGTCGACAGAGGGAGACCTGCAACTAGCAAGGAAATGATGTTTCGTTGGTAGGAGTGCGAGGTGGAGAACCGAAGTGTGAGAGTACTGATGGTAGGACTGTCATACTGTGGGGGATAACTGGGAAAGTAGAGTGGGTGGATTCAAACTTCCTTTGTTTAGAGTATGATGGCGGGGCTGATCGGGCAGCATATGAAACTGACTGGTTGGAAAGGGATCATAGTTGTAATGGATCAACGATAGTGACTGGGATGAGGGATACTCAAGTTGGTGTAAGATGGCAAAAGATTGCAGAATACTTTGAACAAAGGAGACCTGATTGGGGGTACTGCCGAGATGATCGATCATAGTGCCAAGAGGCACGGGAGACTTCTTCATGGGTTAAGGAACTAGAAGAAGTGTGTGTAAAATGGTACTGTCGTGTGGATTTGTACGAGCCCAGGATAGTTCATGCTCGTGATTGCTTTTAATTTTAAGGAGTCTGAAAGCGATAAGAAGACTCTGAAATAATGGAATGGTACCGTCGTGTGGATTTGTACGAGCCCAGGATGGTGCATGCTCGTGGTTGCTTTTAATTTTAGAGAGTCTGAAAGTGATAAGAAGACTCCAGGGGGGTGCTTTTTTGTGTGTTAGTCTCCAAGGCCCGAAGAAGCATAAAAGGATGCAATGAAGAACTCTTCTAGCTGGTGTGACTAGAGTATTCCTTTTTCGTAATTAGTCTACTAGGTCCGGAAAAGGTTTAAACTTATACCAGATAGACTCTCTTTCAGGTACTTTAATGAGCATGAAATGAAACAAGATTGCTCGATGATCTTTTCATTGTTTTAGGAGTCAGAAAAGAGCTTAACAGAAACTCCCTAAGTGCCTTTTTCGTAAAGGACTTGTCCGGCCCAAAAAAGGAATAAAATTATACCGAACAAAAGGAATGGCCAGGCAAGGAGGAATTGCTCAATCAAGGAACATTGATGATGACCAAGAACGAGGGAGGGGGGGAACACTGGTGGGCCTCCTTGCGGGATAATGAATGGTGGCAAAATAACAAAATAATTGTAGTATGAAAGGAGTGAATGGCTCATGTAAAAAGGTGGAACAATCCGATGGTGATTGATGTGGTGCGCAAACCGAGGTAGCAAGGTGGCGGGACACAATGTTGAAATTGTACTTGGTGAGAGCGAGGAATGACCTCAAGCATCATCACGAGCTCGAAAAAATGAATCCGATGATATAAAATATATCAAAAATGGAGAGTAGCCGAAGTGGCATGCAAATCGAGGCGATGGGGGGCGTTTTGGAAAAAATACCCAAAAAATATGGGGGTGAGAGCAAGAAATGATCTCAAGCATCATCATGGCCATGGAAATATGAATCTGGCGGTGCAAATGGTGCAAAAAACGGAGGTCATAAGGACTCCAGAATGGTCAAAGGAAATAACTAGGTTAAAAAATGGTTGCAAATAAAGGTGAGCCCACCAAGCCAAGGATGCAAGGGTGGGGAGAAATGATGACCGGTGGGGGTAGAATACTAGGTGTATCGAATCAAATCATATATACAAGTGACATGTGACCTCAAAAAATGGTTGAGATCACAAATGTGAAAAAGTGAGCAAGGTTAATGACCTTCCCCCCATGCTATGTGTAGGGGGTTTGTGGTTGTGGATCACATATGTGTTGGTTTGAACAATGGGATCATTGAAACACTGAGATAGATGTGATGGGGAAGGTTCAAAATGATTGATCATGCCCCCTATCCTAGGGTCGAGGTAATCTATTATGCCGCCTAACTCAGAGGTGTCAATGTGGTGCTCAATGATAGCGGGGTCAAGACTAGACATCTCGGTATAGGACCAGGCAAAGACATCACGAAACTCTTGGAAAAGTTTTTTTGTACTCTCCAATCTCATACTCACTGCAGGAGGCTACTAATGTATTGATTTCAAGAGCACCAAGTAGGTCAGAGATATCGATGTGGATGACGGGTGAGATGTTGGCCATGTTACCTTCATCAAAAGCATCAAGAGCGGGAATGGGATCCTTAAACCAGTCGACTTTGGCGGGAAGGAAATCTTTGGACTCAACCACAAATTGGGTAGCTGGGGTGGAGGAGGACTCTTCTGGAAGGAAATAGGAATGATGGTGCATGTCTTCCCAGGGATAATCTGGGGCAGTGAGAGCCTTTAGAATCTCCTCATCATTGCGGAAACTTTGAGTTGTCAAATTGGTTGACGAGGGAGTGGTAGTCGAAGAGATCATATAAATGGTGTTAATCTCTCTAGATGAGGGTGATACGGGGGGGTGGATCTCCTCAATTGTAGGGGGTGCCATCTCAATGTCCAAATTATTCATCTCATAGAGAGCTACTCTGTAATCTGGGAGATCAGAACAGTGATGTGAGTAATGGCCGTAAATACCGCATATTGCACAAGGGTGGTTGGTACGCAATGATTTATCACAAGGCTTAGGGGTTGGATCGAGTTCGACAACTGAGATGTTGGGGTCATTGTCAAGCATTTGCATGTGTTCCTGTAATGCAGGTAATTATGGACATTGATGAGTCGGATGGCCTAACTCATCACACAACGAGCGTTTGGGAGGAGCACGAAACACAGGGGGGTTTTAACTATTTTGGGCAGGGGTATAGCAGTGTATGGTTGTGGGCTTCTGCCACCAGTGTGTTTGATAAGAGGGGGGATATTCGTAGATGACGAAGGGGTAGTGACATCGGGAGGTGGTTGACTAGTAGTGGAAATGGGTTGCACCGGTTGCAGGATGACATTTTGTGTCAACGGGGGAATGGGAGGCGAAATATTCCACACAGGTAATCCCTAGGTTAACCCAGGGAGGTTAAGAGTATCCATAACTGGGGCACTTACTACTCCCGAGAGAGGGAATAGGAAGGGGATTGTGTGGATGGATGTAACACCAATGTGACTAGGTACCAACGGTGGTTTGGGTAACAAGGGCGGTTGATTGTTGGGTGTTTGTGTATTGTGGAAAAGGGTACATAGGTCAGATACTTCGGTTGCGGGTGATGGGGGTGGAATGGATTGGAATGTTGAGGTCATCGGCATATCTGAGTAAACTCCGGGTCCCACGGAGGAAACAAACGAGGTAGTTGCACCACAAACAGGTTTTTCAACCATGGGGAGAACATTTTCGGGTGCAGCGGGGGCATTGGGATCGTAATAGGTGAGTTGGTCGACCTTGACCATGCGTCCGTCATGGGGGAACATCATGGTACGAAAAACGGATGAGGCAACCGCCCGCATGGCTTACATGTAGCTGCATCCAAGTAAGAGGTTATAATCAAGTTGGGCATTGATGACCTCTATGCTAATGAGCACTGTTTTACCAGCCAACTGGACAAGGACATTAGCTAAGAGACCTTGGGGTTGAGCCGAACGGCCGTCATAGGCTCGCAACGTAGTGGTGGACTACTCGAGGGTAGGGGATCCCAACTTCTACCAAACGAATGTGCACATAACGCATGTAGAGGCACCTTCATTAATAATGCACCGATGGATGACAAGATTCCAAATGGAAACAAAAACTTGGAACGCTAAAGTGGAAGGCAGGCATGGTTTGGATTGGTCCAAATCAAATGCCATCAGTTGTGAATCATTGGGGTCAATAGCACCAATGGAGGAGAGCAAAGTCTTGCACTATGAAGGACAGTTTTTTAAGACTTCTAATGTAGACATGGTTGTGGGAGACTGGGCTAAGTAATCTACAATGTTGTAATTTGACGCAGCACGAGCATTGGGATTATTGTTGATGCGACGAAGTGGGAAGCGAGGTGCTTTGGAGGAGCCATCTAGTGGAGCCAGAAGTATACGTAACATCTGATCAGTGGGATGAGCGTTAGTGTTTTTGTCAGATGGAGAGGCTTCATGGGTGGAGCCATATTGGTTCCGACGGGTTTGGAGGTTGACATCGATGGATGACATCATTAACAAGTGGTGGGTACCTGATTCTAACATGGGTTGATCAGGAGCGGCATAAGTGATCTGTTGCTGTGGTGGCACGTTGCCTTGAGGGGGAGCCAACGGGTGAGTGTTCACTACACCTTGTGTTGGTAAGGGGTTTTGCAGCACCAAAGGTTGATGCTGAGGTGGTGGGGGGTTGGGTGGCACCTGAGGAGCCGCATGCCCTTGGCGATGGGCATCATCAGTCCAGAGTTGCCGAGCTCACTCCAAATGTGGGAAAGCATGTGTGTAGTGGCCATAGACCCCGAAAATAGAACAAGGATGGTTTGTTCACAAATTAGGATTTTTGGCTTGTTTGGGTGGCCGATCAGGGTTCTGGTTGCCAGGTACCGCGTTACTATTGTTTGGGGGATTGGGCAGTTGAACGCCTTGGTCTGGAGGGGGGTTATTCCCATGGTTACGCCCTTTTCCATAGTTTTGCTGGCCTTGTTGGCATTGGTTATTTTGGTTCTGCTGTGGATTCTGTTGGGCGTACACTTGACCTTGGGCAGCAGGTGGGTTTAGGGGGTTGCTGATACATCTGCGAAATGGGTTGTGGGTTTGCCGCAGGGGCTTCCTGTGGTGGGTAATAAGGAGGTTGGGCTTGAGAGGACACAGGAGATGGTGCAACCTGTGGGTGGTAATATGGCTAAGGGGCGAGGTAAGCGGGGGATGCATGACCAAAGCACTGAGGTGGGCATGAGGGTCTGTGGGAATGGTGGTGATGTCCCATGGGAGCATACAAATTGGTTGCTCCGGATTGAGATGTAGCCCACAAAGGGTCGGGGCCATGCCTAGGACGTGCTGTGGAAAAGGGTTGAGGATGCGAGGCAATATGGCCAATGATGCCATCGGCGGCATGGGATGCCTCAGACGCATTGTGTTGGGAGGAATCGCCACGAGGTGCGTCAGGTATGATGAAATATAGATAACCCGACTGGGAGTAAATAAGGTCAAATTGTTGGTCTTTGAGGATGGCCTCTTCTTCGGACTGGGGTCGTTCGGATGCCACATCCTTGGCAATGGCAGGAAGGAGGGATTTTAGAAACCAATCTAAGAAGATACGGTCGTCTAACTTAATTTTATAGAGACTGCGGCATCGACGCCACTCATGAATGTGATCAGTGATGTGGGTAGCCGTGTTCTGTCTGCAAGACAGTAGGATCTCAACTCCCATAGCATAGCAGACAGGTAACTGAAAGAACTGCAGGAAAGTCGAGGCAAGGGAAGTAAAGGTGGCATGGGTCCCATGGGGCTGCTCGATGTACCACTTAGTTGCAGAGCCAGTGAGGGTGCGCTGTAACAGACGGAGGCGGACAGATTCATTCATTATGGAGTTGGAGGAACACCATAGATGGAAGGACATAATATGGTTCTGGGGGTCTTCACCTGCCTTTCCCTCAAACTTAGGGATGTCGAAAGGGATCCTGGTGGTCATGTGAGGCCACGCAGGGTCATGTTTGATGGGATTGTAAGTCAATCTAGCTAGGTCATGAAGGTTGAGACTAGCCATGAATGGAAAACTAGTAGAAGGATGTGACATACTAGCGGTTGTGACCATGTTGGGGCTAATGCCCCCAAGTGGAGGGGCTGGGTTTGGGATGTTGCCCCCAAGTGGAGGAACGAAAGTGGTATGGGATGGTCCTGCACCGCCAAGGGTAGTGTGGGTCAGTGATGGAGTTGCGATAGGTATGCTAGCTACTGGAATGGGTGCAGTGATTGGAATGGTAGATGTGGGCCTCGTTGAGGGAATACCCAAAGCAGGTGTGGTAGTTGGTGTGGTGGTGGATGCTCCACCAATGGTCCCTACAAAGAAAGGGGTGGAAGTCACGCCAGCCATGGGGTTGGTTGGTGCAGTGTAAGTGGGGTTCTCGGACTCTACCTCAGAATTAGAGGTAAAATAAGGGGCGTCTAGATCAGGTGACGGAGTTCTATGCCGTTGACGAGTGGAGTCAAGTGACAAAGCTCGAGATCTATGATGAGTGGTATCAAGTGATGAAGATCTATGTCTATGACAGGTGATGTCAAGTGAACTGTGCTATGGGGGCTCGCCTCGGAGGCACCGAGAATGTCTCGGGGACTCAATGGTGACAGATGGTGTCAAGTATCTAGGGGTTGTGTTGAGTGAAAAATAGCTCAAAAACCCTAATGCAACCGAGTGTGCAGAAGGAGAGCTCAAAAAATATGGCACTCAGGCAAACAACCAGCTCAAAACACTTACTGTAACAACTGTGCTACAATAAGTGGAGTATCAACAGAAATGGTCAGAATACCAACAAGCAGCAGGTTTCCTAAAAAATAAAAATAGTAGACTCGCTAGACCAAAAGGAGGTAAGGGAGCATGCAAACACCTAGCGAAATAGTATTCTAACTCAACTAGACATATCCTCTGCAAGGTGATAAAATCCAAGTCAGACAATATGGATAATAGAGCCAAGTGGCTAAAGATATCCCCCTACCGAGAGGGACACCGGGTAGTCAATCCTAGAAGAAAAGCAACTAAGATAACCCCTTCATGACACATTCGGTTGGGTGAATTTGCTGTTTGGTTCTATCGCCGCTGTATCCCCATACGGGTGATACACCGAGAACTGCAAAAGGTATCCTTCGGTTACTGAATGGATTGCGGTATTCCACTCAGGCTTCCGAAACCAGTCTGGCGACTTCAACCCTCCTAGGGGAGAGGCCTTCCCGACAAATTGGTTTTAAATTGTGTCAAAAAATACTAGCGGATTTTGGTTCCCTAATGGACAACAACTATGTCTCAAGTGTAAGCAACCGAGGGGTGTTATTTGGATGCCTATCCCCCCGATCCTACCTAACTACAAAAATTCTTATGTGTTCCCCAAGTGGGGTTAGAATGTTGGTTCTGTTAAGTAGTATTTTAGGGCTCACTTGAATTAGGTGACAGAGTGTGTGCGTGTGAGATGATGAACCCAAGTAAAAGTGCCACGGGGTGGGCAACTTTTTAACTAAAAATATCAATACATAACTTAAACTTTGAAATGCAAAATTTTCTCTTTTCAATTAAAATCCTGAAATTTTTAAAAAATATTCTGTAAATGGAACAGAAATAATACTGCAGAAAAAAGGTTGTAGGGAAGTATGGCTGTAGATAGGACAGATGGCTGTGCAGGTGTAGAAAATATTGCAGCAAAGTGTTGGGTTCAAAATAGTGAAAAAAGTGCAGAAAACAGACCGCGGGTCTGTAGGAAATATGGGCGGTCGGACCGTGGGAAATAGCGCAACAATCGCGAATGGGTTGCGGGATTTTGGCCGAAAGATGCAGGCAGACTGTGGGAAAAAGGTCAAAAGTCACAGGCGGGTTGTAGGAAAATGGCTGAAAGCCACAGGCGAGACGCGGGAAAAAGGCCGCAAGATGCAGGCGGGTTACAGGAAAATGGCTGAAAGCCGCAAGTAGGACGCGGGGAAAAGGCCGAAAGACGTAGGTGGGTTGCAGCAAAATGGCTGAAAGCCACAAGCTGGACGTGGGAAAAAGGCCGAAAGACGCAGGCGGGTTGCTGGAAAATGGCTGAAAGCCGCAAGCAGCCCACGAAAAAAAAAGGTTAACAGCCACGATTGGATCGCACGAAACAAGCTAATAGCCACAATCAGATCGCAGGTAACAGAATGGAAACTGCCGGTAGATCGCCAGAAACAGTCTGAGAGCCTTGGTCGGATCATAGGTAAATTCCTAAAATATGCGGTCGGAACGCAACTGCGGGGGGCAAAAGACACGGTTGACGGCAGCCAAAAGGAAAAAACAGAAAAATATTGCAGAAAATTAAAAACGTTTACAACTTTAAAACTATAACCAGAAATTCAAAGGAACACAAGGGGTGTCGCCAAAACTGTAGCTAGGGTTTTCACCCTAGCTTGTGCAAATGAGCACCTACTAAGGAGAAGGGACTCCTTAGTAGCAGTTCAGAAAAACAGTAAATGAAAGACAGTATAGTAAAATAATAACTACTATAAACATGTGCATAAAACAAAAAAGACAAGATAATAAAAAGGGTTTTTTGTATTGATTATACGTCCAATGTGAAGGTTGGTGAAGCCTTTGCAGCAGTCCAAGAGGGTTGCTTCCAAGATGCTAGTTTTGCTTCTTTCTCTTTCTCCAAAGGGATTTGGAAATGGGCCAAAGGGACACTCAAATGTGAAAGTAGCTCAAGGGTGAGGTAGGGTTTCAGGAGTGATTTTGGCAGAGTAAGGGTGTGGTTGACTGTGGATGTGAAATGAGGGGCCTCTATCACCTATTTATAGGTTTTTAGTGGTGGAGTGTTGGCCCATGGTTTTGGGCACCATATGGTTTAGGTCAGCTATATAGGGTTTTTGCTTCCTTTTTCCCTCTTTTTCCTCTTTTTTGTATTTTTTATTCCATTTTTATAGGGTTTTTGCTATTTTGGAGGAATTTTGGATTATTTTGGGGGAAAAAGGGGTTTTTTGGTCTTTTGGAGGCTTTTTTAATGGTTTTTTGGCCTTTTGGAGGCTAATATGGTAGGAAATATGGACAAATGAGTCATGTAATGGGGTAGATGAGGTAGTGAGCACTTTTTGGGTGTTAACAATGGGTCTTTTTCCTTGAAATATCTTTGGAATCTCTCCCAACTGATCCTTCTTTCACTGGTTCTCTTCACTTATATGAGGTGTTCCCACCAAATGGAAGCTCTTCCATTCAGATTGTAGATGGCAACTCTGGATTTCTCATTCCTTGAGTAGTCATGCATCCTCTTCATTCTGAGAAGCGATGCCTCAACCTCTTGACTTGTTTTTCTTTCTCCATCAAAGGTAGGAGGTCTTGCCTTCCTAAATTCTCCTTGTGGGACTCCTTTGTATCTACGTCTTATCTCAGTTCTACTGGAAGTGTGCCCAGGGATCTTTTGAGAATATCTAGAGTGTCCTGACTTGCTGGACAATGATCCAAAAGAGGGTGTTTTGTTCCTTCTGTTCGTAGAATCCCTTCTAGGGCTTGGAGATCTCTTCTTAGAACGGCCTCTGGAGCGACTGCTTGCATTTCTCTCTTCTATGCCCAAGTTTTGGGTTAGACCCAAAATTTACCCTTTGATGCATATCTGTAAGGCTATGCAAAATGGTTGCATTGAGCTGGTGCTGCTCTTCCTAAGCCTTCATCAGCCTCTCATTAAAACTTAACATTGTGTCAACCAAGTTATGGGGATTTACCTACTCCCTTCTCCCATTGTATTCTGTGTCGGTATGTGCTTCTTGCACATTCTCTCCTAGAGCATCTTCCTAATGCTCATAAGGATCATGTGCATCATTAATGGTCACCATTATCGCTTTCCTGCATGCGGCCTTGCTGTACAATTCAACTATCAATATGCTGCAGTCACTATGCATTATAGAACATTTATTAGAAAACATAAGAGCGCATAAAACTTAAAACATCCACACAATCTGGAGTCAACCAGTCAATAAGAAATTATAGGTTAAAACAACGCCTCGGGCGCTTCTCTGCGTGCAATTTCTTCCATGGCTTGGCCCTAACAACCCCAGTGTTGCAACTGAATCTTTGATACCACTCCATGACATCCCCAACCCCTCCATTACCTTCAGAGGTGGTGGGAGACCGTCATATCCATTTTTTTTCTCCAAAATATTCCATTTTCACATGCAGCCGCAATGGATGTCGATCTGCAATCCTCCCTTCCGCAATCCGCAATCCACATTGCGGAACTCGGAAGTCAGATTTCCAAACTTACCTGCTCTGGAAGACATCACCTCTGCAATCCACATTGCGAAACTCGGAACTATGGGAATCCAAAGTTCATTATCTGGTAAAACACCCCTTCTGCAATCCATGATCCGCATTGTGGAACTCAGAAATACGAAAGTCCAAATCGTTGTTCCGGTGAACTTCTCCTTCTGATTTCTGCAATCTACAATCCGCATTGCGGGTGCGGAAAGATGGATGTCCAACCACGCAAATCCAAGTTGATCACACTCTCTGCAACAACAACTTCCCATGGACATAAATTCCTCCTTCTTAAGCCAAATTGGGAAAGGTTGGTACCATTGGAAATATATTGAAGATCTCTATCCATTGGTGTAATCCCCTATCCCAACTGAGGTCTCTAACCTTGTTGATTTTCCAACTGAACTCATGGATTATAACTCTCTTCAACAAGAACTCTACTTGCCTCCTACCATAAATTCATCCTTCCTCTGACCCATAGAGAATCTATGAACACCACAGGGCCATATAACTCTTTCCCATATCTAGGTGAGGCCAAGCAATCCTTCAAATCATGTATGCAATGTATAAAGGAACATATAATGTGAATAGAACTGAGGTCAACTCATACATCTAAAACATGTAAAATTAGTAATGCATTAAACTCATGCAAATGAATGAGGTGTTCAATATGAACTCATCCTTCTAATTAGGCTTATACACAGTCTACTTATAAATCAAATTCATATAAATATTCATTCAATAACTTGGACATCCACACAAGAGAATAACACATGAAACATCAACATTTACACCATAGAAACACTTATCTTTGAATTCTTGAATCTGTCCAAGCAATTGACTAAGTGAGAGAAACATTCCACCCAACCTTAGGTCTTTGTCCTGCCTATACTCTTTTAGCTGAGAGACCACCCCCGAGATGGGATGTGTATCCACTAAGGAGGGCTAAGGACTCTCTCACAGTCAATATCGCATCCCCATGCTAAGCCAATCTGTAGTTGGGTTTATCAAGCATACCGGAGAACATGGATGCTAAGCCAACCTACAGTGGGTTTATAAAGCATACAGGGTAACATAACCATGCTAAGCCAACTTTCATTTGAGTTTATCAAGCATACAAGGGAAACATAACCACGCTAATACAAACTGTAGTTGGGTTTATCAAGAATACAAGGGAACCATAACCATGCTAAGCCAACTTGCAGTTGGGTTTATCAAGCATACAAGGGAAACATGGAGGATATTGCTAAGCCAATGAGCTCAACCACAAAGCTACAGGCATCTGAACACTCAGCAGATATGGCACCCAGATGACCTACCTCACCCAACACAAGGAAGGCCCTCTTCTCTATTGCACAGCCCCTCAAGGCCCCTTCCCTTCCAGTGCTATTCACGGTGGGCATAGAAATGTCCAACTGCTAGTTCTATGAGATTACAACCCTCACTGGGTTTATCAAGCATTCCAACCCTAAATCGACCTTCTATATCTGTTAATCCAGTTGGTTCTTCTTAGGGTTTCAGACTAAGCTCTGTCCCGTAGTTTAACTCTCCGTAAACATAACCCAGGTATTCTCACAACTCTGTAGTTCATATACGAGTTTTCTTTGATGTATTTCCCGAATAGACGAGGTTCACATGTAGGGATTTCTATGGCATTCATCTCTGTAATTTTTGCTCACACAGAAATCATGTTTTCCTTCTCTACTCACAGACTGGCTCTGCAATGCGGGTCCATGACTGAATGCGTGAGTTTTTCCCAACTCCAAATTCCCAGGTGGTTGAGTGTCTTAAGGAATAAGTAACACAGGCCATTCCTTGCCATACATATTTGTAGGGTCGCCTCATACTCAATCGGCTTCATCAACAGGGTTTCTCAACCACTCTCTTACAACAACAATAAATGTCGGCATGGAGGTCAAATGGGTTCATAAATGGAAAAGTAGCATCATGGGCTCCCATCCCATATCCCCCTCTACTCTCTCTAGTGGATACACATGGCCCTTTCTCCTATGTTGTCTCCTTAGCTAGTTTTCTTGGTAATTCATTTCAATATTTAAATGTTTACATCATTTACAATATTTCATGGCTTAACAGCCCATGAATAATCAAACTGTCAAATACTTGCCTATGCAGTTAAACCTTAAGCATCCACTAGTGGGGCCTTGGCCTTGAGCTCCACACTAGGGAAACACACCTTGCATATACACAATATTTACATTAAGACCATTAAGAACTAAGGAAAAAATAGGGGTATTACATAATGAGTATATCGGTGTGATACATACAAATAATATGCAACGGTGTTCGAATTGAAAAAACATCATTAAAATTTAATTTGATTTTTTAAAAGTTTCCCACACTATACCCGTGTGTGTATATATGATGTTTATGCATCGATGAGTGTATGGGATGATAGAGAATTGATGCGTATTTTGGTATAATTTCCATCGACTAACCATAAAACATTTTTACCTAACAATTATTTAAATTATTATAAAATATATTTAATAGTTTCTTTATTTAATGACGTAGTGCCTTTATTAATAGAAGAAGTATGGTAGAATTTTAGTGAAACATTCTTGTTGCAATGAGCATGATGGGAGAACATCCCCAAAAGAGAACAAAGCAAGTTATTTTAAACTTAAGTATAAAATTAATATATTTGAATTATCTATATGTTTAAACGATGTGTATTGGTTAATGTATATTATGTAGAGAAAAAACTTGAAAAAAGAAAGTAATATTATTTGCATTCTGATTGAAAAAGAGTGTAAAACCTTGATAGAAAATTTCTAAATAGATGAACTAGATGAATCAAAAGGTGATCAACAAAAGAAAAATATTTGAAATTTTAGTAATAATGTACTTCTTAAGAATAGCTTCTAACATGTTTCAAACAATCTATTTCACATTTATTGAGTATTTTGTGGGGACTAGTAGTGAGGGAAGTGAATATCGTCCTAAGAAAATAAAATTTATGAAGGGTGTAAATGATGATGAATTGGTTCTCAATTCATCTGGAGTGGTGACAGAAGTTGTTGAAATGGGGAAAAGCTTTTATAAAACTATCAGAGATATAGTGGAAATAATGTATAGACATAAGTTCTAATTACAATACAAATATCAATCTAGTGATTCCAACAATCATGTTATATATAAACTAAATGAATTGTTTACGGAGAAATGGTCAATGAGACCTATTATACTTGTAATATAAATAACATAAAATAATAAAAAAAAAAAATTTAAAAAGTATTATTCTTAAACATGTTTTTCTCTAATATGTATACAACTATTACAAAAAATTATGAAATTAATATTTTATCTATATATATTTACTTTCATATCAATATAAAAACTTATTTTTCTATGATTTTTTTCTTTTAGGAATATTTTGATAATCCTAAAGGACAAATGAGGTGATGTGTGAAAAAATATTGGATGTCCAAAAAGTGTAGAAGGAGATGGTTAAACAAATGAACATAATTGCATCGTAGGAAGAGGCATCCCACCAAGAATGTGCATCAAATGTATGTAATCATAAATTTTTTCTTTTGTGTACATACAATTTAATTACTATATGAAATATTAATTTTCAATTGTTTTGTTGTATAAAAGAAAACAAAATGGAACCCATTTAGAACATAATACAAGATGACAAATACATAAAGAGTTGATTCCAATGTTTATGAGTACTTGTGTTTTCCTTATTACATATTTCATATTTGTTGTGATCTTTATATTTAATTATTTTACAATTTTCCTTGGTTTTCTTATAACATGTATTAAAATACAGAGAAGCGTCGTCCGAATAATTGATTGGCATTAGGTTAATTATGGGTTGCGAGTATATGCTGCAATATTAGGAGTTAATTGTGCAATAAGTAGTTATGTTTTTCTACTTCTCTCATTTTATAATTAATAGAACAACAAGAAATCTTTATATTAAATATATGATTTGTCATAGCATTTAAAATTCACAGGAAACAAAGTATGGACTGGAACCAACAAAAGATTTGTTGAGAGACAGAATGAGGAATGGATTTGAAAGAATGGGTACCATTTATGAACCACTTCTTGCTATGGCATGCTTTTTTATTTACATAATCAGGTATACAATTTATTTATGCATTATCCCCACCGATGTAGATATACTCATTGCACAATGTTTTTATATTTGTAGATGAAACTTGAAGAGTGGGAACAAAATCAATCCAATCAACAAAACATTCATCCAAATAAACAAAGTATAATATCGTCTACAAGTGATGAAAAAATAAGACACCATGCAAGCAACTCAAGCATTGACAATAGTTTGAGTGAAGAATGACAATATATATATATATATATATATATATATAATTGGATTTTAATGCAAGTTATATATTTTAAAATTATTGACTTTGGAAATCAAAAATTTTGTTTAATGAATTGAACATATTGTCCCAGTTGGTTACCAATAAGTGTAAATATCACATATTAACATTTTGATTATTGTGGACATTTTTTTGGTCCCATTTTGTATGAAAAATAGTCTCTTATTCTTATATAATCAAATGGGTTTCTTATTATATTGCATTTTCCATTCTTATAAATTGTTACATTATTGAGTAAATATACAGATGATTAAATATACAATGAACATATGTGTAATATGATGGTATACAACACTAATACAATCATTATATCCAAAAGAAATAATCAAAATTAAAATATCAATAATATTATAAAAATAATTTCATTTTTTATGATTGATGAAATTAAAATTAATTAATTAATTGAACTCAATGTATGGTACAAGGCATAAGTAATTCATTCATGGTATTTAATTCCTGCTTAAATATGATCTCTAGTGCTTTTAAACCTATAAATTGCACCGATGCACCCATATGATATAAGCGCCTTGGTCCTTAGATAAATGCCACACACTAGTGCACCTTTACATTAAACATGCATCAATAATAAAATCAAAGGATCTTTATCATCGCTCTCAAATTTCGTAGCATGATTCTTATATAATGATATATACTAATGCATCTTTGTTAAACCTATTTCCCAATTTGTTCTAAATAATAATATGCATCAGTGTTATAATCCATGTTTAATGCACCGGAGCTATAAACCATGATCAATGCAATATGACATTATATCAATGGATGACACTAGTATATCACATTTAAATTGAAAACACCAGTACTATCATACATAGTGAACACATTGATGTGTTACTTTAATGGAAAGCATTGGTGTGGCACATTTAAAGAATGCACCAGTGCTTTACATGAATGGAAAAAAGTGGTGTGGAATATTTAATGTATACGCATCGGTGCAATTTGTATGAACACACACTAGTGAATTTAGTCTATGTATGCACACCCAAAAATAACCTCAACTATAACCTCCAGCACCTAGATGCTTTTAGTTATAATAAATTTCCATCACAACCTCTGCCAAACCATATGTTACTATTTGTGGCTGGTTTAGCATAAGTTTTTTTTATAATTTTTCCTAATCTATTAAGACTAAAATACTCAACAAGAAGGTGTTTTCCTTGTAGTGGATCTTTAATGGAGAGGATGAATAGCTTCTCATTAGATAATTGATCACTTAAGGGGGGTCCTACTTCATTCACCGAAATGTCAGTGATGATCTCGATGAGGACTATGGTATTTCTTCTTTTAGGGGTTAAAAAATCAAGATCAAATTATTGTAGAATAACGACTCATCGAGAAAAAAAACCCATTGATAATTTGTCGTCCTTGTATGTAGTGCATTGGGTTTAAATTTGCAACAAATATAATCTTGCATAAAAATCGGAATGGAAACTATTTTGAACTGAAATCACCATAGCCAAGACCAACTTTTGGTCATGGTTGTCACTTACTAGTGGTCTAGATAATGTGTTTTACTAACATAGTAATTGACATGTTCGTCATGGTCCTCACCCATTTGAACTAAAAATCCAATGAAAAAGAAGGCTAGTACCGAAATGTATAGGATAAAATCCTTGTCGAATTCATGGGGAGAAATTAAAGGAGAATATGTGACTTCTTTCTTTAGTTCATCAAAGGATTATTGTTCTTGGTCATCCTATCAAAATATGATGTCTTTATGTAAGAGGTGCAAGAATATCTATTCTTGTGTAGCGTAATCATGAGCAAATTGATGAAGGTGTTAGTGTTTCGATAATTTCATTCAATATTATATAGGATCATGTTGTTGCTGCAACATCCGCCCAAATTTTTTTGTAAATATTGGGTCCCTCCTTTTTTTTGTTTAAGTCTTGAGTTTGGTTAAAATCGTTCTCATTGAATCTTCAACTCTTCCTAAAAGTAATGCCCCTTTCTAGTTCTTTTGTTTTGGACTAAGGCATTTTTCCGTCTATTACCTTTTGAAAACAACGCGCTGTTTTAAAAGCTTAACTATGCATGTTTTCAAAAGTGCAGATTGAAAGCTTATATTTCTACGCCAAAGGTGCAAGGGAAAAGGTTTAATTGCACGCGTTTAAGCGAAAACTTCAAGCTTATGTCTTGCGTTAAAAGCGCATTTTTAAAATCTTACTTTTCCGCCTTGTTGCCAAATCTTGGCTTTTCAGCAAATTTTCTCAATTATTTTCTCTAAGGCAGAGTTACCTTTTTCTCTTCGGCGCATTTTTTAGCCTTAACTCTACTGCCCTTTGGCACAATTTGTAACCATATCTCGACCGCCATTCGCGCAGGATTTGTCCTTAAGATCGCCGACACAAAAAATCTCTTAAGTCTTTTCTTTATGGCTCGTTGGCGCAGTTCCCGTTAGCACACATTTTGTAACTAAGACTTGCACCAAAGGCGCAAGGATTATCCATATAGATCCCACTTCCATAGCCGCGTTTTGTCTTTCCTCGAAGTCCATTCTTGGCGCAGCCCATCGGTGCATAGTTTAACACTAAGACTGTCGCTTCGCGCGCAGGACATAGCCAAAAAATCGCTGCTGCATTCACGATCCCGTTCACTTGGTCGTTGGCGCATCATTTGGGTGCAAGAATTAACAATATCTCCTCCACCCGACGTGCAGAACCAAACCTTAAGACTCCCACAAACTTCACACTCTTTGAGAAAACCTTGCCGTTGGTGCATCTCTTAGGCACAGGTCCTAGTGATACTTTCCCTGCCACCTTAGCGCAGAGCTTAATATCGTGATCACCACCTTGGGCGCGAAGATTTATTTTGGGTTTATGTACAACCACTGAGTTGGTAGGGTCATCAATAAGGCCATGTGCCATTTTTAATACACAAGGTTTTGAGCCCCGTGCTCATCAATTCGGCAACCCTAATCCTGGCCATCATTCCAAGAATAAAACCCACAGGAGCTTGTAGAGCTTGTTGGCGTTTGCGTCTATTGTTTCTCATGATTTTCATCTGTGAAGTGGTAGCTGTAACTGTGAGTTAGTTGATCATTTTGTTAAAACAACCTCCATGTTATGAAAGTGGCATACTCTGAAATTGTTATAACTATTTTTGTTAATGCCCGAAAGTCATCTAGTTAAAGCCAACTCTGTCATGATTTCTTTTACAAATCTGTAGGAAGATTTGCAATTTTTGCTAATTTCTACATACTCCTTATTTGTACTGCCTCGCTCACCGCAGGTTTGTCATGCATAAAAGGTCTGCAAGGAAGAAGGAGCAGCATAGGTCAAATCAGATCTGCGCAAGCATGAGATTGCATCAAAGGCAACAATATCTATTTAGGGAAAAATTATCTTGAAAGAGCTCAGTCAATGGTCCACCCATATCCAAAGTGTAGATGGCCAAGCATCCACAAGCGATCCAGTTGGTGGGGATTAGTCAGTGAGCCAACATAAGGAAGCCAAATAAAATAGATAAACCATCAAGATTCTTATTTGTCGTAATGTGAGAAAAGGATGAATTTCCTTTATTGTATAAATGCTTTAGAAGATAGCTGGCCCTGATTCTGTCTTATATGGGCAGCTCTCCAAGAATTTGTGGGTTTTGTAATTGTGCACTAAAGAAAAATTAGAAGGTTCTAGAGTTTAGGGCACACCTGTCAGCTGAAGGAGCAATTTGTAAACTTATAAATAGAAGAACATAATAAGATAGAAGGACTTTTGGCAGGTGAATGAAATTTCTAGCTTGTACGAATTACTTTGCTACTTGCTCCAAGAAACTGGATTTTTCCTAATAAAAGACTGGAGAGGATGTTTTTTCCTGGAAATGTGTGCTGAATGTTTGTTGTACTATTCCTGTAGCATTCGTATACTACTGTGAGATCTTTCTTTACTATTATGAATTATTTCTATGTGATGAATGATCTTTCTATTTTCTTGTGCAATGATGTCTCTCTTAAATGAGTAATGGAATGTATTAAATAATTTGAAGCTATCTTCAATATCTGTCATATTCTGCTGTAGGCACATCTTTATGATTAAATGGCTATCTGTGTAATCTTTAGGTGTTTCTTGCAGTTTATTACTCATCTCTACAGTTTGCTCCTTGCAAGGATAGGTTAAATTTGCTTATACAATTTTAGATTAATTTAGATTAGCTAAATGCATTTATCTTAGGGCACTTGCATTTCATCTTTAAAATAAAATACATAAACAGTGGATTGGGCCACAACAGGTGTAAAGAACAAGAATCTTTAAATCTCACGGTAGCTGGAACCGTTAACCGGACGGATTCCCCACATCAAACGGTGAGCGATCTAATTGGGCTTGCTTACCGGGAGGATCCCTTGCTTCTTAATGCTGCGATTTTCAGGGCATCAACGGATCACTAAGAGAATAACAAGCACAGCATAACAATCACAAGAGACAATGGACACAAAGCATTTCACCGGGGAAAACCAAGAAGGTGAAAAACCCCGCAAATTCCTCAGAGATAGAATGCGCAATAGTACAAAACCCCAAAACAAAGAGATAGACTCCAGCAGCTTCTCCTCCTCCACTTGTACGAACTTGTTTCTCTTTCACTCATGCGCAATGAGTAAGTGAGTGAAATCAATAAATGAGAGAGTCTCACTCTCTATTTATACTTTACTTCACTTGGATTTTTACCCTATAGGGACGACTTCTCCTAAGAGAGTCTAATAACCCTTTAACCCATAACTTTGGGCTGACCCCACAAGAGGAGTCTAATAACCCATCAAATAATAATGATGACCTTCCAGATCAAAGGAATGAAACCTCTCCGTCGGAAGTACAATGTCACATGAATACAATATAAAATATATAAGTGAAATACATTCTGAAGTGACATATACATCAACACTCACTCTTAACTAGGAAGGTATTTTCTTGACACATGTCATCAATACATATAGGCACAAGTCTTCAATACTGGATCTCGACCATCATCAATGGATCATGGAGCATCATCGTCACTACTGTTGTACTCGTCATCTCGATCAGTGGTGCTATCTCTCAATTCTTCTCGTCATAGGAAGTTCTATAGAGCCAATCCTTTTTCATGTTGGATGTAGGCCTAGCCTCCTGTAGGTATTCATCATCTCTGGGAGAAAGCCATCTAGTATGTACATCTCAAGACTTATTATATGCTTCCGAAAAACTTGTGTACCATACTGTCATCATCAACAATCATCCTCTTGCTGGAACATCATCTACTGGAACAACATCTTCATCAAATGGAACTTATTCTGCTAGAACATCCTCATCAACAACACCATCAGCTGGAAAAGCATCATTGTCAACTGGAACACCATCTGCTGGAACATCTGCAACAACAATCAGTAACTAAGTATTGATACTATCAGTAACTAAGTACTAATACTATCAGTCATCCAGTACTGATCTTCCCTCACCCTTGGAGAGGCATCAACTCGTGAGAGCTAGAACCATTAGTCAGCCAATACCAATCTTCCCTCACCCTTGGAGAGGCATCCATCCCTCTGGATAGGAATCAACTCGTGAGAGATGGAACCATCAATCAGCTAGTACTGATCTTCCCTCACCCTTAGAGAGGCATCCATCCCTCTGGACAGGCATCAGCTCATGAGAGCTGGAACCATGAGTCAGCCAGTACTGATCTTCCCTCACCCTTGGAGAGGCATCCATCCCTTCAGACAGGCATTAGCTCGTGAGAGTTGGAACCATCAGTCATCTAGTACTAATATTCTCGCACCCTTGGAGAGGCATCCATCCCTCCGGAAAAGCATCAAATCGTGAGAGATGGAACCATCAGTCAACCAGTACTGATATTCCCTCACCCTTGAAGAGGCATCCATCACTTCGGATAGGCATCAGCTCGTGAGAGCTGTAACTATCAGTCAGCTAGTACTAATATTCTGTCCTTCTGGAAAGGCATCTATCCTTTCATATAGGATCTCTATTAGTCAGAAAGTACTAATATTTCATCCCTCCTAGACAGGCATCTATCCTTTCGGATAGGCATCATCAATCTCTCTTCCTAGAGAGGTCCCTCTGGACCACACCAAGCTTGTCTTGAAAGTACTCAAACTTCACATGAGGCAGAGGCTTCGTCATCACATCAGCAAATTGTTCCTCTATAGGAACATACTTGAGCTTCATAGCTCCCCTTTGCAACATATCCCGGATATAGTGGAACTTAATCTCGATGTGCTTCGATTTATCATGAAACACTGGATTTTCTGTCAGCTTGATGTAACTCTAGTTATCACAAAGTATCTCCATAGCATCAATCTCTACATCGAACAATCATGCCAACATCTTGCGAAGCTACACTACTTCACAACAAGTTGAACAAGCTGCTACATATTCAGCTTCATCTATACTCAGTGCCATGCATGACTGCTTCCTGCTAAACCAAGGGATCAACCTTTATCCCATACTGAAGCAGCACCCTGAAGTGCTCTTCCTATCTGCAACATTGTTTTCCCAATTTGAATCAATGTAACCCTCCAGGTTAAACTTTTGATTCGCATCGTACTTGAGCCCATAATCAACTGTACCCTCCAAGTACCTCAGAATATGCTTTACATCAATCATGTGAACATTTCTAGGATCTGTCAGAAACTGGCTCAAGGTGTTCACCGCAAAGCAAATATATGGTCTCGTGTTCGTCAGGTACATCAAGGACCCAATCATCTGATGATACATCATGTCATCAACCGACTCTGATGAAGCATCACTCAATAGCTTCAGGTTCGATTCCATAGGTGTGGCCATGGCCTTGCAGTCCATCATCCTGAACCACTTTAGGACCTCTACTGCATACTTCCCTTGTCCAAGGAAGATTCCATTTGCACTCTGCCACACCTCCATACCTAGAAAGTAATGCATCATACCCAAGTCCTTCATCTCGAACTCGGCATCAAGCTTCCCCTTCAGGTCGTCAATCAACCTATCCTCTCATGTTACAAACAGGTCATCCACATATAGTAGGAGTATTACTGGATTTCCTTCCTCAACCTTGTAGTAAAGGTTGGAATCCGCTTTACTCTTGGTAAAGCCTAAACTTGTTAGGAAGTTGTCAATCCTATCGTACCATGTCCTGGATGCTTGTTTTAAACTGTACAAGGCTTTCTTTAATTTGCACATATGTGACTCTATGTCATGTGTCTCAACAACTGAGTGGCTGCTCCACATACACTTCCTCTTCCACTTCCATCAGAACAATGCTTGCTAGGAGAGTCTAATAACCCTTTAACCCCTAACTCTGGGCCGACCCCACAAGAGGAGTCTAATAACCCATCTAATAATAATGATGACCTTCTCGATCGGAGGAATGAAACCTCTCTGTCGGAAGTACAATGTCACATGAATACAATATAAAATATATAAGTGAAATACATTCCGAAGTTATATATACATCAACAGAAGGAAGCTTTATTTTCCTTGCATACTCTATAGTTCATTTCATTTCTTTGGTGGAGGTAGCTCAAGGATGGATTGAACTTTAAGGGGATCAACACTGATCTTTTTCTCATAGACAATGAACTTGAGTAAACATCCAATGGTAACAAAAAATATGCACTTGAGGGGATTCTAGTGTATGTTATACTTTCAAAATCACAAAGAGATGGTGTGAAGGTCAATGATGTGGTTCGTGCATTTTTTATACTTGGTGGTGATATCATCGAGTTAGGCCAAAATGATACGTGCCAATTCATTTAACATGTACAATACATATCCCACTGGAATGTGGCTCCAACATTCCTAATACAAAAAAATATGACATGATAGGTGAACATTCCCCATGGAATGGTGAAGTATTTTTTGCATCGGTCCTACTAGTAGGTCTAGATATGATTGTATCTAGAAAACCCATCCATAAAGGACATAGCTTCATGGATAACACAAACATAAATGACCTGGTGTATGAAGAGAGTTGGGAAATTTTCCTTTGGATGTCCCGAAAATAAATGCATACAAAATAATTCATTTCTTTTTATTTATGGGGATGAGATTGAATTCCCAATGTGTGTAGGTGATGGGATAGATAAACCCATCTTGGTGGAGTTTCACTATTTCCATTTTAATGGAATGTGCTTTGGATGGATGTAAAGGTTATTGATTCTATCATACTAGAGAGGCATCAAGCCATGTGTTGATATGATGTTTTGAAACAATGGTGAGCTCAAGTCCTAGGGTTTTTTAATATGACAAAAAAAGTCTTGAAACTCTTGGAATAATGATTTTTGAGAAACAACTTCCTATTGAGAATACGATGTTCCAAGAAATATGTTTTAAGTGATGTTGGGAGTGATGAGAATATCCATATTTATAGTAGGTGATATGTTGGCCATGTTTCCCTCTTCAAAATTATCGATTGTGGAAAATGTATTTTTGAGCCAATCTATGTGGTCAAGAGGGATAAAATCCTTGGTTTCAATAGGATATTGTTTGGTCATATTGATATGTTTGAATTTTTTCTTAGGAATAAAATAGGAAATATGATGCATATAATCCTATGGAGTCTCATGAGTATTCATGAATTCTAAGATATCCTTGTTTGAGTGGAAGAAGTGATCAAGGAAGTTATTGAGACAATTGGCTCCATGATGTGTAGGAATTGGAAAAGTGGCACTTGCATAGGAAATGCAATATGTGTGTGAGGTGTCTATCAAGTTGTATAAACCCATGTATCTATATATAGTGTAAAAGGAATGAGTCTCAACCCATAGAGGGAAGGGTTATTATGCATCAATGGTGTGTTGGTGCCAATGTTGGACACTGATGACTAAACGTCATGTGTCATACATGTAATGATGAGGAGATGTAGAACATGTCAACATGGCTAGTTATATAATGTGGGAAACTAGAACAAAAAAATGTGTCAACAACCCATAATAACGATATGGGAAGATGGGTATTGATGTGACCAATGTGGGAGATGTAGATACATAATGGATGGGTGCTATGTAAGGAACCATACTAGTATCTAGAGGTAGGACTTGACCACTCTTCTCACATAAAAAACATGGGTGAGTGGTGGGTGTCTTGATTGTTGTTGAAACAAAATTTATTGTGAAAGGATTGGGGGAGGTTGTCTTTGTCCCATCAATGGGAGATGAGGATTGACGAACAACAACCAAGGTATTTTGGAACTATGGGAGAGATAGACAATGGTGAGTTTAACGATCAAACTAACAACATAGGCACATGCATCATTCATCTATATATATTTTTTCTTAGTTTTATGGGGGTCTATCTAAAAAGTAGAGACTATGCCCCCAACTAATGATTTTTGAATGAGGGTGATGCTTGTAGGTGGAGGAAACAAACTTCTAAGTTTAGTAGGAATCATGTTTCTATGATCGGGTTTATAATTTAATTTTGCAATAATTCCTCCATTCCACATGTTGATTATTGATAAAAGGAAGCTTGCGAGCTGCATAATCTATGTTGATGATATCTTTCAGTAATAGACATGGAAATGTCAAAGGTGTGTTAAGTTGATGTTATAACAATCCGATAGCCCATTATTTAAGATAGGGATGGTAGTTTAATGAGTTATTTATTTTCCAACCTATGGTCACTAATAGACACCAACATGACCAAGTTGACTTCCTTCCACCCCCGAATCAATGGATAAACAAAGGTAGTAAACATGATAATTGTGCATGTCCTATAATGTATATATCCATGCACATGGGATGGGATATTTCTTTATGTTTAACATATTTATAACATAACTCTTCATAGCTTTATTGGACACAACCCTTTCCAAGTCTACATAGGTTTCCTTCTATTGGACTTAATGGATGTAGCTTTTCTCATAGCATCTACACAAGAAGAATTTACCTATGCTTAGATAAAGGCTAATAGAGTAGCCAAATTTGTTGAATATATCTAATGCATCAAACAAAAAGATGAATCATAATATTTTGTAGATATCGAATGATAAGTGGAACTAGTGTCATTATTAGTGCTTAGTTCCACACTAGTTCCAAGTAGGGGATAAGGTATGGTTTCATTTATGGAAAGAGTGCCTCACATAATCCCATTGAAATATATACCCACTATGATATGATCCTTACACCATTACTAAGGTTTTCATTGAGAATGATTCCCCATTTCTTTAGCTTGCACCCTATATTTAATGTGAAGGTGATTCGACCATTTTCTCCACCTCTCTTGGACCATAGAGGTGGCAAATCACTTGGTCAATACAAAAATCCATCTTTCTGCATTGAGAAGGAAACAATTGACCAAATAATGGACTTGAATATGAAAGGAACCCACCAACAAGACATCCAAATATGTTAGGTCATTAAAGTAGGGGAACTCTTTCCTCAAGGAAAGCGACTCACTAAGATTCAAATTCAATAGAATTTCCCTCTTTTGATAGAGAAACTCGATACAATGGGTACCATTGATTTATAAGGTGAGATGGAATTAATCCAAGTGGATACTAATGGCTATCCACCCATTCCACTGACTTAGAATGGTTCCATGTCTTTGTACTTTTACTACATCTTTCAATGCATTATTTAGGTATTTCCCTTATTAGAATTCTATGGTTTTGATACCATGTAATAAATTCTGCAAGCCAAGAATCTTGAAACAAAGAAGTCCTCACTAAAAGACTGCTTAGAGATTAGAATAATTGAGAAGAAAAATTGAAGCCGAAATATGTGAGACTGAACACAGTTTATGTCAAATCCATAATGACAATATTCATTAATGAGAATACAATAAATAATATATATCAGGAGATAAAAATGAATGCACTAAAGGAAATTCAAATCAATCACAAAAGGAAGGCTTACTAAAAGCATAAAATCCCCTAAGGTGGCAAAATCACTTTCCAAATTAGTCTAAAGGCTCACAAATTGGAAAAAGTAGTATTGGAAGTTCATGAATGAATAAAAAGGAAAGAGATCATGGATTTTGGAGAGAAAATCATGGAGGATGTGTTGGCCTAATAATAGACAGCTTACCAAGTCAAACTAGCTTTATCCTTATCCACGAAAAGCAGAAAATGCAGAATAAATCTGTCTAAAGCAGGAAGGCGCACTTACTATTCCAGGCTAGTCATAAAATCATACATAATTAGACATAATATTATCTAGAATCTATCCAAGTGGGATCCTATGGCTAATGATGGTGTAAAATTAGTCACAGCAGATCTAATGAACAAGTAAATCAATCACAACAGATGAACATAGAAAATATGGTGCAAAACTGTGCAAAACATGCAGCAGTGCTCTCTATCCCAGAAAGGGTGAATGAATTACAATACAAACTGTTACAATGAACAGAGCAATTTGAATTGCCTAAGGAGGTCATTCGAATCACTGAATGGAGTAGCTTGACTCAATCTAGGAGTCCTCATCAATCATCGGTGTTGCTCATCAATCACAACAAACAGTCATCCAGGTGTCAAGCTGAGTCTAACTGATCATAATAAATGTAACTGAAGTGTGTAGCACTGATATAGGATCTGGAGGCTCAGTGGGGGCGCATGGGAGGCTAACTGGAGTCAGAGCAAGTCACCTAATCGAACTGGAGGTCAATCGGAGGTGAAACAGTCAGTCAGGAGTGAAATCGGAGTGAAATCAATCAGAATCGGAGCTAACTGAATGTAACTGGAGTGAATCTGCAGTGGTAGGTGAACAAGTGCGCCCTTCTCTGTCAGTAGGTGAGAAGAGGGCGCCTTTCAGCTTAGGAGGGCTAAAACTCTGTGGAAAGTGGCTCCCGGGTGCTAGAAGAAGGTGGATAAGGTGCTGGAGGCATCAAACTGGTGACTGGACTGCATATCCTGAAATAGATCATGCAAGATCCTGAAGTAGATATGTATCCCGAAATAGATGATCCTGAAATAGATATGTATCCCGAAATAGATGATGGATATCCGAACACCCCCCCTCAAGCTAGACTATGATGTGCCAACTAAAATAATGTGGGGCCCTGGTAACTAAGACCAAAGGTCACCCCAATACAATAATCCAAAAAATGCTGAAAAATAAACTAAGTGAGGAAAGAGGGAAAACCCAGTGGGAAGAAAGCCCCCCCTCAAGTCTAAAGCATAATAATGAATCAATCTGTCTCCACCATGATGGAACTCACCCCCAACAGTGAACGGAGGTAAGAGAACTTCTTCTCAGTGAAGCTCTTGGTGAAGATGTCTGCAATTTGCTCATCAGTAGGGCAATATTGCAGAATGATGGTGCGGTCATGCACCAACTGTCGAATGTAATGCATATGAATCTCAATGTGCTTGGTCCTCTGCCGCTGAACTGGATCTGTGGAGATCTTGATAGCACTTTGATTGTCACAAAATAGGACAGTCGAAGTAGTGCCACCAAAACCAAACTCGGAAAGAATACCCTGCAACCAAACTGCCTGAATGCAGGCATTGACTGCCCCTCGATACTCTACCTCTGCTGAAGAAAGTGCAATGGCTGCTTGCTTTTTGCTGGACCAGGAAATAGCACCATGACCAATCATGAAAACATAACCGGAAGTGGACTTCCGATCAATGCTATCACCTGCCCAATCTGAATCAGTAAAACCAATGAAATCTAGCTCAGAATCTGCAGCATAATGTATGCCAAACTGTCTCGTACCTTGCACATACTGCAAGATCCGCTTGGCTGCTCGCCAATGAAGCTCATGTGGCTGCTGCATATATCTTGACACGGCACTCACGGCATATGAGATATCAGGCCGTGAATGTGTCAAATAAAGTAGTGAACCAATCAACTGTCGATACATACTGCAATCTGCAAGCGGTGTGGAATCTCCCTCCTCAAGACTGATTCCTGAGAGGAATGGGAATGGGGCTGCCTTACATTCAGCCATATTAAACTTCAATAACAGGTCGGAAGCATATTTTTGCTGAGATATAGTGATCCCATCAAAATTTTGAGCTATCTCCAAGCCCAAAAAGTGACTCAGCAAGCCCAAATCGCTCATGTCAAAAGCTAGATTTAAGGCAGTTTTTAGCTTGTTTATTGAAGTAAGTGTGCTACCAGTAATAAGAAGATCATCAACATAAAGTACAATAACCAACAAATTACCTTTAACTCGCTGAAGATAGACATTCGGATCAGATTTGCATCTTTGGAAATTCTGAGAAAGAAGGAAGGAGTCCATCTTTGCGTACCAAGCTCTTGGGGCCTGTTTTAACCCGTACAAAGACTTCTTCAATCTACAAACCAATGATGGATCTGATGTATAACCCTCTGGATGCTGCATATAGACCTCTTCAGCAAGGTCTCCATGTAAAAATGCACTCTTCACATCCATGTGATGCACCTCCCAGTGCTTGGATGCGGCAATAGCTAAAACAAGGCGGATGGAATCCATCTTTGCAACCGGTGCAAAGGTCTCTGTGTAGTCCACTCCTTGGACTTGGGAAAAACCTTTTGCCACCAAACTTGCTTTATATTTGCTGATAGTGCCATCAGCAGCAACTTTAGTACGGTAGACCCATTTACACTTCACTAATTTTCTTCCAGGTGGAAGAGAAACTAGCTCCCATGTATTGTTCTTTTGAAGAGAACTGTACTCTTCATCCATGGCATCTTTCCATCTCGGATCTCGATGGGCTGAATAATATGATTGGGGATCTGAAACAGCCATCAAATAACAAATCTCAGGAAGAAATGGATCAGCAATAGAAAGAGCCATACCTGCCCTTTGAAAGTCACCTCTTGTTCGTCTCGGATCAGCAGGATTTCCAAGATTCGAACCAGCAGATTGTAGAGTATTTTGGGCCCACTTTGGTAACTGAGGGAGATCTGAATGGTCGGATTCCGAACCTGATATGTCATGATCATCATATGCTGCTACAATATCAGAAATATCAGAACTCATACCTTCATTATCGCTGCTCGAATCTTCTTCTGGTGAAGGCGGTGAATCGACAGTTTTCTCCTCAACTAGTTGCAATTCTTGAAGCGGTTCTTCAAACTGCACACTGCGCTCTATGAATATCTTTTTAGATCTGATATCCATGAGTTTATATGCTTTTGATTCTTCCCCATATCCTATCAATATGCACTCGATACTTTGTGGATCCAAAGCTCGTCTCTTCTCAGAAGGAATTCTAGCCCATGCAGTAGAGCCAAAAACTCTCAAATTTGACACATCCGGTTTGTGACCAAAGAATGCTTCGAAAGGAGTCATACCTTTCACGGATGAATGTGGAACTCGGTTCTGTATATATGCAGCAACATTGATTGCTTCAGCCCAAATATTTGCAGCCAAACCTTTTGATTCAATCATGCATGTAGCCATCTCTTTCAGTGACCGGTTTTTCCTTTCCGCTACACCGTTCTGCTGGGGTGTGTAGGGAACTGTATGTTGGATCTTGATTCCGCTTTGGGCACAAAGTTGCAGCAACTCGGACTTGATATATTCCCCACCATTATCAGATCTAAGAGCTTTGATCTTGCTCTCAGTGGTGGTCTCAACAGAAGCCTTAAAATCCTTGAATTTTCCAAGCACTTCTGACTTGTTTTTGAGAAAGAATACCCATGTAAAGCGAGAATAATCATCAACAAATGTCAAAACATACCTTGAACCATTTAATGACATATGGGGCAGCGGACCGCTGATATCAGAATGGATCAATCCCAAAATAGTAGAGGCTCTGCTAGCCTTGCCGCGGTCGAATCTGTGCTCGGGGTGCTTCCCAATAATGCAACCGGTGCATATTCCCTTCGAGGAACGGAGTTGTGGAAGCCCATCAACCATGGATTTATTTGATAGCAGCAGCAAATACTTATAATTTAGATGTCCAAATCTTTCATTCCAAAGCCTACTAACCTCATTACCATGTGTGCGAAGAGCAGTGGGCTTTGCAAGCGGAATAAAGTGCGAAAACTCATAACATTTAGCAGTGTGGTTTGCCTTTCCAACCGCAACTAGTCTTCCACTTTTGATATCAGAAATTTCAACTGTATTAGGGCTGAATGTGACTTTCTTTGGATCACCAGTATGTGTCATTTGATACACAGAAAGGAGATTCGAAGCTAAGGAAGGCACATAGAGAACATTCTGAAAGCATCCATGATCTACATGAATCGTACCTTTGCCCTTTGAAGAAATTTTTGAGTCATCTCCCAAATGGATGGGGATGGAGCTGTTTGGATCGAATGAGGAAAAAGAATCAATATTTGCAGCCATATGATTTGATGCACCCGAATCTATCAAGAGAGTGGGCTTCGAAACCGTTTCCATGAGTGCTTGTCCTCTTTCATGATCGTCATTCCGATCCTTCTTCCTTGCACCGTCAGGAAGGGTTATGTTGTTCTTTTCCAAAAGGAGGGCCATTTGATCTATAGTCTTCTTCATACATGAACTTTCGGGATGAAAGCCACGGTTACAATAAGTACATTTAGATTTTTGGTTACCTTCTTTGCCCTTTTGCTTGGATTTCGAACTGGATGGTGCATCCGTTTGCTTGCCTTTGTCTTTTTGCTTGTGAGGCTCGAATTTGGGCTTCTCCTTCTTTAGCTTTCCTTTACCATTCGAGATCTTGGGTCCTTGAACAAATAGGGCTGAATCTTTGGAGCTTATGGACCCCATTTGAATCAACTTGTCATGCTCTTTCGTAACGGACTCAATGAAGGCATTCAAGGTAGGCATCTTCCAATTCGGGGTAGTTAGCCGACCGGAATTGAAAGTGGAGACAAATACCGAATAATCTTTCCCAAGCTTGCTTAGAATGGAGAGGATCAACTGTTTATCCTCTTTGATAACACCACTGTTCTTCAATTGCAAGTTCAAGTTCTTGAATTTTGTGAAGAATTCATTGATGGTCTCGAAATTCTCAGGATTAAGGCCAATCAATTCATTCTCTAATTGAAAAGCCCTAAGCTCATCCTGCTTGCCGAATAGTGTCTCAAGTTGCTCCCATATGGCCTTTGGAGTCTTCAATCCGCTGAGATGGAAGTGAAGATCTTTGGAGATGGAGAGACAAAGAAGACCGTAAGCTTCATCAAGCTTATTGTAGTGTTTGGTTCTTTCTGCCACATTGTTTGGCTCCAATTCAAGACCAAGAGTGACTCGGTAGTATCCTTTTGAACGTAATATGATCTCCATATCATCTTTCCAATCAAAATAATTGAATGGGGTGAGGATAGGCTTTGAAGAAGAGTATTCCATTGTAGGGAGCGAGTCAAATGATGAAGAAGAAGCTTGCATGCAGACTATAGCAAATGGAAATGCTGTAGGGAAGCTTGCATGCAGAATGTAGCGAGTGCACTTGGAGGAGATAATTAACCTGCAAATCACATAAGAACAATCACAATAAGGTCGAACAATCCACCCTTTGAGAGTTGCATCACACCTGGGATTGGATTTCAAGCAATGTTGAATAGGTCCAATGTATCAGATCCAGGAATTATGTGGTAACTCAAGCTTCTGGAGTGGTATTGGAGTATTTTTCAAGCTTTGCATGCACAGGAGCGAATGCCCTTGAGATATCTCATGCCAAACTTTTTGCAATTTTTAGCAATTCAGTCAAATCTTCTTGTATAAACACCTGTAGAAAAGAGATCTTGTCCCTGCAATGGCTCTGATACCATGTAAAATTAGTCACAGCAGATCTAATGAACAAGTAAATCAATCACAACAGATGAACATAGAAAATATGGTGCAAAACTGTGCAAAACATGCAGCAGTGCTCTCTATCCCAGAAAGGGTGAATGAATTACAATACAAACTGTTACAATGAACAGAGCAATTCGAATTGCCTAAGGAGGTCATTCGAATCACTGAATGGAGTAGCTTGACTCAATCTAGGAGTCCTCATCAATCATCGGTGTTGCTCATCAATCACAACAAACAGTCATCCAGGTGTCAAGCTGAGTCTAACTGATCATAATAAATGTAACTGAAGTGTGTAGCACTGATATAGGATCTGGAGGCTCAGTGGGGGCGCATGGGAGGCTAACTGGAGTCAGAGCAAGTCACCTAATCGAACTGGAGGTCAATCGGAGGTGAAACAGTCAGTCAGGAGTGAAATCGGAGTGAAATCAATCAGAATCGGAGCTAACTGAATGTAATTGGAGTGAATCTGCAGTGGTAGGTGAACAAGTGCGCCCTTCTCTGTCAGTAGGTGAGAAGAGGGCGCCTTTCAGCTTAGGAGGGCTAAAACTCTGTGGAAAGTGGCTCCCGGGTGCTAGAAGAAGGTGGATAAGGTGCTGGAGGCATCAAACTGGTGACTGGACTGCATATCCTGAAATAGATCATGCAAGATCCTGAAGTAGATATGTATCCCGAAATAGATGATCCTGAAATAGATATGTATCCCGAAATAGATGATGGATATCCGAACAGATGGAAACTGGTGGCATACGAAGCCAAATTGAGGCCAACTACCTAGTCTAAACCTAGGAAATTAATAAAAAATGATTAATTTATTATATCCCAAGTCTAAAGTGGGTTTTTAATGTTCCAACATCCCTTACATATATAGTAGTTGACAAAAGACACAGAATTTGACCGCATGACTTTCCAAATGCACATAGCATTATTAATATTTGCAAAGGTCCAAGAAACACATTGAATGGAATTTGTATGCAAAATTTACACCCCTAAGATGTCGATGTATCAATTATGCTCCTTAGGAATCACATTCCTTTTGCCACATCATTTTATAGGGTTCGATTTTTGTATATTTAGGGTTTTTACCATTTTAGGGATTCACACTTTTGTTCAAAGCAAATTTTGACCTCTTGTTTCGTCCTCTTTAGAATGATAATATCCATCACATCTTTCTTCATAAATAAGCTACCGCCATTCTAGTTAGTTTGTACTACTTTTCATTTTACAACCTTTTTCTATTTCATGTATTAATATAATTTTGGTTTCAATGTATCACTATCTTGTTTACAATATCTCTCAATTTTTCCATTTGTGTCTCTTCCTACATTTCATTCTCTACCTAACCAAGGCATTGCAACAATGGATTTGCAAGGAGATGATGTTAACTCAATGTAATTATGGAAGAGATCTAGATGGGAATGTTTGATTCCCATAATATTTTATATGGGGACATTGTTGAAAGTGAAGTAGAATGTTCATCAAATGAAAATAAATTGGACTAGACCAAATAAATGATGCAGTAGTTGCAACATGAAGATTTAATTTAAGAAAGCGACGATGAGGTAGAGAAACAACAAGAGGAAGGCGATTGCAATAGATGAGTGGTTGCATTAAAACCAAAGGAGAATGTGTAGATGCTTGAAAATAAAGTGGACTAGACCAAATAAATGATACAGTAGTTGCAACATGAAGATTTAATTTAAGAAAGCGATGATGAAGCAGAGAAACAATAATAGGAAGGCAGCTGCAATAGATGAGTGGTTGCACTAAAACCAAAGGAGAATGTGGAGATGCTTGAGTAGTAACCATTGGTGGAGTTCATTAACATAGTGGTAATGGTGTATAAAAGGGAAGATGGAGATGTAATAAGGACCATTTAGAGGAATCAATTTGAGGTGATGAACCCCATTGGGAGAGATTTGTAGTAGTTGCAAGTGGACGAGTTGCAAGAAGTGGTAGGATATATTATGGTGATGGTGATGAAGATAATCCATTTAAAGAATATGGCAAGCTTTAACTAAAATGAGAAGAGTTTCTTATAGTTTCATTTGTAGATGTTTGTATGTTAGGAACCCATGTCTTTACTTTGTTAGTATATTGTTGTTGGACGCATATGCTTTGTAAGTCGCCCGTAGTATTGTTGATCCATAGTTTGTCATGGCCCATGGTTTTGACCCATAGTATTGGCGCCTAGACTTAGTATATAAGTGTGTGTTGAGGCCTATGAAGGCACCATGAAGTTATTTTGTATTGAGCTTGCTCAAAGGAGGTTTCCCCCTCGAAGTGGCCTGCGATCAATAAAAGTATTCTATGATCTGATATATTGTGTATTTTCATCAATTAATTGTTGCAGGTTCTTCACATCTAGTATCAGAGCACTTTCTTGGGCTCTCTAGGTGAAATTTCTGCCAAATTGTTTTTTTTCGCATCTGTTGCAGGTTAGGATTTGGGAATAATCCCTATCCGCTTAACTGTGGGAAGTACTTGGGAATAATCCCTAAAACACATTGTGAGGAGTACCACAGGAACCCTAAAGTAGCTGGCTCATTGAGAGGACCTACCAGCGAAAAGGGCAACGACCCTACCTAATTGACTAGTTCCCACCCGTGAGGTAAACCAAGAGCTATCGTTTGTGGCAAAGTGGTTATCAATTTTACCTGAGCCGTGGAGTGAGGGGTACTGCCCCAATATGCAAGCCGTCAGACAACATTGGTGGCCAAGTGAAACCCCTGAACTGTTAGGAAGCCGCACATACCTGGGATCCATATCTATTTTCAACTGAACTATTGTCGATCACTGCTGCGCCATTTCAGATCCAGCAGTTCATATCCATTCTGAAAGCCGTTCCAGATCCAGCCATTTCAGATCTATTTCAGATACAACCAATTTCGATCCATTTGGCATCGTTTCATATCCCTCTATTTCCACTCACTTCCAGGCCATTGCAGATCTATTTGTTTTAGATCCCTTCTGAGCCGTAGCCACTCTAGTATAAAATTCAGTTTTTCTCCATATCTCCCTTGTTTTCACTCCGTTTCCGTTTAAACTTCCCGGGAACCCCTGTAATCCCATTCTGCATATTTCATTCCTGATAACCCTATCCCCACTTCCACTTCCCAAAGCCTGAAACCCCACATTTGTCTATTTTTAGGGTTTGCCATGACTTCCTCGGATTTCACCCAATCACCTTTAAATTTTACCACATAGTTCCTTTCCTAATTCTGCTTCTTTGTCCCTCTCTACCAAATTTTCCCATTCTTTCACCCCGCTTATGAAATCCTCCTTTTCTGCTTCCCTATCCATTCGACAGTGTCCAAAACCTAGTCAAACCCCAATTACCCTTCATATTTTTTCCCAAATCCAAATTTTCCTTTACTGAAACAGTTTCTGTTTTTGTTTTTCTACCTAGTCAACCTAAAAAAAAAAAAACTCCTGGTTATGGTTGTCACCCGCACAGGAGCAAAAACCATGGAAGAAGCACTTACTGCCATCCAAGCCAAACTCCAGGATGTGGATGAAAAATTTCTCAGCCTCTATCTTGAACATTCAGCCATGAACAACAAACAACAGTCTGAGTCTTCATCAGACAATGGGTTCTCTTCTTCTAGCAATTTTTGTGGCCCAAAGCTTGATTTCCCTCGCTTCAATGGTACTGATACAACTTGATGGATCTATTGTGTAGAACAATATTCCAGTCTACATAATACTTTTGATGTTAATGAAGTTCCACTTGCATCCTTTCATTTGGAACAGGAAGCTCTTCAATGGTACTATTGGTACATCAAGGTTTATGAAGAGCAAAAATGGCCCGACTTTTGCCAGCTCCTTTTGCAGCGATTTGGTCCTAGTGCTTTTGATGACTCATAGGAGCCCTCACTAAACTTCACAAAATTGGCACTATGAGAGAGTATCAAACCAAATTTGAGAAACTAGCCAACCACACTGAAGGATTGTCTGATGACTTTTACCGAAGTTGTTTTATCAGTGATCTAAAGGATGCCATCCGCTCTGAGGTCAAAATGTTCTGTCCCACCACAATGATGGAAGCCTTGGGGTTGGCTAAGTTGGCAGAAGACAATATTGCAGCCCAACAGCGCTCCAAGCCCACTTTTGTTCCCTTCCGAAATATGGGTTCTCAACGACCACCCATACCACAGGCTCCTCGACCAACTCCTATCAAGCATTTGTATGAAACAGAGATGCAAGCATGCAAAGAAAAGGGGCTTTGCTATAATTGTGATGAAAAATTCACTTGGGGACGTAGATGTGTTCAGAAAAAGCTCTATCTCTTGGATGTGGATTCTCCGCCTGCCTCTGAAATTGGTGGCGAAGATCCAGATACAATGGATGCTTAGGTCGACATTTAGGAACCGCCTATTGACCCTCCATCTCAAGATGACCAGCCAGAGATATCTCTCCATGCTTTAGCTGGAATCACCACCCCCCAAACAATGTGGGTCAGGGGTTACTTCAAGAAGCTTCCTCTTACAATACTCATTGATTATGGTAGCACTCATAATTTCATTAACCCTCGGATCATCAAACAGGCTGATTGTTTTATCCATCCTTGCTCCAACTTTGAAGTCATGGTTGCCAATGGGGGCACCTTACCTTGCAAAGGGAAGTGTCGAAATGTGTGTATCTCTATGGGATATTATACCTTGCGCTCTGACATGTTTGCCTTGACCTTAGGTGGATGTGATGTAGTTTCGGGCACTCAATGGCTACGCACACTTGGCCCTATCTTATGGGATTTTGTTGAACTTTGGATGCAGGTTTCCCTTAATGGACAAAAAAACACATTGACAAGATTACAACCAGGGTCTCTCAGCATCATCAGTTCACATTGCATGGAAAAACTCCTCAAGAAGAATTCACATGGTGTCATCGCTCAGATCCATTCCATTCAGATGCAACCATCAACGGTCTCCACTACTCCTTTGGATCTACAACAAATTTTGGATCGATATACAGGTGTCTTTGTTGAACCAATGGGATTGCCACCTTCAAGGCCAAAAGACCATCGTATTCAGCTCCTTCCTGGCAGTGTTCCTCAAGAAAACCAGGCCCTATCGCTATCGATTTCACCAAAAAACAGAGATGGAAATGCTCGTTCGAGACTTATTGAAGCAAGGTATTATTCGCCCAAGCACTAGTTCCTTTTCTTCTCCAGTTCTTCTTGTCCACAAAAAAGATGGGTCATGGCGCCTCTGCATTGACTTCTGAGCACTTAATCACCTCACCATCAAGGATAAGTTTCCAATTCCTGTTGTTGATGAGCTTCATGGGGCTCAATTTTTCTCCAAGTTGGATCTTTGTTCTGGGTATCATCAAATTCGGGTTCATGATGATGAAATCCCTAAAACAACTTTCCACACACATGATGGCCATTATGAGTTTTTGGTCATGCCCTTTGGACTCACTAATTCTCCTTCCACATTCCAGGCCTTAATGAATAAAATATTTTGGCCCTACTTGCAGAAATTCATTCTGGTATTCTTTGATGATATCCTCATCTACAGTAAAACATGGGCTGAACATCTCCAGCATCTTGATCTTGTCAAGCAACTTTTCTCTGACCATCATATCCACGCCAAATAGTCTAAACGTGTTTTTGGATGGAAGGAAGTTGAGTATCTCGGGCACATTATCTCAGCACAAGGGGTTTGCATGGATCCTGCCAAAATCAATGCCATGAACAATTGGTCGCATCCTCAGACACTCAAGAGCCTTCGTGGTTTTTTGGGGTTGACTGGATACTACCACAAGTTTGTCAAGGATTATGGGAAAATTGCAGCTCCATTAACTACTCTATTGAAAAAGGATGCTTTTACATGGACACATGCTACTCAGTGTGCATTTGACAAACTGAAACAAGCTATGTGTACTACACCTGTTCTAGCTATGCCCAATTTTTCCAAACCCTTCACTATTGAGAGTGATGCTTGTGGCAATGGACTTGGTGCTGTTCGCCTTCAAGATGAGCACCCCATTGCATTCACCAGCAAGCCCTTTCAGGTAAGAATTTAGCTGCCTCTACATATGAGAAGGAAATGATGGCTATTTTGCATGCAGTACAGAAGTGGTGACCATACCTATTAGGGAATCATTTCTGGATCAAGACTGATCACCAGAGTTTGAAATATTTCTTGGAACAACGTGTCTCCTCCCCAGCACAACAGAAATGGGTTAGCAAACTCACAGGCTATGACTATGAGATCACTTACAAGAAGGGTAAGGACAATATTGTGGTAGATGCTCTTTCTCGCACATTTGATGCCTAAGGTTCTCTTTCAACTATTTCTATGCATGTTCCAAATTGGTTGCAATCTGTTCAATAGGGTTACATCAATGACTCTTCCTTATCTCAAATCATCCAACACTTGACCAACAAACCTTTTGCTGTACCACATTACTCTTGGGATGGTGCTTCCCTGAGAAATAAGGGTCGTTTGGTGCTTCCCCAAAGCACAGATCTTCAACAGGATGTCTTCTATGAACTCCATGTTTCTCCATCGGTAGGGCACTCTGGGTTCCTCAAAACGTATGAACGAGCATGGCGTAACTTCTTTTGGAAGGGCATGAAAAGGACAATTCAACAGATGGTGGCTGAATGTGATACTTGCTAACGCAATAAGGGTGAAATGACACTCCTTCTAGGATTGCTCGAACCCTTGCCCATACCTACACGGATTTGGACAGATATTTCTATGGATTTCATTGAAGGGCTCCCTAAATCTGGTGGGAAGATAGTGATTCTCATTGTGGTTGATTGCCTCTCCAAATATAGTCATTTTTGTGCTCTCAGCCATCCCTATACAGCCTCCTCAGTTGCTCAAATTTTCCTGGACCAGATCTTTCATCTTCATGGCATCCTTTCTTCCATTGTCTCAGATCGTGATGCAACTTTCACCAGTCATTTTTGGACAGAAATATTTCACCACACTGGCACCAACCTGAAGATGATTTCAGGGTACCACCCACAAATAGATGGTCAGACTGAAATTATCAATAAATGCTTGGAAACTTATCTTTGTTGCTTCACCTCTGAACAACAACATCAGTGGGCAAAGTGGCTCCCTCTCGCTGAATGGTGGTACAATACCTCTTACCACACTACCTCTAAAATGACCCCATATGAAGCAGTATATGGTCAGGCACCTCTAGTTCTTCTTCCATACACCCCCAACAGTTCACCAGTTCAGGAAGTTGACACAGTCCTTCGAAACCGCGATCAGATTCTTCGCATTTTGCGGGACAATTTTCACATGGCAAGCAATCGCATGAAGCAACAAGCTGATTAGCACTGTTCTGAGTGCACTTTTCAAGCAGGCAATATGGTTTTTCTTTGTCTCCAGCCGTACAAGCAATCCTCCCTGAAACTCAAAGGGCATCATAAGCTCGCTCCAAATTTCGTTGGGCCATATCAGATTCTTTAGAAGATTGGGTCCGTTGCTTATAAATTGGAATTTCCTCCTTCTTCCGGCATTCATCCAGTATTTCATGTCTCTTGTCTGAAGAAAGTTCTTGGCATCAACATTAGTGGACAAACTATTTTACCCGAACTGGAATGAAGGATCCATCCTTTTGGATCCAGAGGGCGTCCTCAATCAGTGCACTCATCAGCTTTGCTCTTGCTCTATAAAAAAGGTCTTAATTCAGTGGCACGGCATGCAACCAGAGGATGTTGCATGGGAACCACTCCTTCAGATTCAATAACAATTTCCACATATATAGCTTTGAGGAGAAAGATTTTTTTAAGGGGGAGGGGATGTTAGGAACCCATGTCTTTACTTTGTTAGTATATTGTTGTTGGATGCATATGCTTTGTAAGTCGCCCGTAGTATTGTTGATTCATAGTTTGTAGTGGCCCATGGTTTTGACCCATAGTATTGGTGCCTAGACTTAATATATAAGTGTGTGTTGACGCCAATGAAGGCACCATGAAGTTATGTTGTCTTGAGCTTGCTCAAAGGAGGTTGCCCCCTCAAAGTGGCCTACGATCAATAAAAGTATTCTGTGATCTGATATATTGTGTATTTTTGTCAATTAATTGTTGCAGGTTCTTCACATTGTATTACAAAAAAGAAGAAGAGTGGGGTAGAAGGAATAATCAGTGGTTAAAAGTTTGGAAGTGGTGAAATAAGATATGAAATAAAAGTTGAAGACTTGCAATCATTGTTGTTGAATCAACAATCCTATGAACAGGATACTCACATTTTCCAACTTGCAATCATTCTTGTTGAATCAACAATCCTATGAACAAGATACCCACATTTTCCAACTTAGGGAGACTGATGCAAGAGCATCCTAATATTGTGTCTATACATGACATTTCTTACATTTGTTTAGTTTTGGTTTTATTTTGTGATTTTATTTTGTAAATGTAGTGAAATATTTATTGTTTGTAGTGAATTTTCTTAATCATGGGGATACAAAGCATTGAAGTGAATTTCTTAATCATGGGGATACGAAGCATTGAATTTGGAATTTGAAGGGTTGGGATAACTGTAAGGCCAAAATCCAAGGATTAGAAGAGAAATCTCTTAGATTGTGTAGTGTGTATGGTTGTGGAATTCCAAAACCATGTATATAGGATTTGTGATTGTAATGAAAAATTGAGAGCTTGACCAATCTATTTAATAAATAGTATGGATTTGTTATTGTAATTTTTTTCTTATTTCCAATTGAATTACAAATTTTATATTTAATTCTACTAAATAACTTGATAAAATCATATTGCGGTATACTCCTTTTAAATTAAAATGACAACAATAATAGTTAATATTGCAATTGTATTTTCCTATAACAATTATAGATCAACTCAATTACATATATTTGATATCACATGCAACTTTACCACAAATTGCACCTTTTTAAAATCACAATGTTTTATGCAACTTTACTAAGCATGTCACATTTTTGAAATGACAATGTTTTATTTATCATGTCACCTTTTTGAAATCATAATGCTTTATTTACTCACACTAATTTCATGAACCACCTTCAAAGTCCAAACAACTTACACTTATTATACCTACCAAAGGCTTAGGTATATTGTTTTGGATATTATACCTACTGAAGGCTCAGGTATATTGTTTTCGATATTTTTGTCAAGGTTATTACTTGTTGCTTGACTAAAAATTTCAATAATTTTTTTTAACTTTTACATTACAGATTTGAATTTTTATTTTTTGTTGCATTTTTTAAAATATTTGTTTACACCTTATTGGTTGAGAACTTGAGGGTGTTATTGCTGGGCCGATGGCGGGTTCTAAAAATTGGGAACGACATTTAAAACTTGAATCCAAGTAGCTTCATTCCTCCAGATTTCCTTCACATCATCGCTTCACTGCCTTTCATTTTCGTTCACCTCACCGTCTTCATCGATTGTCCTTCGCTGCCTTCACCGCCACCTGCACTTGTTACTAAATCTCCTAAATCTGCACTATGGACCGGGTTGATCTGCATCCCTTCCAAATCGAGAAACATATCTAGTCTCATATTCTCTATAGGAGAAAGCATAAGGGGCAGAGAGAGCATACCTCGGTCTATGTCTATTACAGAAATAACAATTACAATGTCTATTTGCTTGAGCAATTCAACTACTTGCTTTGTGTTCCATGTTTCTGATGTGGTTGGGCACTAGCTTAGAAGTTCCTAGAGCTCAAGCGGACCTTCATGTCTTTTTTATTTTCTTCAACTCATGAGTGTCAGAGCCAGTAAAGATTGCAACCATGTAATTGAGAATTTCTAACATAAAGTACAAAAAGAAGAATTCGACAGACACCAAAAAAACTGCTTACCTATTTCTCTGGGAATTCATCCTGAAAATGAAGGAGATAAGGCAGTTAGATGCTCCAAAGAAGGAAATTTAGAACTAAGGACTCTTCTACAAAGGTATCATACACACAACTTTATATGTATGATAATACCATTTATAAAGGTCTATTAGTAGATCTTGGTAAGTTGACATCTTATTTACAACAATAATCTTACTGGTTAGATTCTGCTATTCTGTGTTAGTGTAGGAATAGACAATGAATTCTTCCCTACATACCCTCCTAGTATGGGCAATGAATTCTTCAGCACCTTCCTAGTCTGGACAATGAATTCTTCAACACTTTCTAACCAAGTTGCTCAAGTGATTTCCACTTGATTTCAGGGGTAGTAACAGGCACTGGTATCACTGTGTTAGAGTTTTCATGCTGCCAATCATCGTAACTTGAGAAAACAATTCATTTATTAATCTTGTGTCAGTTCACTAGATAAAAGATAATAAGGTGGACACTGAATGATTTAGCAGTTATGGAACCTATGAGTCAAGAAATGTGTTACCAACGTTTTGAACGAAAGCGATAACGACAAATTGGGCCTATGGCTGCAATTAATCCAACTACACCAGCTACTATGCCCAAAGTTATTGCAAGCACATTTTCCTTTTTGTGTTCTGTCAATTTATACACGAAGTGTTAATAAATTGGGCCATGTACAAAAGCAGTTTATTGCTTATGATTGTAAAATATTTGAAGGAAGATAACGGATAATGGAGAAATTTGGAGAGGATAGAAGTCATAAATCCCGTAACGAAAATTGCAACCTATAGTATGGAATTTTGCTGTGATAGCTGTAATATTTGACCGACCTCAGCATCCCGGTATATTTGGATAACCGGCTGTAATATTTGAGCAACCTATGGTTAAGCATGACTAGAAACTTGATGGGGACAACTCTCTCCAACACTGGGCTAAGCAGTAGATTTGTTTCGAAGGTGAAGAATCCACTTCGAATACATCTACAGCAAAATATTTGGGATTATGCATGGCCCTTCCACTAATAGTTGAGAGTCACAAGATTTACGGTACTTGGGGGTTGATGACAGGTGATCCCACATAGCAGTTCGCACAGAATATCCTTTAGCATTGAAGATAAGCCTACGAAGCTAAAGGAAAGAACTAGGTAGCTCACAATCTATCTCGCAGTAAAGGCACCTCTTCACACCTATTTTCCTCCATAAATGCCTCTTCCCCTCCTCCAAAAAGGCCAATTACCGCTCCAAAAATACCTTATCAGCGCCAACGAAGGCATAGGTACATCCAACAATAATAGAATAAGCACCACAAGCAGTATGAATTGCGTCCTGAGTTCATAATTGTGTGTTTCAAATTCAAATTTAAAGTTTCAAAAAACAAAAATCAGGAGTAGCTTGGCTTACAAAGAATCAAATCAATCCACGCAGATAAGATGAAAACTTAGTCAAAGTCCAAAAGAGGAGAAGATTGAGCACCTCAAAATTCAGATCCAGAGGAAAATATTCACTACACAAAGTTGTCACCGTAGTGTTCATCCCTTCCACTTTCTAGGAAGAAGAGGCTGATTATCATCATCTACGATGACATAGAACATTTACACTATTGTGCTCTCTTTAGGAAGTATTTCATATGAATTTGTTGCAGAGAAAACTGAATGGAAAAGCACACTGCAACATTGCACAGTAAATTTAAAATTAACTGCGTAGTAAACAAATCTTTTCTTTTGTTGTGGACTTTGACGGAAACTCCAATTTTGACTTCGCGAATGAATTTCACTTCCGCGAGAATTTACTTCCCATGGATTAACTTTGCGTACTTTTACTTTACCGCAACATTTGATATCGCACCAAATTTAATTCGCACCAATGCGATATGCGATATGCAAAACCTTGCGATAGTGCGACATGTAATGACAACCATTCTTGAGAATGAACACAAAATAACTATTGACTTATATATTACCGCAGTAAAACAAGTAACATTGCCGCAATATAGAGAGATGGTAAATACTTCAATCTTTCACCATTTTACGCAGAGCTTGGGCTCCTCATACATTTCACAATGAAATTCTTCTTCTTCTTTCACTTCTATATATCTTTCATCTCTTCTTAATCTAATGAGAGTGATTTACATTTATACAAAAAACTTGGGATTGCTTCGCCTAGAATCTATTGAACTTCATTAAAGATTGTAATTAATTTCTACCTAAGAAATTCAACTTGCGGAATACAAAAGCGGCTGATTAAATACTAGGAAGTGTGCACGATGCCTTCTAGCAGATTGATAGACTGTTTGACATCTTTGCGATACAGTGGAGTGACAAAACGTCTGACGGGGTGACTGACAGAGCCAGCGCGAACTAGATGCGCATTCAACTCGTAAGTACATTTCTCCAACATTCACCCTTAATTATGAGTTGATGACAAAATTTCACAAAATGATTCAGAGCTGCAACATGCTCTGTGCATGAAAAAGTTCATTGTGCAGAACTCGTCACTCCTAAACAACTTCGCAGATATTGGAATGTGTCCCTTGCCAATGGTTTTGTGAAGATGTCCGCAATCTGATCTTCAAACCTGCAAAATTCTAAACAGATTTCCTTGTTGTTTATTAATTCTTTGATGAAGTGATAGCTTGTGTTGATGTGCCTGGTTCTCTTGCGGTAGACATGATTCTTTGGCAGTGCGATAGCTGAATTGTTGTTGCAATAAATGACTGTGGGTTCTTTCTAATGCTACGATAGATCACTTAGCATCCTCCGCATCCAGACAGCTTGACATGCAGCACTTGTAGCTGCGACATACTATGCTTCTGCTGAAGAAAGAGTTAGGATTGGTTGCTTCTTTGAAGCCCATGATACAACACCTATTCCTACATGAAGTGTATTCCCGGATGTACTTTTTCTGTCATCTACGTTGCCTCCATTTTCGCTGTCTGTGTACCCAATGAGTTTGAAATTTTCTGCAATTGAATACAAAATACCAAAGTATTTTGTTCCATTTACATACCTTAGAATTCTTTTACCTGCTTGCCAATGCAATTCTTTTGGTGTTTCCATGAATCTTGATATTAAAATGACTCCATACATGATGTTTGGCCTTGTCGCTATAAGATACATAAGGCTGCCAACAAGTCTTTTAAACAGTGTAGGATCTACATTGGATACATCATCATCCTTGCTGAATTTCAAACCTGTTATCATTGGTGTTGGTGTTGTCTTGCAGTTTATCATCTTAAATTTGTTTAAGACATCACTTGCATACTTCGACTGAGATATAAATATCCCTTTTTCAGTCTGATGCACTTCAATACCCATAAAGTACTTCATATGCCCTAAATTTGTCATTTCAAATTCACTTTCCATGACTGTTCTAAATTCTTCTATGCCAAGATAACCAGTAAATATTAAATCACCTACATACAAGCAGACGATTAGCTTATTACCTTGCTTGTTGATTTTTGTGTACAGCATTGGCTCACATTCACTTCTGTGAAATCCATTCTGAATGAGGTAAGAGTCAATGCGACTGTACCAAGCTCGCGGAGCTTGCTTCAAACCATACAGTGCCTTTTTCAATCTGTATACTCTGTGTCCTTGTCCTGGAACTTCATAGCCTTGTGGTTGCTCCACGTATACTTCTTCCTCCAAATAACCATTTAAAAATGCACACTTGACATCCATTTGATAAACATGCCATTTCTTTTGTGCTGCGATGGCCAAAACTGTTCTGACAGTGTCCATTCGTGCTATAGGTGCAAAAGTTTCATTGAAGTCTATGCCAAGCTGCTGTGTGAATCCTCTTGCTACCAATATCGCCTTGTGCTTTTGCACATTTCTTTTAGCATCTTGCTTGGTCTTATAAATCCATTTTACGCTTATCACATCCTTGTCGATAGGAACATCGACTAATTCCCATGTTTGATTTTTCGCAATGCATTCTATTTCTTCATCCATGGCTTGTGCCCAGACTTCATCTTCAATTGCTTCTTCATATGTTAGCGGATCATTAATTTGAGAAAATAATGCAAAACATGAAAATGAATTAGGTGTACCAGCCTCATATATCTCACGCAGACTTCTTGTTCTTGGCAGAGTTGTTGGTGTTGAACTGCGCGAACTGCTTGATGGAGTTTGTTGCGCACTTGCTGTGCTTGTTGGAGTTGCTTGAGTTGCGACTGATGTTGGAGTACCTTGTGCTGAAACATGTTGTGATGTCCTGGGAGTAGACGGAGCTATAGCATTCTGGTTTATATACAGAGTCTCAATCGCATCTTCTGCGATGTCATCATGTTCGATATGTGACACGATTTTAACATTCTTCTCTATGGTTCCATCCCATGCTTCATTTTCAACAAACTGAACATCGCGACTAACGATAACTTTTCTGGCAATAGGATCATACAGCTTGTATGCTTTTGTATTTTCAGAATAACTAATAAAAATGCATTTCTGTCCTTTATTGTCTAATTTCCTTCTTAGATCATTTGGAACATGTGCGTATGCTACACAACCAAAGATTTTAAATGCGAAACACTATGTTTCATACTTGTCCATGCTTCCTGCGGAACTGTATTCTTCACACTCTTCGTCGGACATTGATTCATGATGTAAACCGCAATTGCCACTGCTTTAGCCCAGTATTCATTTTACAGATGTGCGGCTGCCAACATACTGCGCGCCATCTTTATAATGGTTTTGTTCTTCCTTTCTGCGATGCCATTTAGCTGCGGTGTGTACCGCACAATGAACTGTTTCTGTATGCCATGGTTTTTGCAAAAATTCAAGAAATCATTTGAAACATACTCACCTCCTCTATCTATTCTCAATATATTGATGCTGTAACCACTCTGCTTTTCCACGAGTGCCTTGAATTGCTGAAAAAAATCAAATGCATCAGATTTATGCTTTAGAAAATAAAACCATGTTTTTCTTGTGAAATCGTCAATAAATTTGAGAAGATAAGTGCATCCTCCCATGGACAGTGTTTGCATCGGTCCACAAATATATGAGTGCACAATTTCAAGTGGTGCACGAGCTCTATATGACTTTCCAACTGGAAAAGTCTCTCTATGTTGCTTTCCAAAGATACATCCTTCACAAATTCTCTCTGGCTTTTCAATCAATGGAAATCCTTTCACCATGTTCTTCATGTGCAGTAGCTTCAACCCACCAAATTTCAGATGTCCAAATTTGAAATGCCATAACCAGGATTCATCCTTCATTTCTGTTTGAAACGCAGCTTGCATTGTGTTTCCTTTGTTGCTGCGAAGTTCTACTCCTTTGCTTTCTGTCTTGAACGTAGCTTCAGAATTTTCATTCTGACTTTTATGAACAAAATGAGTGGTTTTACCTTTGATGATTGGAGTTATCCTCAAAGGAAACAAGCAATTGCTTGTCATCGGCACTCTCGCAATTAAATTATTGCTTGGGTTTATGTCTTTGATCGCACAATCCTTTCCTATCATGTGAACTCTGTAACCTTTCTTTATCAGCTGTCCAATGCTCATCAAATTATTCTTTAAACCTTGAACATAATAAACATCAGGCATAAATTTATGCTCCCCCTATTTTGTTAGAATATCAACAGTACCCTTACCCTAAACAGTGACTTGGATATTGTTTCCAAGTGTTACATCAGTTTGAACTAATTTATCTAGGCTAGAAAATAAACTTAAATTATCAGTCATATGATTGCTACAGCTTGAGTCTAAATACCATATGTCATTTGGACTTTCTTGGATGGAATTGCACTCCAGCGATGATGCGCATGTTAAGAAAAGTGAACTATTCGCAGTGTTGTTGCTGCCTAACTGAGTTTCACCTTGCTTTCCTTGGTCATACTGCTTCTTCCTGCATTCATATGCAAAGTGTCCATATTTCTCACAGTAATGACATTGAATTTTTTATTTATCATACCTTTTCCCACTTGGCTGATTGGGAGTTTGATTCTGGCCTCTACCAGCAACATGTGCAGGACTGTTGTTGCGACCTCCTCTGAAAGAACTTCATCCTCTGCCTCTACCGTGACTTATGGATGACTGTGCTGCGAATGCACCTTCCAGCGCTGTGTTTGAACCGCTGATTCTATGTTCATGATTGCGTAATGAGGCTTGCAATGCATCAATAGTAAATGTGGATAGATCTTTGTTTTCCTCCAGGGTTACAACAAAAGATTCGAATTTCTTTGGAAGAACTCTAAGAACTTTTTCAACAACTCTTTGGTCACCTGGAGTTTCTCCATGAGACTTAATTTGATTAACCAGACCAATAACATGAGTATAGAATGAGTCTACTGACTCTGTATTTTTCATTGATAGAGATTCAAAATCTCTTCTAAGAATTTGTAGTTTCGCAGTATTTACCTTGTTCAAGCCTTGGTAAGCAGTTTCTAGAGTGTCCCATGCTTCCTTGGATGACTGCGCTGCTGCTACTCTTGGGAGTATTGATTCATTTGTCGCTTGATGTATGTGGAACAATGCCTTTCCGTCTTTCTTCCTCTATTCCCTTAGAGCATCCTTCTCAGCTTGAGTGAGATTGTTGTATGCTACTGCATTTGATGGTTCTGCATAACCACTCTGGATTATGTCCCGTACATCTTGAGATCTAAACAAAGCTTTCATTGTTAGCGACCAATATTCATAATTTTTACCGAAAAATATTGGAGTTTGCAAATTACCAGAAGTGGAAGCCATTTTTAATCACTTTTCCCTTTTTTTTTTGTAAATAGAATTGTTACTTGCCATAAACCAGGCTCTGATACCAGACGAAGGGAAAAGCACACCGCAACACCGCATAGTAAATTTAAAATTAACTGCACAGTAAACAAATCTTTTCTTTCGCTTCAGACTTTGACGGAAACTCCAATTTTGACTTCGCGAATAACTAATGCGATATTGGATATGCAAAACCTTGTGATAGGCAATACAATGCGAAAATTATAAACTTGAAGTTATTTTTACTCCGAGTAACTTCCTAACTTGGCTTGACATCGACAAGCCTATTCTTAAGCAAATATTTTAATAAAATATTTCTTGCTAAGACATAAGAACGAAAGAATGAAGATTATGCCAAAGTTACTCTGCGTTAAACTAAAAACTTTCACCACCGTGAAATACTTGGAATTCTTGATTTCTTTTACTAACGGTAAATGTAAACAACATTTACGCAGATGAATATGAAGAAGATGTGCGACATGTAATGACAACCATTCTTGAGAATGAACACAAAATAACTATTGACTTATATATTACCGCAGTAAAACAAGTAACATAGCCGCAATACAGAGAGATGGTAAATACTTCAATCTTTCACCATTTTACGCAGAGCTTGGGCTCCTCATACATTTCACGATGAAATTCTTCTTCTTCTTTCACTTCTACATCTCTTTCATCTCTTCTTAATCTAATGAGAGTGATTTATATTTATACAAAAAACTTGGGATTGCTTCACCTGGAAGCTATTGAACTTCATTAAGGACTGTAATTAATTTCTACCTAAGAAATTCAACTTGCGGAATACAAACGCAGCTGATTAAATACTAGGAAGTGTGCACGATGGCTTCTGATAGACTGACAGACTATCTGACATCTCTGCGATATAGTGGACTGACGAAACGTCTGATGGGGTGACTGACTGACAGAGCCGACATGAACTAGATGCGCATTCAACTCGTAAGTACATTTCTCCAACAAAAACTTGGTATAATTATCATTATAATGACGAGGGGCAGCTAGATCTGTTGCAGTTATTCAACTAAGGAACGAGCTAATATTAGATGCATTTGGGAATCGATCACATGACCGAGTCTGCTATACAGAGATACAATGCACAGTCCAACTCATGGAACGATTCAATATTGATTCCCAACTTTGATATTGTTCTATTGTTATTTCCGTCAGGTTAGCATGAGGGAAATTTACCAACACAAGTCCATTATTGACACATTTTAGTTGTAACGCAACGTGTTTCAATAATATCGCATGCCCACCAATGCGTCAATCTGAGACACATTTTAGTTGCAATGCAACGTGTTTGAATAATATCACAGGGCCATCGATGCTAATGGACGACCATGTTAATTAATTGGTTTTGCTTATGTTTTATTACATGTTAAAAAGTTGTGACATATTCCCAAATAAATTTACATTCCCAATGGAATTTTAGAATTTTGAACTATTAATACTTAATACTACACTGCAATCATTGAACTAAATGATACAGACTTTAATGACTATTAAACGGCTATTTACCGGAGAAGACATGGGTCAGTTAACCTTCAAGGGATAAAAAGCAGTTAAATAAAATTGTTAACTCATCAACTTTTTACTTCTTATGTCTCTCTATTATCGTTCAAGACTGAGCTAGGTTATAAATAAGAAATACCCGTTGCAAACAATTAAGTAGAACTACTAACTATTTAATAACTGGCCTAGTAAGTAAAAAGTCCTCGCATTTTATTTATATATACAAAACGACTCCCAAACTAAGATAATTTTTTATTTAGTTAAATCTCTATTTGAGTCATGCATTCTTATGAGAAACAAGGTGCGAAAAAGAGACGCAAATTATCATGCGGTAACAAAGGTGGAAGTAAGATAAGGTAATAATATTTTTATAATGAAGAGTTCGTTTTACATCGGTTGTTTGTGGGCGACCCATCCCCATTTCATTATTATCCATACCCGTTACCATTTAGAGTGAGTCGTTCCTCTTAGTTCCCATTCCAGCCTGCTAGTTAGCTGGAATTTATTATATTTACATATACCTCGACTTCTTGCATTTGGTGCTTTTTCTATTTCATAAAAATATTAAAGCATTTATTATTATTTTATATATGCATATAATATTTTTACAAGTTAGACTTGTTATCATGGGCATTGTTAGTCACATAAAACTATTACTTGACACATAGCCTACGTTCTTTTAATTTTTAAGTTATAATAACAAATGTCTCATTCAGACTTTTTAAATTATAATAACAAATCTCTCATTGTGATTTAATTCAAATTGAATTGTTTTCTACATATTGCATTTTCAATACTAAATTTTGTTGCATGGATGCATGTCTTTTGTGTTGTTTTAGTTTTGAATTGTTTTCTTTGACTTTAATAAGCAAGATCGGAAATTATAGAGCCTTATAATGCTTTGAATGTGTTATTCATTTGTCAATTTTGTTATTCAGTCATTTTTCAAAAATCTTAATTTATATAATAATTCTAAACCTAATTAACTTAGTAATAAGTTCTTAACTCATAAATATCAACGAACTTAGAAGTTGCTCAAGTAACAATAAACTAATTCATTAGCAAGAAAGAATACAAACCACGGGTAATATTCAAATAACTAATTTTTCAAACCCAAAAGTGTGGAGTACTCTTCTCCACGATGTTTACAATGTTTACTTAGTACATAATGTTTTGGAACATAAAAGTGTTTTTACCTGATGCATAATGTTTTGGAACACAAAAATATTTTTAAAAGAGATTGAAAATGCTAACAATTAGATCATCATTTTTTATTACATGGTTGAAGTTTTATTATGAGTTTGCACTTTGTGCAGCAAATCCCTTCTTTTAGAATTATTAAATTGTATTTTTCATTAAATTTGAAATGAATTACCAGATTGTATTTGTCATTGAATTTGATTTCATTTAGAAAGAGAGTACTGGAATATTGATGTCATTCCTGAAATGAATTTGATTTCATTTAGAAAGAGAGTACTGGAATTACTTCTAAATAAGGTAAACACTTGTTGTCTTTAAGAAGAAGAAGATTTGACAATATCCTTGAGTCTGAATTTTTTGAGTAGATTATCGAAATACGAATATTGAAATAAATTCCAACTTGTTGACACGGAAAAAATGTTCTCGTTTTGTATCACTCAGTCTTAAACATATAGATTGAACATTGTCAATATTTCGATGTTGGAGATCGTGATTCATTTTTTTATGATTGAGATCGTGATTCAGTGAAGATATGATGCAATGATAAAAACTAGGTGTATGACTAGTAGTAAGAAAAGTAGAAGCTCTTGCTCATATTTGTTGGATTAATTACTTATATATTGCTTAGGGATGCTAAGTATTAATATTTGAGTGAGATTATGTTCAATATCAAGATCTAGGCCCTATAAGTATGAGATCGAGATCCATTGCAAGTAGCATATGTAGTAGAGACATAAATAGAATCATTGTAAATAACACCATAGCTGACAACAATCAAAAAGAGGACACACATTAGTTTGAAAATTAGTTGCAAGATACTTGTCAAATTCATAAATTATTTGCATACATATACTTGCAAAACAAAATGTATATTAGACTTTATGTTGTGTCAACCATCTCTTCATCTCTAATTGGGATGATGTTTCCTATGCGAGATGAATTTTCTATTGTGGTCGTGTTTTCATCGACACTTGTTGGGTATCTTTATATGCCAGAATTAGATGGGTTTTGAAACTCTCTTGATTTTTTTTGAATGAATACATGGGTTATTCAAATCTCACGCATATTTTTTTAGTGAATAAATGGTTTCTTATACTCTAAAACTTCGTATGGAATGAGTAAAGTGTCTTAGAATATTATACTCTAATTATGTTCTTGAATTGGAATGATAAATAAGAGCCATACACTCTCATTCCACATTTTCTTATGATTTCTATTGTAGACTACTAGTGTTGTGTTAGGAGATATGTGTAAAATATGAATTGAATTTATAAGAAGTTTGATATACATTCCTATGAATTTCAAGAACAATAAGAGAATTAACTTATACTATGAAATGAGAACTTAACATACTTCTCGTTTTTCTCTCTCCTAATTTTAGTAACTATTTTTACCTCCGTTACAAAAAGAGTTGATACGAGTATCACACATTTTCATTTTGAGGCATTTTTTGGGGCCTTTGAATTATCTGTTATAAAATATTTTTAATTTCTATTTTCAAGTGCGCTTTTAGAAATATAACAAAATAACATACATTTTTAAGCAATTTATAATGAAAAACATATACATTTTCCATTTTCTTTTCTCTATAAAATAAGACATTTTTATGGACAAAATAAGGCATTTTTATTGACAAAATTGTAAACAATCCAGAAAAGAAAGACATTTAAAATCATTTTCAATGAATTTTTAGAGATTTTTTGTATAAAAATGATACTATTTCATATTATTTTCCGAAAAGTGATGATTCACATAAATTAAAGAAAAACTATACAAATTATTTGTAAAAAGCATATTAAAAACATTATATGTAGAATTTTTATCTCTAAAATAAAGTCTCGAAGTCAAAACATTACTAATATATCTTATCAAAAAATTGTCAAAATTAACATTTTCTTCAAAACATGAAACTAATCAACAATATCATGCAGGCCAAATTCTTCATCGACATTGGAATTTTCTGGAGCTTGTCTTTGCTCAGGGACATCAATGTCCTCTTCCATTGGGTCTTCTATGTCTACAAGATCCCCAAAGTGCTCATTTCCAAAAACCCCTCCTAATGGGGGTCGAGGCTCTTTTGACATCTTTGCCAAAAGTGTTTCACTAAACTCTCGTTTCTTCAAACCAACTTCTTGCAGTTCATCAGGAAGAACTTGAATATCATTAATTCTTTGCTTTATGTAATTGCATTGGAGTGGATCATTATCAATGGATATGCAATTTATTCATTTTTGTAAGGAGCATGCTATTGTTGTACCTAATCACCAAAAACAAAAATAAATTTAAGTCAAATAGCATAAAGAAGCATACTTAAAAATAAAATAAAATACTGAAGGATAAATCATACAATAAGACTTGATATATGCTTTCATATGTAATATGAGAAAGTTTACCTGAACCCAAGAACAAATCTAAGACCCAATCTCCTTCTCTTGAAAATGTATCTATGAGATAATTAATCAGTGCTTGTGGCAATTGATAGAAGTTTACAGTCACTCCTTTCAAATTCCTTTCTTCATATGTTAATTTTTTTACCACGGCATTATAATTCAACATATGACTATGTTTTCCTCCACTCTTTTTATTGATTAAAAGAGATTCATAAGTCATCTTGTGTCCAAGTTGCAAGATGTATGCTTTCAATATCACTCAAGAATGGATCGCTGCTGGAGCTACGAACATTAGGCTTTTTCCTGTAACAAAAATATAAAAAAATTAATTAACTTATCAATAAATATAATTGATTTATAAATTCAAAAATTTGATAATATAGTGCAAATATATTACTAATAAAGTTGTTTTTTTTTTCCTTTACCCTTGAAGGATTTCAACAACCCCCCTAATTGTGTGTTTGAATGGAAAACAACAAATCTCCATAGTGGTGGTGTTGTGACATCTACAAATTTCGAAACCACTTTATTGAATGACTGGTATGTATAAAGCTCACAATCATAAGTAGTGTTTCAGATAGTGTATCCATGAGGGATATCTACAATCACTAGTGCGTACTCCTTTTTAGGAACAAGATTTGCAGTGTCTGCACAGTCACCTAAAATGACTTTATATTGCAAAGTGTCAAGCCCATTCCAAATATAATGATGAAGTGTATCGTCAAGTTCAATGTTTGCAAGACGTTGTCTTTTTTGTCGTTCTATTTTGTCTCTTTGGATATGAATTTTGAAGGACTTTGGTACTCCATCTATACCCCTCTTTGGCATATTCAAATGAAAATTACACCAATACGTAATAAAATAGAAATGAATTGAATTAGAAAATAAATAAAATAGGATGTATCATAGATCACCATACCTTCTTGAATGCAACAAAAAATTCTTTTAAAGTTTCTATCGAGCTTGATTCTGGATAGTTGCATTTGAAATCATCCCAACTCTTCTCATTCAACATTATAACCATCTCCTCTTGTATTTTCATGTAGACCTTGTGACTAGACAATGAAACAATAAATGATGTTTACAATCATATATAATAATATAACATAATACTTAGAACATAATAAAAATATTAAAATCAAGAATTAAACAGCGTACCATAAAAAAATCAACTGACTTGTCAAATTCGTTGCACATTTCCTCCATAGATAATTCACCTGACTTTACCCGTGATAGTATTGTAGCTATCAATGTTTAATCCTTCACACCTTGTATTGTTCTCCAACGTGTAATAGTGATGTCTTCTGGCAGATTCTTGACGTCAGGACCTACCTTACCACCGCTCCATGGAACAACTCTATTTTTTTTCACTTTCTAGTTTTTAATGTCAATATTTTCCCACAAGCTAAATATTTCAGATCAATCAAATCCCATTTTTTCCCAACTCTGAATGCCAACTGGAAATAGGCATCTACAGCTCTGAATGCATCACTTCCTTTGGAATTTTTTTGTTTCACATTATCCTCTTTAACAGGGAGACCTATTTCCAGGCAAGATTGTCTCCAAAAACTTGCATCAACTCTAGATTTTCCCCATCACATATTTGCACAAATTCACTGTGGATAAATCTCATCCTTCGAATGAATGTCATTATCAACCTATATTCACTATCTGTGTTATGATTCCATGCCAACAACTTTGCTTCTACATGTTTTAAACCAGTGTAAATGATGTATTTAACTATTTCAAAAATAGGGTTATTGGGATATTCTTGCATCACTTCTTGCCTTTGCACAATGATTCCCACCAAGAACATAATATTTGTACTGAAACATATTGTTTGATCAAATTCATCTCTAGTAGGAACATCTTTTGGGTCAACAAGGACTAGGTAGTCAACCACATGTGCATAGGGATTGTGCCTCAATAATGCTTTCAAGTTGTGAATATGCAAGTGATGTGGTTTTCTAATTCTAAATTGATATTGCCCTTCTGTGGGTCTATAAAGTTGATCCACATTCAACTCAAATGTATGTCCATTGTTAACCAAATTATCCCTCCGCAATCGATCTCGAATGGAATTTTGTGTTGTCTTGACAATACCATCCTCTAGATCAGCACCTGGAGTAATGATTTCCTTACTACCCCCAACATTTTCACTCTCAGATTCAGGAATAACATTGGATTCAATAACAATAGATCTCCTCTTTTTATGATTTGAAGGGGTTCCTTCTAAATCAACAATGCCTTCAACAGGAATCGAGGCACTCTCAACCATATTTATTTTACAATATTGTTTGCTACTCTTACTAGTAGGAGTAGCATGCTCATTTGCAACAATTTAAACATGTTTAGTTGGGTGAGATGAAGATTTAATTATAACCCTTCTAGGTACCTGATTTGATTGTCGGATGCTCTTTCCACTTTGTGCTTATACTTCTTCAGTTTGAACATTCGACACTTGTTTCTTCTTCCTTGCTTCTGGTCCCTTTTGAATAGCGACATTAACGACATCCATAGGATTGTCCTCTATATAATAAATTTCTTTCAACATTTTTGAAATTGAATTGGAAAAATCCCGCAAAATAAAAATATTATCATAATAAATCTATTACATTGTGGTATCCAAGTTATAACAAAACCAATTTAAGAATAATATCAATATTCAAACTTACTCTCCCACTGTCAATTTCATGCATGACCCCTTGACAAAAATATGTGAAATTTTCTTGAACATTATATTTTGAAATCTTCAAAGAATATTGGATTTTGGAAAAGGTCCTCGCTTGTTTCACTTGTGCATAAACAATATCTGTACCCGGAATCACACATATATCTCTCAATAATCCCAATGAATGGTAATCTGATTGAATACATGGAAATGCAATAGAATATAAGTGAATACTTTTTGGTTTTCCTTGATATTTTTTCTTCAAATGCCAATGGAGCTCTGTTTTGTCTTCTTCTGCTACATATTTCCATTCTCCAGCATTCTTCAATTTTAAATCTTCAAAGCTAAGAACTTTGTCTTGAGGCTCAACATTCTCAGATGCCTCAAATTTTTTTTTCAATGCAGTCATCGCCTCTCTTGATCCAGAAACGTTTATAGATAACTTTCTTGATGCCATTGTCCCTATATCCAAAAGGTAGAATTTTAAAATACAATCAACAAACATTCATAATCTAAACAAAATCAACATCAATATTCATTATAAATTGTATTTCAAAAACGTTTTTAAAAATTTAAAAATATTTTTACATTCATAATCGCTGCTTTTTATGTTTTGAAAACTATTTTAAAAATTGTAAACCTACCCCTACCCCCCCTATAATATATAATAATTAATTTAAAAAAAAATAAACCTACCCCCTACCCCCTAACTATATAATAATTTAAAAAAATAAAAATTAAAACTAACCCCCTACCCCCTAACAATATAATAAATTAAAAAAAAATTAAAACTAACCCCCCTAACAATACAAGAATAAATTTAAAAAACAATTAAACTACCCCCCCCATAACTATATAATATTTTTTTGTTTTGTTTTAAATTGACCCCCCCTTCCTAGCGGCCCCCCGTTCCCCCTCCTTGCCCCTCCTAGCGCCCACCCCTTCCCCGTCCTCCCTCCTCCCTGTGCCCCTCCATCCCCCCCTTCCCCGTCCTCCCTCCTCCCCATGCCCCTCTCTTCCCCCACGCAAACCCCCCTTTCCCATCCTCCCTCATCCCCACGCACCTCCTCCCAAGCAGCCCTTTAGCGCCCAACCAGGTGGATCTGCATTGCGTCGCCCATGAGGGACAACCCTTTGGTTCCCAAGCGGGTGGATATCCACCTGCTTGGATGCCAAATGGTCGCCTGGGAGGAGGGTGCGGGGATGGGGGAGGAGGGGAAGGGGGGGACTACGGTGGAAGGGAGGGGTGCGGGGGGAGGGGAGGGGGCGACAGATGGAGGGGCACAGGGACGAGGGAGGAGGGGGAATGGGGGCCGGCCGGTGGAGGGACGAGGGAGGAGGGGGAAGGGTGGTTGTCACAGGGGAAGGGAGGGGCATGGGAAGGAGGGAGGAGGGGGAAGGTAGGGGGCACGGGGAGGAGGGAAGCCCCGGGGGGGGTGGGGGGGGCGGGGATGTGTTAGTGGGTAGGTTAGGGGGTTAGTTTAATTTTTTTGTAAATGTAGGTAATTGTTTTTTTTTTAAAACCCAATGCTAATAGGAAATCCTTGCCTCGATTAATACTACTTGAATTTAAAAAAAAAAATACATTTAAAAATATATATATATAGCTAACCCGGAAAGTGGTAGAGCCTCCTCTCTTGAAAGTGCTAGAAGCTCCTCTCTACAATCTTTTCATTCTGCTTGAAAGCCTTCGTGAATTGCTCCAAAGTTTAAACAATAGTGTATTAATAAGATAGATTAGGTTTAAGTAAACCATTCTTAAGAATGTGAGATAAACAAAATTGTAAAAGAATAAATCAATAAAGCCATAAAACAAGCATTGCCAAATCAATAAAGTCATAAAACAATCATTTCAAAATTAACAATAAAACTAACTAATTTATTAAAAACAGAAAAAGAACTAACCTTGAAAGTGTTACTAAATTGCTCCAAATTAAATGATGAATAGTAGAAATCTAAATGGTTTATATATCCTAGATTAGGTTTAACTTTACTTGTTTTACGAATGTGGGATTACAAAAATGAAATTAGTTATTGAATTATTATTAAATTTATATAAGATAGGTTTAAACGAAATATTACTAATTTTATTAATGTGGGAGTTAAAAAAATGTAAATAGCCATTACTTTATTACAAATTGTATATAAAAAACGTTACAAAAAATTTAACTAGTCTTATATGTATGAGATAGAAATATGTAATTAGTTAATACTTTATTTCAAATTTTTTTATATCATAATTTCATCTTTTTTAATAGTTTTATGAATGTGCGCTTTAATTTTGTAGGAAAATTTTCGAAGGAAAATTTTGAACACAAATTTTGGAGGGAAACATTTGGAGGGGATATTCTGGAGGGATATTTTCATTCTCATAGCTATAAGATTGTTCGTTGATAGTTGCACCATTCTACTTGTTGGTGAGGCATGTGGTAAAATTTCTTTGCAGTTGAGAGATTAAGATTTTTCTATAATTCTATATTTTAGTGAGAAGTTATGGACTCATCTGAATTAAATTCCAATGTTAATGAAGAAATGTATTGTTCATCTAGCCAAGATACTGGCAGTGCAAGCAATGTAATCAAGCATGTTATTCAAGAACTTCCTAATTATGAAGAGTTTGAAGACACTAGTAATGAAGGGAAAGAATGTGATGATGATGAAGAGCTTCCTCCAAGTGGGAATCCTAAAGACAACGAGCAAGATGATGACATTTTTCCTCCCAGCGAGGATTTTCAAGGCATTAATGATGATTTTCCTGAAAGCGAGGATTTTCAAGGCACCAATGATAATTTTCCTTCAAGCAAGGATTTTAATGGGACCAATGATGATTTTCCTCCCAGCGAGGAATTTTGTGGGACTGATAATGATTTTCCTCCAAGTGAGGATTTTAATGGGACAGATGATGATTTTAGTGAGGAAGAAGACATCAAAAATGGTGAAGATGATTTTCCTCCAAGCGAGGATTTCAATGGCATAGATGATGAATTTCCTCCAAGCGAGGATTTCAATGGAACTGATGACGAATTTCCTCAAAGCGAGGATTTCTATGGCATTGATGATGAATTACCTTCAAGCGATGATTTCAATGGAAATGATGGTGACTATCCTCCAAGAGAGGATTTCAGTGGCACAAATGATGACTTTCCTCCAAGCGAGGATTTCAATGGAACCGAAGATTATTTTCCTTCGAGCGAGGATTTTAATGGCACCGATGATGGTTTTCCTCCAAGCGAGTATTTCAATGGCACCGATGATGATTTTCCTCCGAGTGAATATTTCAATGGCACCGATGATGATTTTCCTCTGAGCGAGGATTTCAATGGCACAGATGATGATTATCCTCTGAGCAAGGATTTCAATGGCACCGATGATCATTCTGTTGAAGATGAATCCACCAATAATGAAGACAATGATTCTCCTCAAAGTAAGGATGTTACATGCACCAATTATGAAGACAATGATTCTCCTCCAAGTAAGGATTTTATAGGAAACAATGATGTCAATGTTGAATCTCAAGAGTTCCCTTTCAGAGAAGAATTTAGTGGCACAAATAATGTTGATGGTCACATTGATCTGTCAGCAATTGATCAAATTATTAGTGATCATGACAATAATTTTCATATTGAATTGGTGATGAAAGTTTCAATGAGGGGGGTCATATGCATCACAATCAAAAAATTCATTCTAATGAGGATGTTGTTGTAGACATAATGGTTCAGGAGATGTAGCGACAAAATCCAATGCAGAGAAGGATTAAGTGTAGGACTAGACCTTTTTATGTCAATCCAAAGCATTCCATTTATACAAGGTCTAGGAAAGAATTGCTCACAAGTCAAAGTTTCATTACTCATTTGATTTCGAGTGAGTGTTTCCACAAAAGTTGTTTGAAAAGTTTAGGATACAATTATGCCTTGGAGAAAAGGAAGATGTATTTATCAATGAACAAAAGCATGCAAAATTCATATTTAGTGGGTGCATGATTTCTACTATTACAAGTTATGATTATTGCATTAGAAAAATTATGCTTTGTAGAAAGGCATTCAAACGGATTCACTCAATTGGTAATCTTCTATTACCAAGAATCCAAACAAGACTGGAAAAGGATCCTACATTTTATTCTGACGATTATCAGGGACGAATCACTTGGCTATCAACACACATTGCAATATCATGGATGCATGATTTCTTTTCCAAGCATGGAGAGAGTATGCTAAATAGATAAACAATACACATTCCAGATAATTTCACAAGGCAATAAATCTACAACTTATACAAGGATTATGTTCAAGGTGGTCAAGGAAATGGCAACTTCATCAGATATGCATATTTCACAAGAGTATGAAAAAATAAGTTCAACAACGTCGGCATTCCAAAGAGGTCAAGGAGGGGGTCTGCAGTACATGTGCTTCTCTTAAAGAAAGAAAGGATAGATCATAAGGGGTAGAAAGATGTATGTTTACAATTTTTTTTTTTATAGATAAATGTCAATTATTAAAGCTAGTTAACAATATCTTTTTGTTATGTTGTTTGTAGATTCCATAATCAATGCACTGCAAGAACATTGCAATCAACAATTAAATGAATGGAAAAATTTGTATAAACATCACAAGAAGTGTTATGATGCTCCACATAAGTATATGGGTTTGATAATTGATGGCATGGATAAAAAAAAAACACTCTTGCCACATTTTGTCCATGTGCCAAAGAATTTAAAGGAGAAAAATTTTATTCAGTTTCACTTGGTTGGGTGTATGGTTTTTAATGGTGAAATGATTCCAAGGGTTTACTTTATAGCTCCAAATATTCACAATGATGCAAATTTGACCATCAGCATAATTCACTATGTTATACTCATTGGCCTAGTGATGTTCCTGAAGTTCTATATCTACAGTTGGACAACACAAGCCGAGAAAACAAAAATTAGGTCATGTTTGGTTATCTAAGCATGCTTGTTGAATTGAGAATTTTTAAAAAGGTAACAGTTGGTTTCCTTCTTGTTGGGCATATGCATGATCATATTGATCAAATGTTCAGCCATTTTTCAAGGACATTGAGGAGGAAGAAAGTCGGGAGCCTACCATCATTGATTGAAATTATAGGAAAAGCATACCATTTAGATCGTATTGTATAGAAATTGGAAGAAACTGTTGAAATGTGAAGATTTATGTTTGGATCGCATGGTGAAGAAATGTGCATTGAGAAACTTAATGACATTAGCTTTCAGCATCAATTTCGTATAAAAAATATTGATGTAAAAACACTATTGTGGGGCAAGAAGTACTCAACTAGCACAGAATGGGGGCCTTCATTAGGTTTGGCATTTCTAAAATTCATCCCAAATCGTCAAATGTATGCTTCAAATTTATTGTTATTGCAATTATCTACATAGATTCATAATGCAAGGAGACATATTAGAGATGTTGATTCTTCTCAATGCTTGGAAGAAATCAAAAAGTCTATTGAAGATACATATGAGTACTTCGATGTTGTTGATTCTGTTTGGTGGGAGTCTTTTTTCATGGAGCAGAGTGACATAATTTCAAACTCTACAAATGGAGATATATATTTGAAGTCTCCATTTGCTTGGCCACAAAGTTTATCAAATGAAAAGGAGGTAACAAATGTTGAACCTCAAGCTATTGAGTTTTCTCAAGTAGAGGAAAGAGAAATGTATATTGGCTCTAGAAGATCATCCCCAAAGCATTGAGAGATGGAAGACCTTTAGAGGGGCTCAGTACAAGATATCAAGGAGGGTTGCATGATTGCAGTTTTGGCTATAGATGATGCACGTCCTTCCTTATCCATTCTGGATTGCAAAAGCTATGAAAGTCAATAAAGAAAATGAAGGAGTAGTATTAGTAAAAGTACATTGGTATGCAAAAGATACACACCCATTTGATGGTGTGTACAATGTAGAGATGGTGGTTGAGAAAAATGTTTGCAAAAAGAGAAAAAGAAAGGGTCAAAAAATAAATCGTCGGTGCATTGACATATTGAAATTAGAGGAAGTTGATATACTTGTTTATGATTTCAAGTTAACAAAGAAAGACACTCTCTACTCCAAGACTATAGAGATGTCATGTCCCAAATTTGGTATTGGGTCACAATGGCCTAATCACATTGGCCCTATTCATTAGAGTTTGTCAAATTGATGCTAAAGGTCAAATAATTGCCAAGGAGGAAAATTACTAGTTTCTTAGGTTTGGGGTGGAAGCTTTGGGATTTGGAATAATGGGGATAATAAATGATGTTTGAACATTAGAATGACATAAATATTTAATAAAGGATCTAAATAAATATATACAAGTGAAAATCAAAGTGGCATTTCATCATGAAGACACATGGAGGAAGTGGGACCCACATATGGCTAGATTTCCCCACTACATTTGGCATCATTCTCTCACTAATTCGAATTCAAGGTGAATGGTAACATAATTGGGGGAGTCCAAAAGGTATTATTCATTTCATTACTCATCCAAGGTCGAAATATAGAGGAAGAGTAACTCCCATGGAAGAGGAAGAGGCAATTTGGAGCTAGTGAGACACTTGGGATAGATTCCTTAGCTCTATGACAACAATGATGAAGATGCTATGACACCTATGACACAAATCAGACCTGAAGGCTGACATATGACATAAATGACATGCTAGGACTAAAAATAGACTCCAAGAGGGCGCTCAAGGGTGTTAGGGCAGTTAAGATGCTTCCACATGTGATTTGGTGGAAGTGGGAGACTAGAAATTGTTGTACAAGTGGCGTTCTTTGGAATCTCTTCCCAACATGAGTTGGCATAAGTCTCTTGGAAGGAATTCGACCCATGGAGGAAATTAGAAGTTTATAAATTTCAATAACAAATAATGAAACCATCTTTTGATCATTTGTAGAATTTGCAATTGCATTTGTGAAGAGGGAGAGCTAGTGGATGACTAGTTTCTTGCCTTAGCCAATTTCGAGGGTGAAAGATTCCCATCCAAGTTGGTAATTGGAAAGGCCATTCAGAACATTCATTTGGAGCTTTAATGGAGTCTTTATTTACAGGTGTAATCTACAGGTCAGATCATGGTTTCTTCTATTGCAGCTCACTCCTTCAACCATTTCCAGTTTTGATGGCATATTCTTGATCCTTGAGGGAGGGCATTTTTGGTGAGCTATTGTACTCTTTGGGGAAGATTTTAATGTCCCATTTATTTTGTAATATGAATTAAATACTATGTTCTTCATCTCCAAAAATTTTCAGGTCAAAATTACAAGTAGAAATGTATAAATCTCATTTTTAATGGAAGAACAATGCCATTTCTCCACTACCTTGTTGTGAGCCATTGTGAGCCAATGTATTGATGATGATTTCGAATGAATGGATGATTATCTGATATATTTGTGATCAATATACTTCCATGGATGTCTTATACAAGTTTATTGTACCGTACTTGAGCATTTGAACCATTTTTACTCAGTTTAGTTGTATTGGGAGGTGAAATAGTGCCATTTCCCCAAGGGTCGAATTGGCGATTTTTGCAGTTGAATGGGAGAGGGTGAGAACAGTTGTAATAATCCATATTTTGTGCATATGAGACTTTAATAAAATAATTAACACATTACATACCCCTGTTCATAAATTTGAGTGGGTTTGGAGGCATTTGGGAAGCCATTTTCAGTACTTACCCCAGGGGGAGTTGAACCCCAAATTACTAGTAAAATTGCATAATTGGTCTAGAATCTTAAGAGAGTTTGCAGAGGTCTTTTGGTGGACATATGTCATCCATAAACATAATATTCAAGTTCTAATATCATTCATACACCTTCCTTGAATATTTGAATGCATTTGGAGTCAATTTGAGAACTAGAGACCAATACTAGTCAAAGGAAAATCACTAGTAAAGTTACCTACATTGATAAGAATTGAAAGAGGATTTGAAGAAGTATTTTAAAGGTACAAATGCATCCCTTAAACACATATTTATGTTCTAATATCATTCATATACCTTCTCAGAATATTTGGGATCATTTGGGGCAAATTTGGGACCTAGAGATCAAAACTAGTCAAAGGTCGAACTAGGGGAAAAAAGTGAAAAATTGCAATTTTAATAAAATTCCTAATAAGCGACATTACAGTGGTATCAGAGCATGGTCCTTGCACATGTGGATTAGGTACATACATTCAAGAATAATTGGCAGCCATGTCTTACTATTATGATGAATCCTATGAGTACAATTCTTATGAGGAATATGCATATGCTTATGAGCAATATGAAGCAGAATGTGAATGGTACAAGGAAGAGGTGCCATCATGCAACACTTCATACAATTTCAAGAGAAATGAAGATTATTCTTATGACTTTAGATCTGATGAATATGAGTGTGTCACACCAACCAAGGATAATTCTATGAGCGAGTTCCAAAGATGGAGAGAAAAATATAAAACCTTGCCCCAACAATATCAAAAATATTAAGAATATCTTGCTTCGAGAAAAAATACACAAAATGCCATGCCTTTTGAGTACTATGCTGAAGATGTTTTTGAAAATAGGCCCAAAAATGAAGATGTGAAGTTAGTGAAGAAAGGTTTATGCCCTTCTTGTAAAAACCTTTGGAGCGAGTATCATATATGTGTGCATGAAATGATGTCCTCCTTGTAACAACCCCAAGTGCTTGGTTTAGTACTTAGTGAATTTAAAAGAAATAAAATAAAAGTGATTAATTACCTTCATCAAATAATACGTAAACCATTAGTTTATGCTTCCAAGATTTATAAGCAACATCCGTAAAAGTAAGTGTCTCATTCCTGAATATCCTAGTCAGTATAACAAAGCCCTCTGAACTTAACTGATAACTGAATCAAAGTGCGATACACTAAACAAAAGCATTGGTATGGATTCCAAATTACAAACAAAACTCAAATCGTATAATAAGTATATCGCATCGTTTACTTCCATTTGGTAAATACCCTTCATAGTTTGCTTTTATACCTTCTCACTTAACATATAGATTCAATCCAGAGATAATCAATACAACTAATCGATACAACTATTGAATACTTCTGAATGGTCGTCCTGAATAAGCATTTCTTTTTATACATCCAGTTTACTTATGATATAAGAAATACTCCTTTACATATTTAAGAATAACCTAAAGATAGATACATCTAGTAAATCAACCAAACAATTTAATCACACATAAGAGCGAGTCCAAATATACACGTGGTTCACCCAGGAGGGGCTACGTCCACCAAAGAGAGTGATATCTTATTATTCATCAATATCAAAGGGGTACAATCTGTCATACATCGATTTCTTTCCACTTGCTCGGGTCTCTCTTATAGAGAGAGCATAAAACTTCCCAAACTCTAACTTGGGCAATACTAAGGTTTCTTCCATACTGTTCACCAAAGGAACACAACTTTGATCTAGGGACTTGGTCCCAAACAAATGATACAAGCTAAGTCTTAAATCGAGTGCAGGTCCACACATCCTTTCTTCCTTTATAAGTTTAAAACACATAAATAGAAGGTACAACACCAAGTATCTTTTCCTTATTGTATATAAAATCTATATCCTTTACATAACATGCTTTCTTGGAAATAATACATATAATTTGTCCAATGCAACTTATATATATATATATTTATATGTAAACCCACCTTTTTATCATTTCATAAAGAAGACAAGGCTAAAGTTATTATAACTTTGACTATTTAAAGTCCTTTCTTATAAGAAATATATTTTTCCCAATCACATATCGTTCAATGAAAAAAGGAGGTGTTTCATATAACAATATAAAAGTGGATGTAATGAAAATCTATCTACAAACATTCTAAAGGGATAACCCCCTTCTATCACTTTTCTTTCCAAACCCTCGGTTCCCCTCTCATTGAGAGGATATTTCAAATCATTCATAAATATATAACTTATATTATTCATGACATCGGGTAATACAACACACTTATGTAAAAATAACGCATACCCTCAAAATTCCAATTTTCCTTAAACATGGACCTAACAATACTTCATTTCCATCCTAGTTAACAAAGCAATAGGGGTGAAAACTAGGATCTTCCATTTGACGGTGGCATAATCTATACTGCGTTTAAGACTGGGATTCATATGTATTCAATGCAGTATACAATAACACATCAAGATTTTTAAAGCATAAAGTCTTTCGAAAAAATATAGAGAACTATTTTGTGAGCAGTCAAGAGTGGAAAAACTATCACACGGGGATAATTTCCAGCTTAGTTTTCAAATAAAATAAAATAAAGAGATGCTTCAATAGAAGCTTTCGGTCCCTTCGAAGTATTACAGAGTTTTAGCTCTGTGATTGAAAAATATTGAAAACTATCACTCAGGGATAAATTTCCAGATTCGTAATTAATAAAATGTAGACGCTTCAAGATCAAACGGTGCAGACATTAAATAAAAGGTTTTAACCACATAACTACGAAAAGATACATACAGCGTAGAGGGTGTAAAATTTTACTTTTAACTAAGCATAATATAGATGCCTTTCCTCTGGAGGGATACACAAGCTTCGTCTGGCATACATGAAGGGGCATTGTTTAAATAAGGACTCTATCAACATAGACGCAGAGGTTGCTACTCCTAAAGAGGATATGGAGTGTTCCAATCACCAATCCAACTCTTAAATGCAGCGACTATTTGCTCTGATCACATAGACTATCGCAGTGGTCGCTTGATCATACCATCTATATACAGCACAATTATTTTCTGGCTGTATTTATATATAAACATTGAGCAGCTGATGCCATGGGGAATCGAACTCTAAAACGAGCCGTCCCGACCCTATGTATAGATCAATGCACCAGATTGACTAAATATACCAAAACCAGAACTGTATACCCTTATAAAATACTAAATGTGAGGTCGAGCTCAGATAGAGATGATACCATCGATCCAGCCGATCTGGCATTTATCGATCTACAGAAACCAACCAAAACTTTGCAGAAATGTAAATCTATCGATAGCAAATAGGGGAAAGTAGCATTTTATCCCAGCATAAGTTTTCACATTTAGACAGGGGAGTTACTAGCCGATCTGGCGTTTATCAATCTATAGAGACCAATAGCATAAAATTGCAGCATTGTAAATCTATTGACAGCAAACAAAAGAACTAACCTTTTATCCCAGTCTATACGTTTTCATATCTAAGCAGAGGAGTTACCATCGATCTAACCGATCTTTCCTTGGTCCAGGGGTTCGTACTTCCTTTCCTGAGACTGTCCATCCAGTACTAGCAACAATAGCTATTCGGCTCGATTTCCCGAAGAATTCCTCAGAAATCCCATCGATATCTTCTTTCTCCAGCAAAAATCGTAGCTAACCCTATTATAAAGATTTTTCTTCTGGATGTACTCTCGCCGTCTCTTCATGCCAAGGAGGAACCCCCTTCATACTGCATCCATGCGTGAATAAATAACCCAGTAAAACCCCTTACCCGTGCACCAAGTGGAAACTCATGAGATCGTATTCGAAATCTCCTCCTTCAAGTCATTCCCTAAAGAGAAGGAACTATGCATTAATGCACTCATTGATTTTCAAACGTGGGGGAGTCCGTAAAAAAAAAAGAGATGGATTCTCTCCATTGGGAGGTCAAATCCTTTAGATGGTTAGGATCGTATAGTAACATGTGGCGCCGGGATCTTTGTATACAACGACAGAGCAATAAAACAATAACCGATTGGATGCACCCAAATCTTTGTAAGCGATTCGACAGAGCGATCAAAAATATAAAAAATGGGAATGGGGCATCCAAATCTTGGTATCCAATTTAATACAGCATTGCATAATATCAATGGGGCACACCGCAACCTGCAAGCAAAAGGACGCAGTATATACCATAGAAAATATGGGGCATCGAAATCTCTATATCAATCGGCATAGTTTTTCCCCTCGTTCTCACTAACCTTCAATTATACTTTCAAACCAATAACCCACGGTTTTATTTAATTATTCTTCTTATCTTATAAGAAATATTTATATGCATATTTATATTTGCATATATAATATATCAAAGAGTTTACCAATCTAATCGTTATAGAGTTTGTAAGTAATTTATTCCATAAATGTACTTAAGTGTAGTATCCTATAAAGGATATCTTCCTTCGAGATGAATATATGCTATAGTCCCTATAGCTTATCAAATCTTATTTCTTAAGGATATAGTCTATAGCTCCTTCATTAGGACAAACCATAACATATTTCCTTTTCACTTATTGTCCACTACCCCATACTTTTAGATAAAGGAATATGATTTGGTTTAGAGGGAAACCTTATTTGGTAGTCGGTTGGGTTTTTAGATGACCACCTCTTCCTTCCCATAGTGAATTTACATGTCCCATCGATTAGTCACGTTAATGCTTTTAAGTCTCCTAGGTCTATATCAATTATTATAACTTAGTAGAAATAAAGACAAGATTTTATGGTTTACTGGTGGGGCCTTGGCCTTGAGCTCCTCACCAGTAAACCGATACAATAATCAAATACAATTAAAATAGTAATAGAAGATAGGAGAGGGATATCACATCCTCCTCCCCTTAAAATTAACACCGTCCTCGGTGTTCACTCTTCTCTTGGAGCATTCATTTGTACCACAAAACTGGAATTCAAAAGAAACAATGTTTAATACAACTTGTCATCAACTTCATAATCAAACTCAGAAACATAGATCATGAGTTCTTTATTGCACATATCACTTGCAATATATGGAATAAATCTAGTGCTCCATGATTGTATACTGTTGACAAAATCAACAACCAGCATTCACTTGATCCAGGAAATTCTTGCCTAACACATTAGTGCTCACGCAGCAATCCTTTCTCTCATGCCTTGCCTAACACCTTAGTGTTCACACAGCAAACATTTCTCTCATGTTTTTCCTAACACCTTAGTGCTCACGCAGCAAACATTTCGTTCATGTTTTGCCTAACACCTTAGTGCTCACACAACAATCATTTCTTTCATGTCTTGCCTAACACCTTAGTGCTCACGCAGCAAACATTTCTTTCATGCATACTAAGCAGCGTCCCGCCTCCCACGTATACATTTCCTTATAGCTTGCCTAGGTCTTACAGCCAGCCGATTCTCCGAGAATCCTAGTGGCTGTTCAATCCCTGATTTTAGGGAGTATTTCAAATGCCATTACGACACTCTTTACACAATTCCCCTCAAGCCTTCTCACTTGAGTCCCGGAATTTATTTCGATAACCAATCATTTATTAATTCTTACAATTTTTGTAAATTACAATATGTCTTGTAATAACAGTAAGTAGTTCCACTTATTTGCTTATCATTCATGATATGTAGCACACATCTATCACCAAATCAGGTTTTGTGCCATACTGTAATCCATGCTATAATAAAAGGTAATCACTTACTCTTGAGCGATTGTGTTCTGCTCACCTTCACCAATGGACTTATAATCCACGTTCCTTTTTGTCTATCACATTGGTCGTAATTATGATAACATCCTGAAAATGTTAGTAACTAAACAACATAATCCAATGTTAATCCATGGTTATAAGTGTCTCGAAATATGACCAGTAAATAAGATGCATTTAAGTGAATCATCACTTACTCTTGAGTGGTTAACTCAGCTATTTATCCGCGGGAATAGTCACTTCCATTTTGATTTGTTATATTCATAGCGAAAACCCGCATAATATATTACGCTCTTCCACAAGCTCAACCGAGTTTTTGACCATCTGTCATAATAACATAACCAAATATTGTAAGGAGGTTTTTCTTCTATGTATAAAAATAAGAAAGTCATCCTTCATACTACAATCTCCGCATGTGGTTATCTAACATAAACATTATTTCCACACTAAGCATAACCAACTCAATTAATAAGACTACATAATGTCTTAAAATACATTCTTCCTTATTATGGGCATTACGATCACTTCACCTCAATCCTTTTCCTTCACTGTATTAAGTACCCATTCTTCTTGCATATGCCAACATCATGTGAGTAACAATAAATCGTCTACATATATACTTGCATATATATATATATATATATATATATATATATATATATTTTTTTTTTTTTTTTTAAGGATAATCACATACCTTTATGGGGAAGACCGCATATCGCTTTATCGTATGGCCCTCATATGCCAAGGTGCACGTTTAACTTACATTAATACACATTAGTAATCCTCTCCATATCATATAATCTATATATCAAAACGAAACAGATTATCAAGGTATCCATGCATATAACATAAGTCTTAATCACATAAAAGTGTAATCCTTCTGTCAATCACTCCCAGTATCCCAACATTCTTAGTAAGGATCGCCGAGATAAAATATATATATAAAAATAGAATCTTACAGTTTAATCACTTACAATAACTTTGGATATCTAGTGCGTATTCAATATTAACCATCTTATCTACCATATCATCTGTTTCGTACGTAAAATAAAGCATAGAAGTAAGAACACATAACTAACATTTGGAACCATCGCCTATAACATTCAATATAATGCACCAACAACTTCCATATCTTCTACTTATCAAGGGCCAATATAGCTCCCTCAATAACATTTTGTCAATTCTTATATTCGTCTTTCGATCAATCCTCCACTGTAAGACGTCTATTATTCTAATTCTGGGATCGTTAATAAAAATGAAAATTTTTCTTTCTCTATAACAGGTAGCCTACATAGAGAATTGCAGGGCTTACAATTTATGTATCTTCTAACATGATAAGGATCCCTCCACCCTACAATCTCGTGCACATACTTAATACAATCATCCCAACATAAGTGCGTGAAATCAATAACTAGGTAATTCACTACAATTTTCCAATCCTTCTCATAATGACCTAATTGTACCTTACACCCCTTCATAATTTACCTACTATATAAACCTTTCGGAGTGCTTCAACTTCAACCTATATATACATATCTTTATATGACCTAACCATCATTCGTTCAATCCTTATGATTTAATATGGTTGTTATCCTGTCTTCATTTGTATAGTCACCTTTCCAAGCCTAGAACTTTTCTAATCCTCATAAAATATAATTGAAGCAATCAAGTACCTATGTTGAATGTCTATGACTTGACTCATAAATGTACTAAAGCCCTACCAATGGCATCAATCGACCAGATATGAATGTACATCTTTCATTAGATACATAATCCTAATTATGTTTATACACCCCTTATAAACTTTTGAACATGCAAATGCTCCTATGATTCTCATTACTATCATTATGATCAATGTATATGAAAATATTTAACAAGATCACCAAGATAAGGATAGGAACATAGTCCAACTATTTTAACTACTTTCTTATCATTTAATGAAATTGTATGAGGAGATATTCATCCTCTAGTATTTATCAATACAGGATCATTTTAGATACGAAATGAAACATACAAACTGCTCACTCATCAACAATGCTTTTCCTTTAGAATGCTTCAACAAGTGGAGTATACTTACTTGCGATTTAAAAGACATCTTGTCGATTACCTTCTGTTGATTCTTTAGAACATAAATCCTTTGTTTGCGTCTTATCGATGGAGTTCCCTTGACCAGCTTAAATTACTTCTTCAACTGAGCCCAATTAAGCCCGAGTGTTTGCAACCTGTGCTCTGGCGGAAAAGACTTGAAGTCGAGCTTGGAGATTCATTTTCCCCTCCTCCAGTACAATCCATGCATCCAAAATGAAACACAAATAATTGATTAGCCAACTTAACGACCTTCATACTTACTTTCGCATGTTGAGCTCATTAGGCCCTAGTGTTGTAACCTAATGCTCTGATACCATATGTAACAACCCCAAGTGCTTGGTTTAGTACTTAGTGAATTTAAAAGAAATAAAATAAAAGTGATTAATTACCTTCATCAAATAATACGTAAACCATTAGTTTATGCTTCCAAGATTTATAAGCAACATCCGTAAAAGTAAGTGTCTCATTCCTGAATATCCTAGTCAGTATAACAAAGCCCTCTGAACTTAACTGATAACTGAATCAAAGTGCGATACACTAAACAAAAGCATTGGTATGGATTCCAAATTACAAACAAAACTCAAATCGTATAATAAGTATATCGCATCGTTTACTTCCATTTGGTAAATACCCTTCATAGTTTGCTTTTATACCTTCTCACTTAACATATAGATTCAATCCAGAGATAATCAATACAACTAATCGATACAACTATTGAATACTTCTGAATGGTCGTCCTGAATAAGCATTTCTTTTTATACATCCAGTTTACTTATGATATAAGAAATACTCCTTTACATATTTAAGAATAACCTAAAGATAGATACATCTAGTAAATCAACCAAACAATTTAATCACACATAAGAGCGAGACCAAATATACACGTGGTTCACCCAGGAGGGGCTACGTCCACCAAAGAGAGTGATATCTTATTATTCATCAATATCAAAGGGGTACAATCTGTCATACATCGATTTCTTTCCACTTGCTCGGGTCTCTCTTATAGAGAGAGCATAAAACTTCCCAAACTCTAACTTGGGCAATACTAAGGTTTCTTCCATACTGTTCACCAAAGGAACACAACTTTGATCTAGGGACTTGGTCCCAAACAAATGATACAAGCTAAGTCTTAAATCGAGTGCAGGTCCACACATCCTTTCTTCCTTTATAAGTTTAAAACACATAAATAGAAGGTACAACACCAAGTATCTTTTCCTTATTGTATATAAAATCTATATCCTTTACATAACATGCTTTCTTGGAAATAATACATATAATTTGTCCAATGCAACTTATATATATATATATATTTATATGTAAACCCACCTTTTTATCATTTCATAAAGAAGACAAGGCTAAAGTTATTATAACTTTGACTATTTAAAGTCCTTTCTTATAAGAAATATATTTTTCCCAATCACATATCGTTCAATGAAAAAAGGAGGTGTTTCATATAACAATATAAAAGTGGATGTAATGAAAATCTATCTACAAACATTCTAAAGGGATAACCCCCTTCTATCACTTTTCTTTCCAAACCCTCGGTTCCCCTCTCATTGAGAGGATCTTTCAAATCATTCATAAATATATAACTTATATTATTCATGACATCGGGTAATACAACACACTTATGTAAAAATAACGCCTACCCTCAAAATTCCAATTTTCCTTAAACATGGACCTAACAATACTTCATTTCCATCCTAGTTAACAAAGCAATAGGGGTGAAAACTAGGATCTTCCATTTGACGGTGGCATAATCTATACTGCGTTTAAGACTGGGATTCATATGTATTCAATGCAGTATACAATAACACATCAAGATTTTTAAAGCATAAAGTCTTTCGAAAAAATATAGAGAACTATTTTGTGAGCAGTCAAGAGTGGAAAAACTATCACACGGGGATAATTTCCAGCTTAGTTTTCAAATAAAATAAAATAAAGAGATGCTTCAATAGAAGCTTTCGGTCCCTTCGAAGTATTACAGAGTTTTAGCTCTGTGATTGAAAAATATTGAAAACTATCACTCAGGGATAAATTTCCAGATTCGTAATTAATAAAATGTAGACGCTTCAAGATCAAACGGTGCAGACATTAAATAAAAGGTTTTAACCACATAACTACGAAAAGATACATACAGCGTAGAGGGTGTAAAATTTTACTTTTAACTAAGCATAATATAGATGCCTTTCCTCTGGAGGGATACACAAGCTTCGTCTGGCATACATGAAGGGGCATTGTTTAAATAAGGACTCTATCAACATAGACGCAGAGGTTGCTACTCCTAAAGAGGATATGGAGTGTTCCAATCACCAATCCAACTCTTAAATGCAGCGACTATTTGCTCTGATCACATAGACTATCGCAGTGGTCGCTTGATCATACCATCTATATACAGCACAATTATTTTCTGGCTGTATTTATATATAAACATTGAGCAGCTGATGCCATGGGGAATCGAACTCTAAAACGAGCCGGCCCGACCCTATGTATAGATCAATGCACCAGATTGACTAAATATACCAAAACCAGAACTGTATACCCTTATAAAATACTAAATGTGAGGTCGAGCTCAGATAGAGATGATACCATCGATCCAGCCGATCTGGCATTTATCGATCTACAGAAACCAACCAAAACTTTGCAGAAATGTAAATCTATCGATAGCAAATAGGGGAAAGTAGCATTTTATCCCAGCATAAGTTTTCACATTTAGACAGGGGAGTTACTAGCCGATCTGGCGTTTATCAATCTATAGAGACCAATAGCATAAAATTGCAGCATTGTAAATCTATTGACAGCAAACAAAAGAACTAACCTTTTATCCCAGTCTATACGTTTTCATATCTAAGCAGAGGAGTTACCATCGATCTAACCGATCTTTCCTTGGTCCAGGGGTTCGTACTTCCTTTCCTGAGACTGTCCATCCAGTACTAGCAACAATAGCTATTCGGCTCGATTTCCCGAAGAATTCCTCAGAAATCCCATCGATATCTTCTTTCTCCAGCAAAAATCGTAGCTAACCCTATTATAAAGATTTTTCTTCTGGATGTACTCTCACCGTCTCTTCATGCCAAGGAGGAACCCCCTTCATACTGCATCCAGGCGTGAATAAATAACCCAGTAAAACCCCTTACCCGTGCACCAAGTGGAAACTCATGAGATCGTATTCGAAATCTCCTCCTTCAAGTCATTCCCTAAAGAGAAGGAACTATGCATTAATGCACTCATTGATTTTCAAACGTGGGGGAGTCCGTCAAAAAAAGAGAGATGGATTCTCTCCATTGGGAGGTCAAATCCTTTAGATGGTTAGGATCGTATAGTAACATGTGGCGCCGGGATCTTTGTATACAACGACAGAGCAATAAAACAATAACCGATTGGATGCACCCAAATCTTTGTAAGCGATTCGACAGAGCGATCAAAAATATAAAAAATGGGAATGGGGCATCCAAATCTTGGTATCCAATTTAATACAGCATTGCATAATATCAATGGGGCACACCGCAACCTGCAAGCAAAAGGACGCAGTATCTACCATAGAAAATATGGGGCATCGAAATATTTATATCAATCGGCATAGTTTTTCCCCTCGTTCTCACTAACCTTCAATTATACTTTCAAACCAATAACCCACGGTTTTATTTAATTATTCTTCTTATCTTATAAGAAATATTTATATGCATATTTATATTTGCATATATAATATATCAAAGAGTTTACCAATCTAATCGTTATAGAGTTTGTAAGTAATTTATTCCATAAATGTACTTAAGTGTAGTATCCTATAAAGGATATCTTCCTTCGAGATGAATATATGCTATAGTCCCTATAGCTTATCAAATCTTATTTCTTAAGGATATAGTCTATAGCTCCTTCATTAGGACAAACCATAACATATTTCCTTTTTACTTATTGTCCACTACCCCATACTTTTAGATAAAGGAATATGATTTGGTTTAGAGGGAAACCTTATTTGGTAGTCGGTTGGGTTTTTAGATGACCACCTCTTCCTTCCCATAGTGAATTTACATGTCCCATCGATTAGTCACGTTAATGCTTTTAAGTCTCCTAGGTCTATATCAATTATTATAACTTAGTAGAAATAAAGACAAGATTTTATGGTTTACTGGTGGGGCCTTGGCCTTGAGCTCCTCACCAGTAAACCGATACAATAATCAAATACAATTAAAATAGTAATAGAAGATAGGAGAGGGATATCACACTCCTTGAGGAGAGCTTTTGAGATTTATTCAAGAAGAGATTCCAAATATACTGATCCTAAGGAAAACAAGGGGCAAAATGAATCAGCTTCCTTGAAGGAGAAAAATGAAAATACATCACAAGAGCATGAAGAAGATTCTATTGAAAATATGGAAGATCATTTCGAGACGCCTTCTAGCTTAGACATGAACCAAAGAGCATCTACTGATGGATGCTTAAACTATGAAGGAGTACCTACTGATGGATGCTTAAACTACGAAGGAGTACCTATTGATGGGTGCTCACACCTCTATGTTGGTGACATAGAGATCACTTTTGAAAGTGTTGCTGCAAGCCCAAGTTCCATTAAGCATGATAATGAAGACCTTGTAGCAGTTGAAGAAGAACCAAGATCAATTTCTCCATCACCACTTTAGTTTCATGAAGTTGGTCCAAGCAAAAATGAAGAAGATGAGGAGGTTCATTTGCAAGAGCCTCATTTTATTGAAGGGTCCTTAAAGATGAATGAAAAGAAGATCCAAGAGTCCCTCAGCATTCTCCATCACACTCAAGCATTGGTGTCAAATTCTTGTTGGAGAGCTACTTCATTGGAGGAAACATCCTTCCTTGAAGACATGGAGAAGATTCAAAGAGCAATGTGCCACATCAAAGGTAATTTCATGTCTTTGCTTTTTGATAGAAACCATTTGTTTGAGCTTAATGAATTTTTACATGATACATACTTGAAGAATAACGAGGATATTCATAAGCTCACAATTAAAAATGAACAACTTCTTGAAAAGTTGCAAGATACTTGTTTTTCCTCCTATGTTTCAGATTGTCAAATGGTAGATTGTTTGGAGGATTTTCATGACATGGTGGATCATGAGAAATGTGGTAATTTGAATGTGCTTAATGTGTTTGAAGATGAACTTGAAGAGATCCAAACACTTGATGTGGTGGAAGAGGAACTTGAATTGTCTCTTGATGAAGGTTATGCAATTTTTAAAGAAGAGCATGATTCCTCTACATTGGAACCAATCTATGACAAAGGTTTTCCACTTTTGAAGGACTTGCATGATACTACCCACATGGATCCTTCCCATGATGAAACTTCTTCACTTTTTGATCATTTGGGTGAGTTAGTTCATTCTCCTACATCCTACAATTCCATGTTTTGCAGTATTAGTCTCAATGAAGTATGGGTGAAAGGGTTCTTTTTGATGGTGCCACATGAGGAGTATGGAACTCCTAGATTTACCTTTTATGATGACATGGTTGGAGCACATTCTTATTCACATTTGCAACAAAATTATTTCTCACTTTATGATGATGCAAATATATATGGATGCACCTATGATATGCATTTGAGTCGCTTGAAGACTCATGGTTTTTCTTGCTCAACACTTGATTCATTTGATGTTGGAGGAACTTCATCCAACACTTGGGAGAATAGATTCATGATTGGAGAACATTTTTGTTGGCAGCCACATACTTTGTTATATTTTTATGATTCTCACATTCATGGATGTATGGGTGAGACTTCTCTGAGTCATTTGAAGTCTCCTTGTTTTTTCTGCTCATTATTTGGTTCAGAATTTAGTGGAGATTCTTCATTAACTTCTTGGATGAAAGAATACATGGTTGAATATTTTGATGCATATCACATCCTTTTGGAGCAGCATTATAGGACATGGGATCCTCACCTATGTCATTGGAGCAGATTTGATTGGTCACTTGAAGCTTGTATGCACTTGGAAAATGGTGGTCTACTTGCTTGGAGGTATAAGCACTTTCATGACTCTTTGATGAAGCATATCCTTGATGTACATTTTCATTATGTTGTTATGTACTTTGATGATATATATTTGGTACTCATGATGTTTAGAAGGATGCATACAAGAAAATGGGATCCAGGAATCCTCTTAACTAATGGTGTGGGTTGGAGAGCACTCTTAATTATTGGGGTGCAATACAAGCAAAGCGACCCTGGAATAATTTTTATCTCATTGGTTTCATATTTTTTGGGGAAGCAAGCAGTATGGGAAATGGATTCCCCACTTAATAAAGTGATTTTAAGTAGAGTAGTGCAACAGCAAGCATGGTGGTTCCTCTCTAAAATCTTCATGGAAACTCAAAGACTCAAGGTTGGGCAATTCAATGGCAACTTCAAAGAATTATACAGAAAGCAGGTTCTTCAACACCCACATTTAAAATTGCTTAAGGACAAGCAATATTGGGAAGGGAGGATTTGTCATGTCCCAAATTTGGTATTGGGTCACAATGGCCTAATCACATTGGCCCTATTCATTAGAGTTTGTCAAATTGATGCTAAAGGTCAAATAATTTCCAAGGAGAAAAATTACTAGTTTCTTAGGTTTGGGGTGGAAGCTTTGGGATTTGGAATAATGGGGATAATAAATGATGTTTGAACATTAGAATGGCATAAATATTTAATAAAGGATCTAAATAAATATATATAAGTGAAAATCAAAGTGGCATTTCAACATGAAGACACATGGAGGAAGTGGGACCCACATATGGCTAGATTTCCCCACTACATTTGGCATCATTCTCTCACCAATTCGAATTCAAGGTGAATGGTAACATACTTGGGGGAGTCCAAAAGGTATTATTCATTGCATGACTCATCCAAGGTCGAAATATAGAGGAAGAGTAACTCCCATGGAAGATGAAGAGATAATTTGGAGCTAGTGAGACACTTGGGCTATATTCCCAAGCTCTATGACAACAATGATGAAGATGCTATGACACCTATGACACAAATCAGACCGAAAGGATGACATATGACATATATGACATGTAAGGGCTAAAAATAGACCCCAAGAGGGCTCTCAAGGGTGTTAGGGAAGCTAAGATGCTTCCACATGTGATTTGGTGGAAGTGAGAGACTAGGAATTGTTGTACAAGTGGCGTTCTTTGGAATCTCTTCCCAACATGAGTTGACATGAGTCTCTTGGAAGGAATTCAACCCATGGAGGACATTAGAAGTTTATAAATGTCAATAACAAAGAATGAAACCAGCTTTTGATCATTTGTAGAATTTGCAATTGCATTTGTGAAGAGGGAGAGATAGTGGATGACTAGTTTCTTGCCTTAGCCAATTTCGAGGGTGAAAGATTCCCATCCAAGTTGGTAATTGGAAAGGCCATTCAGAAATTTCATTAGATATTTAATGGAGTCTTTATTTGCAGGTTTAAGCTACAGGGCAACTCATGGTTTCTTCTATTGCAGCTCACTCCTTCAACCATTTCTAGTTTTGATGGCATATTCTTGATCCTTGAGGGAGGGCGTTTTTGGTGAGCTATTGTACTCTTTGGGGAATCTTTTAATGCCCCATTTATTTTTGAATATGAATTAAATACTCTTTTCTTCATCTCCAAAAATTTTCAGGTCAAAATTCCAAGTAGAAATGTATAAATCTCATTTTTAATGGAAGAAGAATGCCATTTCCCCACTACCTTGTTGTGAGCCAATGTATTGATGATAATTTCGAATGAATGGATGATTCGCTGATATATTTGTGATCAATATACTTCCATGAATGTATTCTACAAGTTTCATGTACTATACTTGAGCATTTGAAGCATTTTTACTCAGTTTAGTTGTATTGGGAGGTGAAATAGTGCCATTTCCTGAAGGGTCGAATTGGGGATTTTTTGCAGTTGAATGGGAGAGGGTGAGAACAGTTGTAATAATCCATTAATGGTGCATATGAGACTTTAATAAAATAATTAACACATTACATACCTCTGTTCATAAATTTGAGTGGGTTTGTAGGCATTTGGGAAGCCATTTTCAGTACTTACCCCAGGGGGATTTGAACCCCAAATTACTAGTAAAATTGCATAATTGGTCCAGAATATTAAGATAGTTTATAGAGGTCTTTTGGTGGACATATGTCATCCATAAACATCATATTCAAGTTCTAATGTAATTCATACACCTTCCTTGAAGATTTGAAGGCATTTGGAGTCAATTTGAGAACTAGAGACCAATACTAGTCAAAGGAAAATCACTAGTAAAGTTACCTACATTGATCAGAATTGAAAGAGGATCTACAGAAGTATTTTAAAGGTCCAAAGGAATCCATTAAACACATTTTTATGTTCTAATATCATTCATATACCTTCTCAGAAGATTTGCGATCATTTGGGGCAAAGTTAGGACCTAGAGATCAAAACTAGTCAAAGGTCGAACTAGGCGAAAAAAGTGAAAAATTGCAATTTTAATAAAATTCCTAATAAGGGACATTACAAGAGATTATCAAGAGGTTTCTGCCAAAGCAAGAAATTGCAAGATGGGAGTTTGTTAAACCAAGCCGTAGAACCTGAAGGAATATGACATTTGAAATGATGGGCATAGATGTAGACTTAGATGGTGCACCTATTGATAATAGAGAAAAATATGGGTCATTTACATCTCCATCAAGTCCTTCATCTGCAGAAAATGTAGATTCTGATGGGGTGTCAAAATCCATGGATGAATTTGAAGAAGCAGTTTAGATGCTTTTTATTAGTATGATTTTTGTAATTGAAACTCTAGAGGATTTTTTGATGATGGGGTGTCAGAATCCATGGATGAATTTGAAGAAGCAGTTTAGATGCTTTTTATTAGTATGATTTTTGTAATTGGAACTCTAGAGAAGTTTTTGAATATTTATATGAACCAATTGTTCTTGTATGGTCTAATATATTATCTCATTATGAATCGCATCATAATTTCTTTGTTTTTATATGGTTAGAGTGGTGAAATTATTTATGAAATTTGTTTTTTTTGTTTAATATGCAATTTTCCAGAAAGTTGTAATTTATCTTTTGAAGAAAAAAAACTTTTTTCCAGTTTAGGGTTGATTTTAAAGTTTTTGAGAACAACAGTATGGGATGTTTAGGCCATGGCTCTATTTTTTACCCTGAAAAAAATATGTGTATACTGATATCAATACTTTTCTATTTGGGAAGTGTTTTTGCAAAAATCATCGTTTTTATGGGTAAAGTTCTCGTTCATAGTATAAAGTTCTTGTTTAATAGTATAAGTAGTTGAGAAACAAACAAAAACAAATCAAACAAAAATAAATAACAACATACACCACAACAAAGATCCTTCTCTCATTATACCAATCTTATTAAATATATCTAAGATTATATAACTCAAAATTAAAATGTATTTTAATATATGATCTTATGAAATATATGTCGAGTATCTTACAAAACATAATTGTTTAAGTAAATTAAAATGATTTTTTAAACTTTAACTTATCTACTACCATGAGAGTCACCAATTATGAAATATATGTCTAATATCTTAGAAAACATAATTATTTAAGTAAATTAAAATGACTTTTTAACCTTAACTTATCTACTGACATGAAAGTGACCAATAATGTTTTATTGAGACTAAGTCTAGAACCAACAAAAAAAGTGATTTAGCCATCATATTCGATGTTGTTAGATACAATATTAAACTTCATATATATCCCAACATTGTGAGCTATGTAGATTCCTTTTGATTGTAATTCAAAAACATACTACTGGTTTGTTTATTGGGGTATTGAAGTATCAAGGGTGTCACAATATTCATCCAAGGTTAAACTTAGAAAAGGGCCTACTAGAGGGGTATGCACAATTACCTTTGTTCTCTGTGTGGCTTGGCCTGAGTCAATTCCTAAAATATTAAATCTGCCAATTAATTTTGGAATTAGGACATTTACCCCAATCTTCACCACGGTTGGTTGCTTCCATTGGTAATGCTTTGCCCGCATGTTATTATCTATCTATGTAATGTACTGATCGTGCGTTCAAAACCTATTGATTTCAATTTGTTTTTAATTATAATAAGCTCTTTTCCTATTTAAAAAGAAAAAGTAATGTCTCGTATCATTTTGGCAATTTGCCCCAGCTCCACTCTCGCTTTGGCTATTGCCATTGATAATGCTTTGTCCCACATCTATTACCTATGTAAAATACCTTTGATTTGATTAGCTTCAAATTGATTTATAGTTAGAAATAAAACTTTTTGTGATAGCAACAAATGTACTACTTACTAATAGTTTCATAGGATTACGTTGGTACATTGTTTCCATACTTTAATTATCATGAATTTTGAAGTGTTATTAATAATGTTTCCCATGTAAAAAGTTTACATCCTTCTTTACATGTGTGGTTGGTTTTCATGTATTTATTTTTAGATCCTTCTTTAGATATGTGGTTGGTTTTCATGTATTTATTCTATTACGTAGTATAATGCCCAAAACTATGTGGTTGGTTTTCATGTATTCATTCTATTCATTCTTGAGATATGTGGTGAGTTTTTTTAAACAAAGTCCAAAAATATTTTTTTTTCAAGCTTAAAAAATGTAACCTATTATTAACTAAGAATCAAAATTGTATATAACAAAATTATATGTAACAGTTCATAAAAAAACCTTCAAACCAAAAATCAGTTCCTCCTCAGGATAGACAAACAGAAAAACATCCCCAAAAAAACTATTCCACTTGTAATTATAGCTGCATATACTACATGAACAGCTGAAAACTGTCCCCCAAAACATCTCTTAACCTCGCTTTGCAACATATCGGAAATTTTAAAATACTGTTGTTTGACTCAACGATCCAAAGAGTAACATAATCACTGCTTATGCACTCGTTTCTCATAGCATAATAAAAGCATCTTGCACTCATTTATTCATTAGAAAGATCTGGTAAGAGGTGCTTTATTTATGTAACAACAAGGCATCATCTTGGGATCACTGTGGCTCTAGCTTACGTGAACTTATGGACATCAACCATCCCAGTATCAGGATGTCCCCACCTTGGATTAGTCTTATGTGTCAACTGGAATGTAGTGAATACTGGTCGCAGTTCCCTATGCAAACATATAATATCGATTTGTCTAGCTGTAGTTGGATCAATCGTTGGCTACCTTTGATTGCTACACACTCACAAACTTTGGATAGTTGAGCCTGGTGCTCTTGGAGCTTGAGCTCCGATGGATACCTCACAGATGGTATCCTACAGGCCTATCTCCCGAGTAAACGTGAATGTGCATAAATCTCTCGGTCGAGCAGATAAATAGGTCTTCTAGATGTTCATTCTCTCGCTTCAATCACCATTTGCATGTTGCATGCAGTTACTAAGTGTCGGTTTTTGCTTTGTGTCGGTTTTTGCTTTCTGTCAAGAGCTAGATGCTGCTCTAACTAATAAACAATAGCTCCAATTTCTAGATGTGGCATGCATTTCTAGAGAGAATAAGTGACAGAAGCAGTGTGATTTACATGCATGCCAGAGATAAGCAAGTTGTCTAGCAAGCAATTGTAAAGCAGGGCTTGCTAAATCAATGAATTTAGATAGTAACTAATGACTACTTATAAGCTGAAGTTGGGTAAGTACCGTGCTTGTTGGGCTGGGTTTTGTACCGTGGTTGACTAACTAGATGCTAAAACTACCCTTCATTATTACTAATAATCAGAGACCAGAATTAAGACTATCTCTCTCTGGTCTTGATCTTTAATGAGATACCAGTTCACTTAAGGTGGAAATGATAGCATGGGCAGCAATAATTTGTTTCTTTATTAATTTTCCCTATTGAAAATCCAGGATCTTGAGTTTTTGCTCCCTACCATTTTTTCTTAGTATCAATTCACTCAGGTCCAAAATGAGAATGGAGAAACGTGATTGTCCTTTCTGCTCCAATTATTTCTGCAACTCTGCAATTTGATATGTATTGACTATCTCGAGTACTCGAGGTAAGCTCCCGGTACATTTTTTCTATTTTTTTTATTTACTAGTATTGAGATGTTTATTGTAAGTTGTGGATGGTCTGCAATGCTGATTGCATGCTTTTGTGTAACACATCCAAAATCTAATGGGGAGTAATTTGAGAAAATGGGGAGTAAAATTTTTCCTTTCCATCTTACAACAAGAAATTACATTAGTCTTGTAATACTGAACATCATATTAGAATATTTGCATCATTTACATATACACCAAGTAGGAGGTTCTCCCAATTACATCTTTATCAAGTGTCATAATTAAACCTACTTATAAGAGGATGAAACTTCCTCTTCGGTTAACCAAAGCTTACCAATAACAAGATACCAAAGATAATTACATTGCACATCAATCTCTAGGGAAGTATATTACAACATCTATATAGGTGTATTTTTCACATACTAAATGATCATCTTACCACAAGTAATTAGTCAAATAATAGGAGACATAACACCTTGTCAACATAATCAAATTCTTTATGAGATCATTTAATTTCCACACCTAACTTTTATCATTGCAAATACTATTCCTATTTAGCTATACACAGATCTTATATATAAGGATTCCAAACTGCATTTAATTATCATAGAACACACTAACATCATGTCAATAATATTAATCCCTGAATATATACATATATATTCTTTTATAAACCGCACATATCATCATTGTGTTAATCTCATAACCATTAAAATACACATGACAATCAATATAATACTTACACACACAAATGAAAGTAATTAACAACACAACTTATGAAGACTATATATATTATTTATAAACTTTACATATTTTGAAACAATACAATAATAAGAGTACTTATCTGATCGAAAAATCCCATAAAAAAGAAGCAATACAATAATAGGAGTACAGCTTATATTTCTGCCACCTAAAAGCCACCCCGAGCTCGCCATGAATCCACTAAGTAGGGGTTCGCTACCATCAACCATCTTTTCACTCTCTTATGACTTAAGAGATTTGAATAACTTCCTAGTCATAGCACACAAAGGTGTATCTCACATAAGCATTTTTTGGTTTAAAAGTTTTTTAAGACAAGGATATAAGTCCAATCCCTTCCTCAACCATGTATATACACAAACTTCCCATATCATCCAGTTTCAAAACCAGGTCTATGCCCCTTTTTGGGTTACATTAACATATTAGTAGGTATATACTATTCACGTCCCAAACCAAGATTACACGAGTCCTCTATAAGAGTTTTATGTTAACACGCATACATACACACTTATATATATTATATAATTCCATAATCCATCCGAAACACTGCCCCTTCGTAGTTTCATATTAAAACATTTATATATATATAAATATATATAACATCAATTAATATTTTACTACACATTTCATCCAGGATGCACCATAATAAGGCTTGCGCCTTTGTAAATTCATAATTAAACTTGAATATATCCAGTATCATTTAAAATCGAGTACTAGTTCTATCAACAGAACACAATGTTAAACTAAAGGGTACAATGGTTGATCTCCTATAGGGAGCCGCCCAATCTGTTACAATAATGCACAAAGATTACACTCCGTTGGATTAAAGAGGGAAGGGTCGATCTCCTATAGGGATTCACCCAATCCGTTCTTCACACAATAGGGATTCACTTAGGATCGGGCTCTCTAACTTGAGGCCATCATGTCCCATTCGTATCAATAATAAAAATACAGAACATTATATACGACTGGCTCCTCAGAATAATAAAAATACAGAATAATAAAATGGAACACGGTTTATGGGATCGAATGGCTCCTCAGAGCCGAGTCGTCCCTCATGTTTCAATCTGTAATTTATACGACTTCACTACACGACTTTTGCAGAATTCGAAGTTACAACTCCATTACATAACTTGTACAGAGATTTGATCAAAGGAAATGTGAGGTGAATGGATACAAACCCTAATAAGCGAAATATGCAAAGATCGACCTGCTGAAATCTATGGAGAAAATTATAGAAATTATATTAAGTGGATCTGTACAGAGATCGATATGAGAAAGAATCTGTCAATTCGTATAGAGATTGCTTACTGTAGTTTAACATACTATATATATATATAATGCAATATGTATGATAATTTGATAAAAATCATAGTAGCATAAGTACGAATATGTATACAAATATAGTTAGCATACAAATATAATTAGTACTGGTAGACTTCTTAAACATATATAATTTTTTAATAAAATATTGAATATCAACTATTAAATATTAAACATAATTTTTTTTAGATATAATATTTATAACCAAAAATATTATTTAAAAAACAAAAATATAAAATCTCTACAAGTTGGGATGTGATGAATGTCAGAGAGAAGCCTTTAGTTATTAATAATTATTTTAACAAGCTGGGATGTCATGGATGTGAGACACCGTTATTAATAATTATTTTAATAAGAAAGTAAACAAGTATTTACCACTACTTACAATTACAATTGACTCTCAAAGATTTTGAATTAATTAATGAATACTTAATGAATTAGGGAAGTATCAAATTGAATGGTATAATGTTTAAATAATTAAAAATTGGATTTTTAAGACTAGTTTTCAAATTTTAGGTAGGAAATCGTATCCATATTACATCGAAAGTAAACAAGTATTTATCACTACTTACAATTACAATTGACTCTCAAAGATTTTGAATTAATTAATGAATGCTTAATGAATTAGGGAAGTATCAAATTGAACGGTATAATGTTTAAATAATTAAAAATTGGATTTTTAAGAATAGTTTTCAAATTTTAGGTAGGAAATCGTATCCATATTACATCTACACCGAATATTATGCAAATTCAAAATTGTTAGAAATTTCCGTAGATGAAAGTCCAATACGACCAATCAAAAAAACATACAAAAATATACAAAGATATGGCATAAGACTTGAGAGTCGATCCTCTCTATTGAAAGGTCACCTTCCTTCTACAAATCAATAAACAATATATATACATATGTACTATGATTTAAGTGGGTCGATCCTCTCTGTTGAGAGAGAGGTCGCCCATGTTGAGATGTCGCCCTCTTGCTGTAAAAAAAACATACAAAAATATACAAAGATATGGCATAAGACTTGAGAGTCGATCCTCTCTATTGAAAGGTCACCTTCCTTCTACAAATCAATAAACAATATATATACATATGTACTATGATTTAAGTGGGTCGATCCTCTCTGTTGAGAGAGAGGTCGCCCATGTTGAGATGTCGCCCTCTTGCTGTAGAGACAAAATACATAATTTATGCAATACCATGCCAAAAGGAAAACAAGGGATCTAGCTTGTGCTGAGCCGTCCTTTCCTCGACTCACTGCTGGGATCAATCTCTCCATTTGTGACGCCGTCCCTTCCCATTTGCATGGGATTGTAAATAACATAGAGTCTGTAAATATAGTTTCTATCAGTTGAGTGATGCATAGATCGCATCCATTAACACGCTTTAAACAGAGTTTATAAATACAATACATAATTTATAAATACAACTTTCTATCACATAATTAGATGCATGGATTCTATGAAGAATAAATACAAAGTTCACTTCCATGAAGCGACTTTGTCGAGCAATATACTTTCCACCTGTGGGTAGAGATTTCCATGGGAGTGATCGTAATTGATACCATGACATAAAATTAGAAAGAGCAAACATTGTAATACACACATACACACCACTGAATTCTATTATAATAGACTATGTTTTACAATACATTGAGACTCAAATATATAGAGTCGAGAGATACTAAACAGATGCTAAATATAGCTGATAGAGGTTGAGATAATATCTCAACCATACATCAAACTAGGATAGAATCTCTGAGATCTATCAACAGCTCACAACAAGATAAACATTAATCTAACATCCTCTCTTAATGTTTATCTCGAATTTATTTGCATTTGCAGAGTAGTCTTGATCTTCATGCTGCTTTCATCACTTTGGGTTTTCTCAATAACTTTTCTTGTACCTGCATCTGATTATTGACGTCCATATGAAAATAATCCATCTACCGGACTACATGGGTGCTCAGCCGCTGTAACCGCGAGTTCTCTAGGAATCCTTTTCAGCTACGTGGTTCATCAATAGATTAAATTCTCCCTTAATCATAATTTTGTCCATCATACTCTGAGATTCTTCCATCTCAACTTTCCCCCCTGAATCGAAGACTTTCGCTTCTTCGACCTTCATCAAGTTCAGGCTACGGGTACACCTGTCACCCCCGTACTGCTCATAGTGCTCTATTCCACAACTTGAAAACACATCCACTCTATGAATAAGAGGGATAACCCAGTGCAATTACGCACCACAACACGTATGCCTGAACACTTGGGACAGGTCTTACAACAACTTGGGGAAATCAGCTTGCCTATTAATGGCTAAGCTTTATAATTTTTGACCAAAAATATTCTGGGATGTCGGGTACAACTGATCATGCACCCCTTACAATAATTCAGGTACTAAATGCTCATAAAAATTGCAAACCCATTACACATGCATCTCATCATTTCATTAATGACCAAGATGAATATAACCTTTAACATACCATTAAGGAAACTCCACACAATGAAACTCCACACAATGGGAACTCCACCCAATTGAACTAAGCAAACATCCAACCAAATTAATAATGATACAGAAAATTAAAAGTTGCAGAAAACGACATCTTTCTCCGAGCACTCCTTGGCGACCTTTCATTTTTCAGCGAAGAAGGGGCTTCTTCACGCAGTAACAGCGTGTGGTCCCTCCTAGCTGGCTCTCAACAGCTCTTCACAATAGCGGCAATCTTCCTTTGGACTCAACAACCTCCCTTCCAAGGAACTATCAACTGGGATGTTTCCAAGCAATTCACAACGAATTTATCTAGGCAGATGAGCAATCTGGTGGCATTTTCCTTCAGATCTCTATTGATACTCAGCACCTTCATCATCTTAGCAACACTTTTTGCAACACTGGATCTTCTGACCTCTGTAATTCATCCGATTGGCGATTCACACTAATGGAAATGAGCAGAGTCTCTTTTGTGAAGTGGACAACGATCTCCTCAGGCCACAGTGGTATCCTCCAATTTGATGCTAACGTCCAGACAATAGCCTTCTTTCAGTATGCAGGGTGGTTCCCTCTCTTCTGAACTTTGTTCAAGAAAACTGGTTTTCTTCCAAGAATTATTTCAGCTCTTTGTACACAGTGATTTGCTGGGCAGAAATCTGCCATGCACCTCCTTACTTTTACCTTATGCACGATCTGCAGCGATCTCATCAATTCCACAGGAAGCGACCAGAGATTGATCTCCACGGTTAGGGCAGCAATCTAATGGTGACAGCCACACCATGATTTTCTCGAGCAGCTATCAAGATCTTGTCTGTCTCATTCCCAACTGCGATCAATGGCGACAACGATCTCTCAACAATCTTTCCCTTCAGCAACTGAATTCCACCTCATGGGTAGCAATCTCCTTCAGTAACTAGTAGCGATCATATGGTAGCAATGAGCTCCTTCAGATGGTATCCGCTACCCTTATCTCAGTAGACTCCACACACAACAGCGAAGTTAGACTCCTATCCAAAAAGATCAAAACACTACAGCTCTCACGACAGCTCTCATTGGATAGTGATCGGTGGCTTCTTCACACAGCTACCGCAGCGATTGTCAAGGCAATACAGGCAGCAATAGAGAGGTAGCGTCTCTGGCAGCTACTCAGGATTTCTTTCTCACGCTGCAACTCTTCAGAATCGAACAAAAGATGGTGGCTATTCCACAGAAGACACCTCAAATCCGTGGCAACTTGCTCACAAAACTTGGAAACAAAATAACACTATTTTCTCACACAGAAAACTCACACCTAAAATGTCACTCTCTCATGATCCTGGGCACTCCCGTGAGAGAGTTAGCTCCAGACCAGCTCTGATACCAACATAAAATTAGAGAGAGCAGACATTGTAATACACACCACTGAATTCTATTATAATAGACTATGTTTTACAATACATTGAGACTCAAATAAATAGAGTCGAGAGTTACTAAAGAGATGATAAATATAGCTGATAGAGGCTGAGATAATATCTCAACCATACATCAAACTAGGATAGAATCTCTCAGATCTATCAACAACTCACAACAAGATAAACATTCATCTAACACCATGAACACCAGCTCCCTCAAGCATACATGCAAAGATGAAATAATAGATCTATCTAAAACATATGACATAGAAATAAAATAACTAACACAGAGATCATGTTTCTCTATTCAAATGACACGAGAAAACATACAGATGATGTAGCGACTATAGAATACTTCAGTTCTTGAAAGACGACCCAAACCCCAATCTACATAACAGACTTACTCGTAAGAGACTTGTTTTTCCTCCTTTTTCCACGACCTCATACATACATATATATATATATATATATATATATATACCATAGTTTAGTTTGGAAGGTCTGCCCAACTTTAATATCCATAATTAATGTGACATAAAAACACACAGAAATTAAACATAAATATTCCATATTAAGTGCAATAAATATTTAAATTATGTCAAAAAATTGTTGGCCAACAGGTGTCCATAAATAGTCCTTATGTACAAAAGAGTACAAAACATCTTGTCCCAACTACATACAGATTTGCTGAGGGATCCAAAAGTACATGAACAACTAAATAAACCAACTTGTATTTTCCACCCACTGCAAAGTACCCATCAAAGGAGGACCCACAAATATCTATTGGAGCATAAATATCCCAGCATTCATTAAAACCTATTCAAGCATTCATTAAAACCTGTTCAAGCAACAAGCAAGAGAGTGTCAGCCATAACTGTATGGTTGTTCAACATTCCAATCCACTGTATTCAATAAATGACACCTAGCCATTAAATGCACCCATTAAATAGATGAAAGCACAAGGATCATGAAACAGATGAAGGCACAAGGAACCACCATGACAAGCTCCCAGCCATTGGATCACATTTAAATCAACCCACAACACATATTCAAATTTGAGAGATTGCAATCCATGTGCACCCTTCTTACCAATCCAATTCAACACCAAACAACTATAAAAGAACCACAACCCTTACTGAAGTTGCATTTCAGAAATTCAAACTGCAGAGTGTGTGCACAGTGGAGACATACCATCAGAATTGTGTGCACAGTATAATCAGGTAACTGCATAATCAGCTTATGTTATTTCCGTTTATGTTATTTACATTTCTGTTATAATCAGCTTCCCTTGTAATGTTATTTCCATTTATGTTATTTATATTTTTGTTATAATCAACTTCCAGTTTCCTTCTACATAATCAACTTCCCTTGTAAATGTGCAAGTTGTTGCAGGGATGGCAAGAGTCAGCAATGCAAGGAGAACAAGTCGTCAACTGAGCAGGGGTGCCCAGCTACGCTGCACCTCATCAGACGAGGAGAGGGTCGATCATTCAAATGCCAACAATGCTCACATCAATGTTGTTGAGAATGACAATGTGGTGGTAGAGGACATTGTTGTCCCACCATCAACCACACTGCCACCGTCAACCATAGTTCAAGGAACAACTTCAACCACCAAAATCAGTGCAATAAGAGGCTGGACAAAAGAAGACATGTTAGCCGCAATTGATGATATAGAGTTCAATGGATATTCCATTTGTGCTGCTGCTAAAAAACATGGAGTTGGTACCTCATCAGTACATTATTGGATAAATGGGCTCACACATACAAAGCGCAGATAGCCTATTACAGTTATGAGTGAAGAGGAGGAGACCGAGGTGGTTCAGTGGTGTAAGGAGATGGCTCAAATGGGACATGGGCTAGAGCTTATACAACTAAAATCCAAAGTAGCTCAAATATGTCAATGGAGGCCAAGCCCCTTCAAAGATGGGTTTCCTAGTAAGTCATGGTGGTTTGGGCTTAGAAAAAAACATCCAAACATTGTGTTGAGTACACCTGAGGGCTTAGATAGAGACAAGGTTCTAAATCTATGCCTTGCAATTCTGAGTAAGTTCTATGCCACCCTTTCTACTACATATGAGAAACATCGTTATGCTCCAGACCATATATGGAACTGTGATGAAACAGGTTTACAGGAAGGAAGGAACTGTGGCATGCGTGTAGATTCCAAGAAAGGGAGTCGTAATGTGCCAAATATTTTTCCTAGGAGCAGGGAGTGGATCACTATTCTATGCTGTGTCAATGCAATTGGTGCTTCAATCCATGGATTTTATCTATTTAAAGGTAAAACACAACTCAAAAACCATATATAGAATTGTGAACCAGGTGCATGCATGGCTGCACATCCCCGTGCTTGGATGACTAAAGAACTCTTTTTGAATTGGCTACTCACTTTGCTGCATCTATACCAGGCAGTGTCTCACTTGTAAATAGACACCTGCTGGTTTTATATGGACATGGAAGCCACATTGTTGTGCAAACAATTGAGGAGGCTAAGAATTTTGGGCATCGACCTGTTGACACTGCCTACGCATACCACTCTCAGATTGCAACCCCTAGATGTCAGTGTGTTCAGGCCTTTCAAGAACTATTTTAGGGGTTAGTGAGCTTCGTGGATGGAAAAGAATACAGGGGTGGAGGTAAAAGGTTTGAGCTATCCAAGCTTGCAAGTAAAGCCTTTAAAAAGGATCTCACACCTTCAAATATCAAGGCTAGGTTTAAGAGGACTGGAATATGGCCACTGAATTATGAGGCTCTCATGCATGATACTAGTTGCAGCTAGGCATTTGAACTGGATGGTCAAGAAGAAGTGGATGTCCAAGCACATGTTGATGTCCAAGAAGATGTGGAAGTAGAGGAAGACGTTGTTGTTGTTGATAATATGATATCCCTCTCTCAAGGAAGACCCTACTGTGATGATGATGGTGAACATGTAAGTGAAACACAATATAGCAATCTACCATTTGACAGTAACATGGAGGTTGTTATACCAACTGAAACAGCTGCAACTTTTGCATGTGATCTTCTTAGTTACTCTATTGATCATGCAACTGTCAATGAGAATGCCAATGAAAACGTTGATCATGCTCCACGAAGCAACAATGGAGAATTGACTTTTCCAAGCCAGGTTACCACACCATTATGGCTGGCAGAAGCCATGGTGAATTTGGACAAAAACATTGTCTCAAGGACCAACAAAGAAAGCATGAACATGCCTTCACAACCAAGAGAATTGGACGATGAAATTGTTCATTATTTTGTGGACAATGGAAATATGGAAAAGGATACTGTCCACAATGAGGTTCCAACTGAAGAGGACAATATGGTTCAGATAGAGCAGGAGAACATTGACCCAAATATTGAAAGGCAAGTGTCAAGAAAGGAGCAGCAAGTGTCAACTAAGGGCTAGTTGCTTGGTCGGTTCCTAAAGATACTAGTAGAGAGAGTCTCAAAGAAGGCAAGCAACAACGGTCAGTCTTCGTCTATGCCGAAGTTCATAGTTACTCACCTCAGAAGACTATATAAAACTACTAGTTGAGTCTGAGCATATGAAACTTGAAATCTAGGATTTAAAACAGAAAAATAAGGACTTACCTAAAGAAAAGAAGGCTACAAGGGTTGTTACAACAGAACTTCGAGCACAAGAAATGATTGAAAAAGAGAAAGAAAGACAAGAAAAGGCTCATAAAAAACAAATGGCAAGGCAGGAAAAGGAATTGAGAAAGGCTCATCAACTGCTTCAAAAAGAACAAGGGCTGGCAGAAAGGGTTTCCATTGATGCAAACATAGTGGAGGGACAAAGGATGATGCCAAACACATTGGAACATATTGCAGATAATACTCCATGTTTCCAAGACCTTCTAAACATACAAGTCCCCCGCTATCAACAAGTGCGCATGCCCACCTTATTCCCTCCTACCAGTGCAGGTGTCAATCGTATGTATGATTATCGGGGGGCTCTACCTAATGTAGGGGTTAGTAGCACAAGTGTGCACTGTGGATACTCAATTCCTCCATGGCTACAAGAAGAAAATTGGATATCATATGGATGCAATCAGCGACAACCTAATCATCCATTGTTAGGTAGGCCAACCATCTTGGCTTAGGCAGGAAACTCAACAATATTCGGCAGTGAAGATCTTGGAGGACATCAAGCATAGGGGTGTCATATAGGGGTGCCAAATTTTTTGTTGTGACCACATTGCAATGTGGAGTTTGTAATCACTGGCTCTAATGTTTGTAACATGGCCATTTTGGATACAATCCTAGACCATTTTGGATACAAGGTTTGATATACAATTTCTCCATTTCAACAGCACGTTGTAATGTTCCCTAATTAAACTTATCATTAACATTTTTTAGGGTTTATGAATTTTGTTTGTTGTTGGTTTATGTTGCAATTCCTGCAGTAGGGTTAGGGTTCATCAACAACATATTCAATGTTTTATGTATTTTATGTTGCATTTGAGCATATTTGAAATACCTAACTTTAAAGTATTTTTAAGTGTGTTTTTTTAATGTACAATTCTTGACACCCCTATGTTTCCTTCCTTCTATACAGCCCTATATTCCTTCTATATAGAGCAATAAATATAGAGCCCTATATTCCTTATATGATGTATGTGGCATGGTCTAGATCCTTAAATATGGACTATAGGCCTTAAAGTAACAGTTAGGAATGGGTTTGAACAATTACCTGGGTTGTGATACCCATCCATGCGATGCTAACTCATTGGGAACATGCCCATATTTCTCTCCTAAGTCTAATAATGCTTCTGTAAGGAATGTTCCATGGAGGGCTCTCATGCATGACTTATTACACCTAAGAGCAATGAGTATGACCTTAATACAATATCATACTAATCAACACAAAAGGCAGTTCAGTTTGCTTATGAATTATAGCCTGCAGCCCTTCAACCAAAATAATTAGTTCATTGTTTCTTGTTTCATTGTTCATGATTGATTAGTTTTTCTACGTAATAATGTTATGTTAGATACAAAGAAGACATGCTACTTTAAAAGGAACCAAAAAAAAATTCGATATCCTTTTGAAGGCTAGAGCAACAGACAACAGTAATCAAGCCAACAAACTGTTTACTAAAACCATGTGTATATAAATGCATGCTATGGTCTACCCAACAACTAATTGAACAAAATACCTACAACCAAATCAACAGGAAAAACTGTAAATTTAGCTTCTTCTATTTTTCCCATAATGCAAGTAATGACCTCATTTAAATTTCCATCAAGGAAGGGTTCAGTTTGCCTATTATAAACTACTAAGTACTAAGTAGATATGTCTTAATCTATGGAGCAGAGCAGGGATGTTGAAAGTGCACTTGATGTTAATAGTTAAAAGTTAAAACTACATCATATACTTGTAAATTAAAGCAATAGCCAATTGTGTTCCCTATTGTCCAGAATGAAGTAAAAGCCAATCTCCATTGTTTTGGCACACTTGCTGATATCAAAAACTAAATTATGGTTATTCTTCCAATAAGATGAGACAATGGAAAAAATCATTGCTATCAACTGGCATCCGTCCCTGTAATATCCCAAAAATTCACAAAATTTTAAAATTTTCAATTTAGCATTAAATGTTGGCTTTGCTATGGGGAAATAAAATAAATGTCGATCCTTTTAACTAATAACTATTAATGATAACGACACTTCATACTTTCTGAAACATAATATGACAATACTTTTTGCTTATGCTAAACGCTGGAACTATGTGATGTATTTAAGTTCACTTGCGATATAGTTTTCTTGATATATACTGACAGTTTGCTTTTGGATGATGATGAAGGGGTCCTACGGGGTACCCTGAGGCTTACTTAGCTATGTAGCTAAAGCTTTTGAACCTTTCCTTTCCCAGCTTTACAGGTAAGAGTGACACAATAGTTCAAGTAATACAAGTATTTTTAAGAAGATTTAAATGTACTTTCAGCTAGCCGTCAATGCTTTGTGATAATTCTAAGTACTCCATGGTGAGATCTATTAATGGGGTGAACCTCTGAATTACTTCTGTAAGTGCTAAATAAGTTATGATTACAATTGCAGAAGTCGTAATTTTCATTAGCTATTCTAGACTCTTAAAGAATTGCCATAAGGAAGATAGTTATACTATAAGTCTTCCATTTGCATCCTAGGATAAATGGCTTAATGCTTAACATACTATTATTTTCCTTTTTACTGTTGTGTAAATTTATAAAGTGAATTGTCAAAATGTTTATTGTTGTAAACTATACAACTCATGCATTTCCTTGTTTATTATTCATATGATATAATATAATATTGTAGCAATGGTTTAATATAATGTGACAATACACATATTATTAAATATGTGAATTGTGAAAACATAACTATATGCAAAAATCATGTATTTCATATGGTATGTGAACTAAATACAAAGTACTACGCATATCCTATAGTGTATAACTATATGCAAAGGTACAAACTATGAGACTATACGAAATATGAACATCATGTAATAACTTTTTAAACTTAACTTCGATACCTTGTTAATATAAATGCAAAGGAATTGTAAACTAGAGACTTACGGGATTTTATGTTATAATTTGATGGAGCATAAACTTCGTGTCAAACTCCTATTAAGGACAAGGTATTAACTGTCTTGGTGATTATACGTTGGCAGGCATTCGTTGTTGGTCTTAACATTAAATTCTCCGATCAACTACCTTAGTGGAAGTCTCGGTGGGTGCTAACGTGGTAAGTGTCACGTGAAGACAATGCAAGAACACTGTCAAAACAGTTGAGTTGTACAAGGTTTAACTCGAAAGTCTGCTGAGTTAGAATTTGTAGTGGAAGTGGTAATTAATATGATCTTTAAAGTGGTTGTTGCCCAAAATATGACGTGCCCGGTTGGCAACATCCCCATCGTTGATCTCGTAAGTTCTTGGGTTTTGAACTAAACCCTAGTCTTCCACTATGTTTTCATCGAGGTTGTTTCTTTGGCATTCATTTGGTAATAGTGATGGATTGGTGGAGAAGTTGACCTCCTGCGAGATATTAGGGTTAGTTGCAGAAGCTCTCCTCCGAGATTTGAACTCGTAACCTGTTGCTTCAAATCCCCATCGTGGCTCTCAGAGCCGAACCACTCTTTTGTCGTTTGCTGGTATAGTCTTCGTTCCTGGTTCTCGTCGGTGATGAGAGGATTTTGGTTTTGGCTCAATGCCTTTGTTTTAAGGGTAAGTCATTGCTTCAAACTCAAAATCCATGAGGTTATGTAATGTTTGAAATTTGTATGCATTTTCTATCACATTTTATTTTCTTTGTTTGTTTAACGAGATAACGTTTTTGTGGCAGGTGAATAATGTCTTCGGATTTCTTTGCTTGCAGCAGTAGTGGGACAAGCACTTGGAAATTCCGTAAGCCTCGGAGGTTTCCTGTGGTGACTCTGTTGGTCCTTTGTCTGGCTTAGCCGAGACTTCCACCGAGGTTGTTGGAAGGTTGTTTGAGTTGTTATTGTTGTTGCAGGGTTTGGTAGCCAATATGGCGTGTAAAGAGAACGTGGGTTCTCGGTCTGTGTTGTCTTAACTGCGCTACTCTTGTATTCATAATACCTTATAGTGCTTTCTGCGGAGTTTCACCTTCGACATTTCTGATGAATAAACAATGTGAACTAATTTTATATACTTTTGTTTTGTCATAAGTTTTTGGGACTTCGAACCCTAAAATTTCGTAATGCTATCGATGTTGGCTTTTCTGAGATCATTACTCGTTTGTATAAAGGTTAAAAGATAGTTGTTGTTCCTTTGCATTGATAACTAGAATCCATAAATTATTGTTAAGCTTTGTCATGTTGTTTATCAATTTGGCTGTCTGTGTTTGAAAAGAGAATTTGTTTATAAAATGGATGGGCTCAAGACTATAATGAAAGTTTATTTGAATACTTTCAGCGTCGAGAAGGGTTAGGTAGCTTTGACAGTGATAACACTATGTTGAAGAAAGTTGATGTGTGTTTAAAAATACCACAATTGAATGTACAAAGGTTTTAAGCCTGGTTTAAAACCCCGTCATTGAGTTTTGGTTAAGATGAAGGGGTATCGACCAATTGGTTGGTTCCCTTAAAACCCTACTATTGCTAAGTAATAAGACTTCTGAAAGATGCAACTGTATGAACAGTTTTGGTTTTGCCGAGTTTAGTTATGTATAAAATGTTAAGTTTATTTTAAAGTTTAAATGTTTGGAACTAGGTTTTGAAGTAATAAGAATACATGTCCGAAAGGACCGAGTTCCTGAAAGCGTAGTCTAAAGTCTGTGCAATGTTGAATTTATGTTTAAGCTAGAACATAAGCCATTTTGTAGCTTTAGGACAATGGTCTGAGGATAGATTTTGTACAAATGTGAAATAAGTATTATTTCCATAATCTAAATAAATAAATGTAAAGTTGTGGATGAAAATAGTAATGTGTAGTAGTTCTGTTATGTTGGTGATAGGATCATTGTTACACTGCTTTGTAATATTGATTATGTTTTGTATTACAACTATTTAATCTTCATGAATTTTGACAAAAGATTACAGTACAATTCATTTTCTAGTAAATGATAAAAGGATTGAAAAGAAATGATGAGAGTATGGAAATAAATAGACATAGTACATAATGAATAAAAATACTGTTTAGGATATTTGGATGTATATAAAATAGAAAAAGTCTATAAATATTATTTGTCCTTTACAAGGTTTAGAAAACATGGAAATATTAAATCCTATATAAATTTGTTACTGCAAAAATAGAGATACTATACTGTCTGAATAGAAGCATTATTTCTATGTTTATTTTTGACAGAAAACCTAAGTTATGTAATTTACCAAGTAGCTAAGAAATTACAGTAAATCTAACAGATAAGGAATATTAAGGAAAACACAACAATGTTAATCTATTCATTCATTCTACATTCTGCCTATCATTTATCTATCTTAATTCTCCTTGTTTGTACTAGAGTACGATACATAAAATAGTATGGGGAAAAATACAGAGAAGGCATTTATTCTATCATTTCATAAATATATTCAGTAGTCTACAAAATACTAATAGATCAGAAAATCACACTTATACTTCTGTATTATCATTAGTTAGCTAAAGAGTATTAAATCAACAAATACAGAAAGTAAATTAACTACTTAGAGAGGAAATATCCAGTAGAACCTGTAACTGTAGATAGGGTGGAAAAACACCCAAGGAGGCCTGTTCCTCCTAATATTCTCCAGAAGAAGTAGCTAATCTACTTGCCTCCTTTGGACTCCCGAGCCTGTTTATTGAACCACTAGGTAGAAGAAATCTATGTAGAAGCGATGCACTCAATTTTGTATAACCAACAATCAATAGAGACTTGCCAAAATCCTCAATCTCTGCACTCAACAGTAAACAAGGTAGACTTACACCATGATAAAAAACCTAGACTTCCCCTCATCGAATCTCTTGTGTGCATACAGCAGAACCACAAGGTAAGTTTCCTCGTCAGGAAAAGTGATGAACCTCAGTCCAAAATTCGATGGCTCTTAAAAATATGCCCAGTTATTTTTGGTGGTCAGTTTTCAATAAATGAGCCTCAAGATCCAGTCCCATTTTTCAGGGCACTATGACCACAATTCAAGGGAGTTGTCTGATACCAGTAGCTAGTTACTTGTCTAATGATGCTGCCACTTGTCCATTGCCTTCTAACCCAGATTCTATTCCACTTAGTGGGTCAGTAAACACTCTTTCAACAGTTCTCCTTGGATGAGTGTCTCCTATTTTATTTATTTAAATAATAATATTGTGCAATTATAGTCATCCTTGGACACTTGTCCAAATATAAAACTTTACAATAAAAGTTAAGATAATGTCTTCTTCAAACATAAAATATTTTTTCAGTAAATGGGTATGTTACAAAAACCCCCACTTAAGCTCAACATCGTCCTCGATGTTGCTTATTCTTCGTTAGAGCCTCCCTAAAACAAAACTACATATGCTGCCCGCATGTTACTTTCCAGTTCCTAGGTAGCTTCATCAGGGCTAAGGTGCTTCCATTGTACCTTTACCTTACCTATGGTACGATTCCAGAGTATAATTTCCCTCTTGTCGAGAATACAGTCCGGTTCCACCTGAAAATCTTGTTCGGGTTCCACCTTCGATTTTGACCATAGACGTTTGATTGTTTGCTTGACGATTTTCCAGCGCTGCATTTATCTTGGGCATTTCTCTTGCTACATCACCAACTGTCAGCTCCGCTTGTATGGTGTGAATGTTGTTGATTGTCTTTTTGTTGCATGAGCATTGAGCTCTGGTATGGGGTCCACCGCAATGATAACACTTCAAAGGTGCTTTCTGTTCAACATTTCTGGTGTTGTTATTATTATTAGGCGCATTCCTTGTAGTAGTACAATTCTGTGGTGCATTACCCCTGTAATTATTATTACTTGGAAAATTTCCGTTATTAAAATTTTTCTTAAAAATTCCAGAATTCTGATTGAAACTTTTCTTTTTATGCTCAAAATTATTAGACTTATTACTTCTCCAACTCGATACACCTTCTCTTCTCTTGTTCTGTTCAAAACATAAATTAGCCTTCCTCATGGCTTCTTCAAGAGTTGAAGGGTCATCGTACTCAATTCTGTCCTTTATGTGGAAGGGTAAACAACTTAGAAACCTTTGTATCTTAGGATTTTCTTCAGCTAGGTAAGGTACATACCTTAACAAGCTGAGAAATTTGCTGCATAACTCCTTCATGGTCATTGAACCCATCTTTAAATCATAAAATTCTTTTGAATTATCTTCGTAGTACTGTTTGTATAAAAATGTTTTCTTAAACATGTTCTTAAATGTTCTCCATTTTATGTCTTTATCCTTAAGATTTTTAACTCTTTTGACATCTTGACACCAAATATCTGCCCTTCTGGTCAAATTGTATATGGCCATCTTAGCTTTTAATTGAGATAAGTAGTTATAAATATGAAAGTACTTCTTCATTTCGGACAACCATGCTTCAACTGCCTCTCCCTTTTCATTTTCTCCGTTAAAAGTTGGTGGCTTTATATTTTTAAATTCTCCAGTAATTTGTTCATGATGCTTATGCTTCCTCTTCTTAGAACAACAATCACTATGACTGCTGTCTTGATCAGAATTACAGTTACTTCGATCATTTTCAGATGAAGAGTAACTATTACTTTTACCATTCTTTGTTTTCTTGTCCTTATGTTTGTGGGACATTGTACCATAATCAGAATTTACTTCTGATTTCCTTCCCCTTTATTTTGGTAGTTTGCCATTAAAATATCATTTAACTCTTCTTGTGCCTTCAAAATTCGTTCATTCTCTTCTTTAACAGTTCTTATTTCAGATTTTAAATGTTTTACAATACGTAGTAGTTCAGAAGATTGATTATTTAACTCTACATAAATTCCTTCATTACCATTATTATGTGCGTTGTTATTATGTTCATTATGATGAAGAGATCTGCCCTTTGCTGATTATTCTGGTATTTCCATACCTACAAATTAAATATCAAGTTGTTCTGTACAAAATCAAAATTAAAATGAAAGTTAGTAACATAAATTTTCTGGTTTCATTTTCTGTTTTGCACGTGTGAGCCTATTTCAGGCCTAGAGTTTGAACTCACACTCTGATACCACATGTAACATCCCAAAAATTTACAAAATTTTAAAATTTTCAACGTAACATTAAATGCTAGACTTGTTATGCGGAAATAAAATAAATGTCGATCCTTTTAACTAATAACTCTTAATGATAATGACACTTCATACTTTCTGAAACATAATATGACAATACTTTTTGCTTATGCTAAACTATGGAACTATGTGATGTATTTAAGTTCACTTGCGATACAATTTTCTTGATATATTTTGACAGATTGCTTTTGGATGATGATGAAGGGGTCCTACGGGGTACCCTGAGACTTACTTAGCTATGTAGCTAAAGTATTTGAACCTTTCCTTTTGCAGATTTATAGGTAAGAGTGACACAATTGTTCAAGGAATACAATTATTTTTAAGAAGATTTAAATGTACTTTCAGTTAGCCGTCAATGCTTTGTGATAATTCTAGGTACTCCATGGTGAGAGCTATTAATGGAGTGAACCTTTGAATTACTTCTGTAAGTGCTAAATAAGTTATGATTACAATCACAAAAGTCATAATTTTCATTAGCTATTCTAGACTCTTAAAGAATCGCCATAAGAAAGATAGTTATACTATAAGTTTTCCATTTGCATCCTAGGATAATGTAGTGTCCCGAAATGGCAACATTTTTTTTAATTTTTCTCTTTTGCAACATTTTCTATTTAATTGAGAAATAATTCATATGTTAATTCAATTTCGATTAAGCGCATCCATATTTGCACAATATAAACTATATAAGTCTAAGATCTTTTCAAAACGTAGTCTTCTTAAAGTTTGAGTTTCAAAGTCTGTGGAAGCAGGATGAAACAATATCCTATCTGGTTTTTGTAATACAACCGTAACACTAATATAAGGTAGAACAGAGATCTTTACGGATTTATAACTTATGTGTTTGAAATTGTGAATGTTTAAATGGTACCTCCAGCTGATATGCTCCTTTGTTGCTATTTGATCCTAAGGTGGGTGCCGTAACAATCCGGATGAGGTAATTACATACCCCGACAGGGTTGCCGTGGGGTGTGGGTAAGCTTTGGCGGTTTGTTGAACTTAGCAATTTTCTAATGTCATCCATTGAAATTGTCTTTCTGTAGGTACAAACTCCATAATTATTCTATCCTAAGGGAATGGACCAAATCACCATGGCAAGGGTTATGAACTATTCTATGTAATTTGAATGAAGTGCAATGTGGCTTAAGGGGCACGACTAAACGATAGTCTCTCTATAACAAATTGAGCCTCCACTAAAACATGGTTAGTGTGGCAATAACTGTGCTTTTAATGTATGTTGGAGGACAGCCTGTCATCGAGGGTTTGGTATTATCCGGGGTTTTCGTTGGCTTTAGCCTCTGTTTGCAATTTTGTTTTATGTTCCTGGTTTTGCACTTCTCTTGACTGTGAGACGATAGGGGTACCCTGACCCGAGAAATGCTCATGGTCAGTGCACATGGTGGCTATGATACTCGTTGGAGCGTGGGCACCATAATCTTAACTGGTGAGTTAAATTCCTTATCTCATGGTTTCTTGCTTATTCGTTGCCAATTCACAAAGTTGCTAACTGGTGGCTTTCTGTATGGCGATAACTGATAAAGAGCCGTGGATGTAGAAGCTATGGTGATTCGAAGCTCTGCCAACACAACTAGGGTAATGGTAAGTTCAACCAACCCCCATTATCCTGCCTCTGGTGACTTTGCTGGGATGTGTATGTGTCTTGTCCTGGTTTCGAAGGAAACTCCCGTAAGCATTTGGCTTACTGATCCACTTTGGGAGAAAAAATGGTCGCTTAAGGTTTGACCAGGGGCTTGACATGGTGTCTCAGGGTAATTGAATATGGCAGAGAACTTTGTAATGTAACTGAATGTATTTTTTTACGAATTGGGTCTTTTCCTATTAATCGGGTTCCAGTCTTGTACAATGCATTTTTCATTTGAAAGGTAGGATATATAAGATTTGAGTAAGTTGTAACAATATCATGGTTGGATTTATTCGTACTCTGTAATTTTTGGCACAATGTGTGGCGTTGGGTTTTTATCCCTTCGTTGTGGCTATCACCTATATATATATATATATGATATTTTATTTAAGATTTACACCCATACTGTGAACTGTGTGAATTTGCAACGATAACAAATGGTACTCCTATTTTGTATTTCTGTTTGAATCTAATCGTTTAAATCTAGAAATGGTTTGATACTAGGTGCTATGGGAAAACCCTGTGGGTTTCTATTTGGTGGATTACTGTTCAAACATTCTAAATGAGTACTGGCTTAAACGCCTTTGGTTTTGGTAGACGTAGTTGGATATATATATATTTGGTTGATGAAAACTCAGGGTTATATAAATATTTGTTTGATGAAAAACTCAAGGCTACACACAACGTTTTGTCATACGTAGGCGTGCCTCCTGTAGGGAGCATTCACCGATTTAATGTTTGAATATGCCAGGGGGTTCGAACCTTGACCTAAGTCTCGATAGACGCCTTTGTATAATCCTGCCACACTTGTATTCTTCGTTGAAAGTTTTGGATGGTCGTTGGTATAAAATCTAGATTTGGATATGATATTAAATCTATGTGTTGGTAATTTTGTCCCGGTTATTGACTTGTTTAATTTTTGTAATGGAATAACTGTACGTAATAGGGAAACTACTTTAGTTTGTTGAAGCAGGGACAAAATATCAAACCTTGATTTGAGTTTGGATGTAAACCGTTGATTGTAATAAACAATGGCTGAAATTGATGTAAAAATGAATAACTAGTTTTGTAATAGTGTATTCTATCAATTAACAATTTCTGCTAAAACTATCCCGGTGGTTAAATAACTATGACGAAATTTAAACAAGACGTCATAGGCAAATACGAGATACAATAAAGATTTGTTTTCGATGCAGTAAAAAATATAATATGATTCGCTAGCAAAGGCTAGCTACTAGACCTACTAGACAAGCCATTAGACCCTGGGTATTTCTCGAATTTAGGTTAGTATAGAGACTCATACTAATTTAGAATTTTATTTATAAAAGAATTAATTACATGGGGAAATCTCATAGAAATTGTGTACCTGTTGATTCTGCAACTTGCTCCTGCTTATAATGCCCTGTTGATCCCTGTAGCCTGCTCCTATCGATAATGTCCTGCACACTCAGCCAACTGGTAAATGCAAAACTAATATACTCTTAGCTGACCTATTCACTAATCTTGGATGGATGATTTTGGCACTACTACGTTCCTCCCAACCATGATTCTACAACCATTCCTGGTTCAGTAAGAATCCCCCCGAGCTAGTTTTGACATGCAACTAAGAGATAGAGGCCCTAGATGGTAACTGGTTTAGATCTGGAAAGATTAGGAGCAGAGTTATTCTTGGCACAATAATACCAAAAGAAAAAAAGAAAGATGATCCCCCAATCTTTCGGGCCTATCCTCCTTAAGTAGGAAAAAATATTGAAATTAGGACTATTGGAATTTACTGGTTTCTTTAAAATAATTAATTTATAAAATAATATTTGTTTACTTTAACTGCTAGTTCATTAGGAACTAAGACCTCTCAACCTGTTGTTTAAAGTGCTTATTTAATCTTTTAGATATTTTCATAATAATAATAGTATACAGTTTATAATACCACCTAAACATTAATAATTAATATTTAGTAGGTGGCAGCCCACTTATGCATAACTATATATATCTATAAAGTGTACACATTTATAAAAGAATATATATATATATATATATATATATAGAATATTTAACCAATATATCATTGAAGCTCCTAAATAATAATACTGCTAGTGGTCTTTAAGAATTTGTTTCACAAGATGCCTCTTTTAGTTCTTTTTAAGGAAATGGTCCACTTCTTTGGATGGTTTTGGTAAGTTAGTAAAGGCACCTCTAGTCTATCCCTTTGCATGTCATATTCCCTCGTTTTAACATGGTAGTTCCCGCAGTAGATGATGATAATAAGATTTATTTAATCAAGTCGAAATAGTTGTGATGAAACACGCAAGTGCTATTCAGAGTCCTCTTTGACTCAACACTTGAGATGTAGTAACCCTCGAGTGCTCTTCAGAGCCTTTCAACTCAACACTCTCACATGGGCGTTACGCTAGTGCAATTCCAGAGCCTCGACTCAACACTAGAGCTAGAATGTGGTTGTGAGGCACATCTAGGATACTTAAATGTCGTTGGATCTGGTAATCATTTCTTTCAAGCTCGGAGTGCTCCAGGGCTCATGCCCAACACTCATCGTACATCGGGGCTTAGGACCAATACGAAATAGAATTCTCTAAATACTTTGAGGCTTAGGCCCAGTACATAGGTCTTTTGTGTGTTCCTGAGTCCACGCTCAACACACTAACTAATCAACCATGCAATTCATGCTCTGCACAGTATAATGTAACAAAGAGAAAATCTCAGTATATCATAATTTTGTAATCACTTCTCGAAATACGACATAGTTTATTCATTCGACTTTCCTACCCCGCATATATTCAACAATGAAACAAATCAGGGTCCATGCCCAATACATCAACTCATAAAGGAAACTAAATCAAAACATATTAATGCTATGTAAACATAATAAATCACATATACTGGGCCGTGACCCAACATGACATCATAACATAGTTAGTCAAAAAGTTGGGATATTACATCCTACCCTCCTTAGAACAACACCATCTCGGTGTTTCCTAAAGACTAGAGATGAGTTCATGAAACAAGGAAAGGTACACCTCTCTCATGGTAGCCTCATTCTCCCAAGTGGCCTCATTTGGTCCAAAGTGCCTCCATTGCACTTTCAGTTGAGTAATGGTCCTCCTCCTAAGCTGGACCTCTCTCTTGTCCAGAATGTGGAGTGGTTCTGGCGTGAACTCCCCTTCGGGCTCCACCTATAACAAGGAGAAATCGATGACATGTTTAGTATCGTATACATATTTCTTTATTAAAGAAGCATGAAAAAAATTATGAACTTTTATATGTGCTGGTAGGGATAACTCATATGCCACTGGACCCTTCTTGTCCAGTATTCCAAAAGGTCCACAAAATCTTGGGGCTAGTTTACCACAACATCCCAAACTTAACGAGCTTCGTTTCGCTTTTATTCTTAGGAAGACATGTTCACCGATTTGGTAGTCCTTGTCCTTTCTTTTCTTGTCTGCGTAACTCTTTTGGTGGTCTTATGCTTCTTTTAAATTCAGTTGCACCTTGGAGACTAGTTGTTCCAATTCTTTTAGTAAGTCTAGCCCTAGCATAAGCCTGTCCACCGGGCTATCCCAGGTGACGGGGGTTCGACACTTTCGACCGTAGAGTACCTCGAAGGGACTCATTTTGGCTGAGGTTTGATACCCGTTGTTGTATGAAAATTCTGCGAGGTGTAATTAGTCTTCCCACTTAGTGGGATTGTTCATGACATACATTCTCAGCATGTCTTCTCAGATTTGGTTTATTCATTCTGTCTGTCCATCGGTTTGGGGGTGGTATGCAGTACTAAATTGTAGTTGTGTTTCCAACCCGGAGAACAAAGCTCTCCAAAAATTACTAGTGAACTTTGTGTCTTGATCTGAGATAATTGCTTTGGGTATCCCATGTAACTGGAAAATCTCCTTTAGGAAGATTTCCGCAATGTGAACTGCCTTGTAGGTAGATTTTACTGGTATAAAATGTGCGGCTTTCGATAGCTTGTCTACTACTATGAAGATGGAGTCATTTGTTTCTTACTCTTGGGTAGACCCGTAATGAAGTCCATACTTCTTACCTCCCACTTCCATTCCAGAATGGGTAACGGTTGAAGTAGACCGGAGGGATGTTGGTGTTCTACGTTGACCAACTAACATTCTTGACATTTCGCAATGAACAATGTTATGTCGACTTTCAGTTTATGCCAAAAGTAGTGTTTCTTTACGGATGAAATCATCTTTTGATATCTGGGGTGTCCTGAATAGGGGCTTCGATGGAATTCAGTGAGTATGTTAGGTCTAATGTCCACCCCCCCTCGGGAACGTAAAGTCTCTCCTTTGACCATAATAGTCCTAATTCATCTATCTTGTATTCTTTCTATTGTTGAAAAATCCTATCTTCCTGGATATTTTTAAGGATCTCGACATAGAACCAGTCATTTTGGCATGTTGTTCTAATTCTGTCATGTAAGTCGGAGTCAGTTCGACTTTCAGCTACCTCATATAACATATGAGCTCGTCGACTTAAGGCATCGACGATCTTGTTTTCTTTCCCCTTGATGTGTTTCAGTTCAAAGTGATATTAACTAAGGAAGGATAACCACCTAGCCTGTCTAGCGTTTAGGTCGGGTTGATCGAAAAGGTATTTTAGACTCATGTTGTCTGTCTTTAGTAGAAATTTCTTACCCATGAGGTAATGTCTCCACATCTTTAGAGCGTGGATAATGGAGGCCAATTCAAGGTCATGAGTAGGATAGTTCTTCTCATGTTCCTTTAACTTCCTTGACTCGTAGCAGATGGAAAAACTTGCATAAGGATTCCACCGAGTCCTTCCTTGCTTGCATCGGTACAAACTACGAAGTCCCCATTGGAATTAACAATTCGTAGTATTGGTGCGCTAATCAGAAGTTGTTTTAACTTCTGAAAACTTTCTTCGCACTTGTCTGTCCAGATGAACTTACTGGTTTTCTTCTATAATGAGGTCATGGGGCAAGTGATCCAAGAGAAGTTCTCAATGAACTTTAGATAATAACCAGCTAAACCTAGGAATGATCGTATGTCGAAAACACACGTAGGTGTGGGCCATTCTTCGATAGCCTTGATCTTTTCAGGGTCAACCACTATTCCCTTCTTGGAAATGATGTGCCCTAAGTACTGTATCTGAGGTGTATAGAAATCACACTTGCTAAATTTTGCGTACAGTTGATGTTCTCGTAATATCCGTAGAACTATTCGGAGGTGTTCCTCATGTTCTTCCTCATTCTTGGAATAGATCAAGATATCGTCTATAAAGACTAAAACAAACTTGTTGAGGTACTTGCTGAAAACATTGTTCATCATGCACATGAAGTTTGCGGGTGCATTTGTCAGACCGAAAGGCATTACTACAAATTCATAGTGGTCGTATCGGGTGCGAAATGAGGTCTTACTGATGTCCTCGTCACGGATCCTCACTTGGTGATATCCGGATCGTAGTTCGATTTTCGAGAAGATCTTTGCTCCTCTGACTTGGTCAAACAAGTCATCGATCTTAGGGAGTGGATAACGGTTCTTGATGGTTAACTTGTTGAGTTGGCGGTAATCGATGTACATATGCATTGTGCCATCCTTCTTTTTAACAAAGAGGATTGGGGCTCCCTAGGTAGACACACTCAGTCGAATGTAACCCTTGTCTAACAGTTCTTGTAACTATATTTTGAGCTCTACCAGTTCGGGTGTACTCATACGGTATGGAGTCTTAGAGATGGGTACGGATCCGGGGGTTAGTTCTATGGAAAAGTCTAAGTCCCGCTTGGTTGGTAACCCTGGTATCTCTTCGGGAAATACGTCTCTGAATTCTACTAGTATAGGGAAGTCCTTGATATTTTGATCTCTATCGACTTCTACCGATTGAAGGTGGATTGCAAATAGTTTACAACCCTTTCTAAAACATTTCTTTGCCTGTAATGTCGATATCTGTCGTACTGATACTTCCTTAGGTATACCTTGGATGGTTCTTTGGTTTCCTTGACTATCTGTGCATAGGATTGACTTATTTAAGCAGTCTAACAAGGCATGATGTCCTTCCAACCAATCCATGCCTATTATTACGTCATAAGATCCTAGCTGTAAGATGTTCAAATCTAAGTTAGTTAAAAAGCCGTTCAAATCTATCTCACAACTCTTAACTAGTTCAGAGACCTTCCATTTGGTACCGGTGGCTAATTGTACCAGCCATGGTGCTTTGTGACTCTCTCGGTTTAATTTTCAAAACTCTACTATTCTAGGAGAGATGTAGCTCTGGCAAGCATCGGGGTCTATTAAAACCGAAATGATATGGTTAGATATCTTACCCTCAATTTCTACCATGGTGGCTTGATGATCTGCCTTCCAGCCATCAAGGGTGGCATAAATCCTAGGTGTCTTTGCCATGTCTCCCACTGTAGGCTCTGCTTGGATGTTGTGTAAAGTCCCATCTGTTTTGTTGGGGTAGTCTCTGTAGTAATGTGGTCCCTGGCATTTCCAACAAGAAATAGTTGGTGGGACTGCCTTTGCCCCTTTGTTGAAGGCTGGCCTGTTGGCTGGTGGTGGGGGTGCATTAGGTCGAGTTGAAACCCCTGTTGGGTGGGAAACTATTGTTATGTTTCCGAAAAGGTGGGGGTCTAAAACCCGGTCTGCGGTTGTCTGAGAAAGTCCTAAATTTGTCTCTATTTATGTTGATGTTGTCGTTCCTTGGCTGCCTGTGCTCATAGCACAGCCTAGCCTTATGTAGGGTTATGTCAAGGGTTTTGGGCATGTCGAATTCTATTTTCTCTCTAAAGTTTGGTGGCAGCCCACCCAAGAACTGCTGGATTTTCACCTTCTCATCCTTAATATAAAACACATAGTGCAACAAGTCTAAGAACCGATTTATGAAAGCTTCCATAGTCAGGGAACCTATTTTCAGCTCATGAAATTATTTTATCTTCTTGTCAAAAAATCTTTCAAACATATATTTGTCCTAAAATATTCTGCTGAAAGTGTCCCAGCCAATGTCTCACACCTCTTGTCCCTTAGTGTGTTTTAAGTCTCGCCACCATCTGGCAGCTTTTCCATTTAAGTTGTATATGGGTAGTCAGGCTTGCATCTCGCTGGAGTAATTATGAACCTTAAAGTATTTGTTCATCCCTAACAACCATTCTTCATCCTTTTCTCCTGAGTTTACTTCCCTGTCATAAGTTGGGGCTCTTATCTTTTTGAACTCCCCTTGTAAGCTGTCATCGTTCTTCCTCCTTTTCTTGCAAGCAGGTGGAAAACCGTTGTCATTGGAAGAGCTCTTACAGTCCTCTTCCAATGGTTCTGACTTATGTTCTGCTTGACCTTCTGTTTTGTCATTTGCTGCTTTCTTGGTGTCAAGAGAGTTGACAGATAGAGTAGGATGTCTAGGGGGTTTTTCCCCTGTTAGGATTTGGAGTAAGGCTTCATTTATAGCCCGTTGTTCCCTTCTTTCTTGCATATTCTCGTCCCTGAAACTCTAGAATTCTGCCTATAGCTGCTGCATGGAATTTTCCAAATTTGAGTTGAGCTCCACCACAATTTCTTGATCTCTTGGTGGGGAATATAGATTGCCTCGCACACTGCTGCCTTGTTCTGCATTCATTTTCTTGCTGATGCCTGTACCTGGAATTTATATAGGTATTTGTTGTTGCTGAGTTCCAAAAACAATCTGTTAGTCATATATTTTTGTAAAAACATAATACAACATTTTAAACACTTCCCTGTATTTGCAGCTATGTTTGGTAGTGAGCCCAATAGGTTACTTAGTGTTTGTAACTTGCTCTGATACCACTTGTAATGTCCCGAAATGGCAACATTTTTTTTAATTTTTCCTGTCTGCAACATTTGCTATATAATTGAAAAATAATTCATATGTTAATTCAATTTTGATTAAGCGCATCCATATTTGCACAATATAAACTATATAAGTCTAAGATCTTTTCAAAACATAGTCTTCTTAAAGCTTGAGTTTCAAAGTCTGCGGAAGCGGGGTGAAACAATATCCTATCTGGTTTTTGTAATACAATTGTAACACTAAAACAAGGTAGAACAGAGATCTTTACGGATTTATAACTTATGTGTTTGAAATTGTGAATGTTTAAATGGTACTTCTAGGTGATATGCTCCTTTGTTGCTGTTTGATCCTAAGGTGGGTGTCGTAACAATTCGGATGAGGTAATTACATGCCCCGGTAGGGTTTCTGTGGGGTGTGGGTAAGATTTGGCGGTTTGTTGAACTTACTTAGCAATTTTCTAATGTCATCCATTGAAATTGTCTTTCTGTAGGTACAAACTCCATAATTATTCTATCCTAAGGGAATGTCCCAAATCACCATGGCAAGGGTTTTGAACCATTCTATATAATTTGAATGAAGTGCAATGTGGCTTAAGGGGCACGACTAAATGATAGTCTCTCTATAACAAATTGAGTCTCCACTAAAACGTGGTTAGTGGGGCAATAACTGCGCTTTTAATGTATGTTGGAGGACAGCCTGTCATCGAGAGTTTGGTATTAGTTGGGGTTTTCGTTGGCTTTAGCCTCTGTTTGTGATTTTGTTTTACTTTCCTGGTTCTGCACTTCTCTTGACTGTGAGACAATGGGGGTACCCTGACCCAAGTGATGCTCGTGGTCAGTGCACATGGCGGCTATGATACTCGTCGGAGCGTGGGCACCATAATCTTAACTGGTGAGTTAAATTCCTTATCTCATCGTTTCTTGCTTATTCATTGCCAATTCACAGAGTTGCTAACTGGTGGCTTTTTGTATGGCGACAGGTGACAAAGAGCCATGGATATAGAAGCTATGGTGAGTCGAAGCTCTGCCAAAATGACTAGGGTAATGATAAGTTCAACCAACCCCCATTATCCTGCCTTTGATGACTTTGCTGGGATGTGTATGCATCTTGTCCTGGTTTTGAAGGAAACTCCTGTAAGCATTTGTCTTACCGATCCACTTTAGGAGAAAAAATGGTTGCTTAAGGTTTGACCAGGGGCTTGACATGGTGTCTCAAGGTAGTTGAATATGGAAGAGAACTTTGTAATGTAACTGAATGTATTTTTTTAGGAACTAGGTCTTTTCCTATTAATTGGGTTCCAGTCCTGTACAATGCATTTTTCATTTGAAAGGTAGGATATATAAGATTTGAGTAAGTTGTAACGATATCATGGTTGGATTTATTCGTACTCTGTAATTTTTGTCACAATGTGTGGCATTGGGGTTTTATCCCTTCGTTGTGGCTATCACCTATATATATGATATTTTCTTTAAGATTTACACCCATACTATGAACAATGTGAATTTGCAACGATAACAAATGGTACTGCTATTTTATATTCCTGTTTGAATCTAATCGTTTAAATCTCGAAATGGTTTGATACTAAGTGCTATGGAAAAACCGTGTGGGTTTCTATTTGGTAGATTATTGTTCAAACGTTCTAAATGAGTACTGGCTTAAACGCCTTTGGTTTTGGTAGATGTAGTTGGATATATATATATTTGGTTGATGAAAACTCAGGGTTATATAAATATTTGTTTGATGAAAAATTCATGGCTACACACAACGTTTTGTCATACGTAGGCGTGCCTGCTATAGGTAGCATTCACCGGTTTAATGTTTGAAGACGCCAGGGGGTTCAACCCTTGACCTAAGTCTTGATAGACGCCTATGTATAATCCTGTCACACTTGTATTCTTTGTTGAAAGTATTGGATGGTCGGTATAAAATCTGGATTTGGATATGATATTAAATCTATGTTTTGGTAATTTTGTCCCAGTTACTGAATTGTTTAATTTTTGTAATGGAATAAGTATACGTAATAGGGAAACTATTTTAGTTCGTTGAAGCAGGGACAAAATATCAAACCTTGATTTGAGTTTGGATGTAAACCGTTGACTGTAATAAACAATGGCTGAAATTGATGTAAACACGAATAACTAGTTTTGTAATAGTTTATTCTATCAATTAACAATTTCTGCTAAAACTATCCCAGTGGTTAAATAACTATGAGGAACTTTAAACAAGACATCATAGGCAGATACGAGATGCAATAAAGATTTGTTTTCGATGCAGTAAAAACTATAATATGATTGGCTAGCAAAGGCTAGGTACTAGACTTGCTAGACAAGCCATTAGATCCTGGGTATTTCTCGAATTTAGGTTAGTATAGAGACTCATACTAATTTAGCATTTTATTTATAAAAGAATTAATTACATGGGGAAATCTCATAGCAATTGTGTACCTGTTGATTCTGCAGCTTGCTCCTACTTATAATGCCCTGCTGATCCCTGTAGCCTACTCCTGTCGATAATGTCTTGCACACTCATCCAACTGGTAAATGCAAAACTACTATACTCTTAGCTGACCTGTTCACTGATCTTGGATGGATGACTTTGGGACTACCATGTTCCTCCCAACCATGATTCTAAAACCGTTCCTGGTTTAGTAAGAATCCCCCCGAGTTGGTTCTGACATGCAACTGAGAGATAGAGGCCCTAGATGGTAACTAGTTCAGATATGGAAAGATTAGGAGCAAAGTTCTTCTTGGCACAATAATACCAAAAGAATAAAAAAAAATTAGATATACAATAAAAATATGATTAATTAAAATATTTAAGATCAAAAGTATCTTTCTCTTGTAATTAGTGTAAACAAGAAAATCAACATTGCTAAAATAAAACAAACTTTCGCAAGATCCATATTGAAACATGGCATTGGACAATTCTTAAAATGTTCTGGGATGAAAGAGTTTGCCAACTTTGTGATAGGAAGAATGTGTATGATGAAAAGTACTTATTCTTAGAATGAACTTCATATGTCCACAATAAATCTCAATTTCATATTATTTGTTACACTACTAGAAACTTTGTAAACTTTCAGCTCATCAAAACTTTGGAGATTTAAGCAAGCTTTTCTACAAAATTTTCACGCATAAAAATATAATTTTAAAGCAAACTAAGTAATTCATACATTATTTTTAAGGTCTAATATACCAAAGTTGATCTTAATAGACATTAACAACAACCATCAGCATAATAATAAATAATCATCATAATAAATAAGGGTATATTGTTATACATAAGAATTCCCATCTTATATCTCTCATATCATTTTTTCAGTACAAATAATTATATCTTAGTGCTCATTAAAAACAACTAATCGTTCATTATTCTAAATTTGTATTTACAATTTACTCTCAAGTGTGCAAGCACCCCATTGCTTTTTTTAAGCTTATTTTCATGTTATCATTTTTTACAGTAATGGGACAATTTAATTATTAAATCATATTACACTTATAATACAAAGAATGTACACTCTACAAATTTTTTAAATACACTATCCTACTATGCAAAAATGAATCCCAAGTTGAAATAATTTAAGTGTTGGAGTTTTTCCTTGAAGTACGTTTTCTATGGTTTGAATAGATGGTTTTGAGATCCACAACTCAATCTCAATACTTTATTTCAATAACATTGACAGATAATAGAACTTTGGGTTATTAATAACATTGACAGATAATAGAACTTTGGGTTATTAGGTATTTTCCCTTAGACTTTTTCCTTTTGTTTCATGCTTTATAATCTTTGGCCACACAAGTACTCCATTTGGGATTTTTTCTAATCGATTTGATCACTTTTGGTGTAGCCTAGCATTGATGCTTTAAAGGGTGGTTAGAGATTCCCACCTGGGATTACAAACACCTTCATCTTTAGTGAGAATGCTTATTGATTTGTAAAATTAATAAACTTGGATAATTTGTGTATTGCACAATCTACTCCTTGCAAACCATGCCTTGTTTAGATCTTGTCATGTATTGTGTCCATCGTTTTGATGCTTGTTCACTTCTCTCTTGCATAAAATGCTCCTTTTTCAATACATGTATATGGTTTGGTCTCTAGCGCAAGGGTTTAAACTTGCACTTTGATTAAAATGGGGTTTATGTTCCCTTATTTTGTGGGTTGATAGTGTTATCTTTCCTAATATTAGTTATCCTTTTTAAAATATTTTAAACATCAATATTAAATCAAATATTTAAATTTAAATTTAATTTTCTTCTCTTGATGTTCCACTTCTTACACTCTTGCTTCATGTTGAAATATGCTAATTCCTATCAACTTAAAAAAAGATTAAAAATAATGTTTAGAATCCTATTCTTAATATGTAAATAGTCTTATTAAGCACTTACAATAATCAAGTTGTAGTTCTATTATTTAAGGAAAACATAAATACCATTCCCTTTTGACATATGCAAATTCTTTCCATTTAACAAAACTCCAAAGACAAAAAAAACCATCTGATTTTGAGAACAAAGTCAAAATGTAAAATATACATGCAATTGATTTGGGTTGAAGATGGATGATCATTGTCCAACAAGGAGTTTCCTTTTGCAGTGCATATGAGTTCGTTGCAATTGTTTTTTTACTGGAATCAATTCATCTTCCATATGAGTTCGTTGCACTTGTTTTTTTACTGGAATCAATTCATCTTCCATATGAGTTCGTTGCACTTGTTTTTTTTACGGGAATCAATTCATCTTCCATATCTTCTTGGTCCCCATTTTCGTTGCAATGGGGGCGCGCTAGCAGAAAAAAAAAATGGCGTGTACGCACCTAAGGAAGCGTGCATGTGCCGCTAGGTTCGGTACTGAACCGAGGCGTGTGCGCATATATGACATGTATGCGTTCCTGGCGCATGCGCGCAATAGTGGTGCGCACACGCCTCTGCGGCGTGCACGCACCTCTACTGCGTGCACGCACCTCTGTTAAAAAAAAAAAAATCAGTGCCCAATTTCCGCATTGTTCCATTGGGCCGGCCGAACGTGACTTGCACCTCCATGTACGCATCAATTCAACCACCAAAATTGCCCAAATCAACTTCAAAACCACCCCACAACACCCACTAACTCATCAACAGGGAAATTGATAGGTAAATATCAAGTTTTGTTTTCATTTTATTCATTCTTTGTATCAATTTTTTGATTTATTTAATTGTAAATAATTCTCAAATTTTGAAAACAATGTACCAATTTTCTATTGCAGATTGTAAACTGAGACAATGAGTGAACAAGATGTTAACCCCGAGTTCAGTGGAACACACGAAAACCCAAATCTTGGGCCCAATGCCAAAGAAAACCATGAACACAATCCAAATGCCGAACAAAACCAAAACCCACAACCTAATTTTGAACAAGATGACCTTAACCACTATGTAAATGAAATGCCAGTGCACACTCGTGAACTTAGAAACTCGGGTGAACCATCTCGATTGTCTCTTGCCACGTCAACTGGGAACTCAATCGACTCCCTCATATATGCACACCAGCAATTGACCGACATGACTCAATTTAGAGCTAGGATGCGTGAGTACTACTCCACGGGCATCTCCAAGGAAGCAATAAAAGACTTGAACATTACAAAAGCCCAATTATATAGTATGTTCACCGATCCAAAAACACGCCAACCACTGAACATTACAAAGCCATGTGTCTGCATGGATTGGTGTCATTACCAACCGTGGAGGGACAATTGGATGCGGAGGTGGTTCATGGTGTACGATAAACCTCCCTCCAATAATAGGGAGGTTCCACAGTACTTCCTTTGCCAACTGTGGGCTGAGTTTTGCCTCGGTTTACATGTCAACTATTTTGACATAACCGAGTTCCAAGGTGTTGGGTGTGGCTCTGCCCAATATCGACCTGCTACTAGGAGGAACCCATTGAGAGGGCCACCAGTTCCGAGGCATGACCCCAACCCCTCTCCCCAACAACGTCAATTGCCCCATAATCTTGATCAGATCGAGGTGGGAATGAGGAATGTTGCACGTGGTCTCCTCAGACACACCTGCTTTGTAGCAGCGACTACAGTGGAGAGGTCGAGTGACCTTGATAGAGATCTAGGTGCAAGGCCTTCACGACAGGGATAGGATAGACCCATTACCGATGGTAGCCATGTTGGGCATTCCAGTTCGACGGGGACAATGCCACATCTTTGTCCCCATTGCGGGCACACTTCCGCTGGCCCAATCGAGGGTTGTTATATGGATCATGTCAGTAATTTTTTTAATGTGTTTTCAATCATCACTTTATAACTTGTAAAGTATTTTAAAAGTATTTTTGTTTGACTTTAACTATTATTTCAATGTACAGTTATTCAGAGCTGATACAGTGAGATGGGAGAACGTAGAATCTCCCAACCTAGATGCAGCAATGGCAGCTGTAACTGAAATTGCGGCACCCCACATGGAAGTATTTTCAGTACCTGACACAATTTTGTTATTACTTATGTCATTTATATTACTCAAGTATTTATATTTATGGCATACACATTGATAGTTCATACAATGTTTTTGAATATCTTTATTTCCTAGATAATGACTTGTTTAACATGTTCATAACATGCATGCATTTTGTTGTCCATGGGTGTTTCGTGACTACAGTGATCAGCCACCCCTGCAAGGGATTGGCACATCACCATATACATAGGTACAATGTGTAGTTATAAGCATGCTTTTAATTTGATTTGTTACGACTTACTATGGTTTAATTTATTGTTTGTTTACTAAATTGTGATATTACAAATGTATATGTAGGTTCCACTAGCAGCTGTGTATCTGCATTTTACTCCTGTGTATTCACCCTCTCCCATGAGTCCCCTCCCTCGCTTTCATCTAGACCCCTACCTACGTCCAACCCCTCCCTTCCATCCAGCCCCTCCTCTCCAACCATACTCCCCCCTCCATCCATCCTTCCCCACTCGCCCACCCCTCTACGTCCATACATCCCCCCCAATTTATCCATGCCCCCATGTCTATCCATCCTCCCCCATCCGTCTACGCCCCCCCTTCCTTCCACCTTCCCCTCTTCGTCCACAACCTCCCATTTACCCATCCTCCTCCCTCCATGCAGTACTTTCCTCCCATGCACCATCCCTCAACACCGTCCGTAGCCCTTTCTGTTCGATACCCTCTTTCCTACAGCCGACAGGGGTTCATAGTCCACATGGTCCTCCTCCACCCCATACCACCATGTCTTCTTCCACCATATCATCCCCACTTCCCGCCACTATTGTGGCATCTACTCTTCCAATATCCTCATCAGTATCTCAAGTGGTTTCACCTATAGTGGTTGCCACTACATCTGCGCCCCCCCCATCACTACATCGAAGTTGGTTGTCCGACCATCTACTCCACCTACTACCCTAGAAGGCTATCCATGTCCATCGTCGGAGGTGTTAACAGTGAGAATCAAGTTAATTTATGAAAATATTTTGATACATTAACAAAAATTAATTGAAGCAATTATTACTTTTCAATGAAATGATTATTTTAAATGTTGTAGGCAGGAATTGTTGAGAGGCTCCGTAGATCCAGGACACCTAACCAACGTTTCCCACTCATGTTAGAGGTGATTTATTTAAGATTCGAATTCTACATCTGTTTTATAAATGTGGTAAATGTTGCAAATGCTTGAAAATGACGGTATCTTATATCATTTGTTCTAGAGCTCGGAGAGATGGTCTACTCCTAGAAAGACCAAGACCCGAGGCACCGATAGCTCAAAGAGTAGGAAGATTGACTTTGGATCTGCACCTGGGAGTGACGGCGGTGGTCACAATGCTTGACACGCCACGTGTTATGTACATTAGCAACGATGTGGCACTTTTGTGCACCAGTTTTGATGTACTTTGTATCTACGGAACGAGTTGCCATGTATTTTGTATCTATGACATGAGTTGTCACATTTTGTGTAGGGCATGAGTTTCCATTGTACGCACATTGGGAACCATGTTCCACTATTCGCCAGAAATTGTATATGTTTGGACGAGTTTTGTAGCCTCGATGTACATGGATTTTCAGTTATGTGATTTATATATCTCGTTGTCTAATGTGGTTGTCTCATGTTGTGTAAATTTGGGTTTTACCTAGATCTTAGAAGAGAAGTTGGATATTGTAGTTCAGCTTGGTTTATCTTTCCACATGTAAAAGCTTCTAATGTTATCTATGTTAAGAGAACATTGTAAACATAGGCTAAATCAAACAAAATCATGTGTGAGAATTAATTTAAAAACAAACGGAATAAATGGATGGACAAATCACACCTAATGGCACATAAGGTATATATTGGGAACTTGAGTACTAGGAAAAGAACACTTCAAAATAGATAATGTCCATTGTCGTCAAAAGGTTAAAATGAGATCCAACATGATTTTTAATAGCTCTACATAATGAGATCCAAAAAGGCCATACTCTACATAATGAAATGTCGTCACTAGTATTTATTTTAACCATTTTGTCCACTTAAGATCATGCAACAAATTAATAACCAAGTTATGGAATCATTTCTTAATCAATTGTCACCATACAAATAGGACAACCTTGAACACGATGTATATCTATTTCATTAATTCTCACTCACAGATATAGCCACCTTTGATTTGATGACCATCACATCCACTACCATTTACAATTAGGACTTCCTTAATTTATCATTATGTGATAGCGATCTAATTTTATGTATGCATATATGTGTATAGTGGTTTGGATTCAAATGTATGCAAATGAATATATATGTACAATGAAAATGATTTAATCTTTACATGTATTATAATTTAGGGCTAGATCTTAGGATACACAATAGAGTTTCATTGTGATTAGAATACAAACTAGGGTTTATGCTACCAACTAGGGTTTTTAGGATAGGCTCTTTTGTTTCTAGGCTAGCATCCAAGTTCCAGGGTCACCATATTAATGTTTAATTCCACTATCATGTCATCATTCTCACCAATACCATGCCCACTACTACAATCACCATCAAGCCTCTCAATCCCACTTTGAACATTTCCCATACTTCCAAGTTAAAATTGATAGGTCTTATTGCTAAAATCTGTTCACTTATCTATTCACATAGACAAATCCAATCCTGTGAAAGTTTTGTTGTAGCTTGGTACATGCAAGTTCACATGCAATAATACTTGAGAGATCATTTTAGCCCATGATCCATTGAAGATTCATTGGATTCATATGAACCTCATTTTCATCACCCCAACCATGGTCAAGACACCAAGATCCATCCTTAGTAGACAAAACCTCATGTTGGCACCCATACCACACTCAAAGATAAAAAATTCTTTGAAAGGGCATGTTTGGGGGTTGAGGGAATCTTGATTTTTTTATAATCACACATGAGAGGTTCTTAGAGTCAAATATATTGGATATAAATAAATTCCCCAACTCCTTCATCATCTTCATCATCATCTTCATCACCATTTCCATCATCATCAACGCCTTCATCATCATCACCATCTTCATCATCATCACCATCACCATGACCATCAACTTCACCAGCATCACGATCATCATCAACTTCACCATCTTCATCATCATCACCATCTTCGTCATCATCACCATCTCCATCTTTTGGATGCAAGACGGAACCATCACCATCTTCATCATCACCATCACCATCACCATCAACCTTACCACCATCACCATCATCATCAACGTCACCATCTTCATCATCATCACCATCTTCATCACCATCACCATCTCCATCTTTTGGATGCAAGACGGAACCATCACCATCTTCATCATCACCATCACCATCACCATCAACCTCACCACCATCACCATCATCACCACCATCACCATCTTCATTATCATCACCATCTTCATCATCATCACCATCTCCAAGTTTTGGATGCGAGACGGAACCATCACCATCTTCATCATCACCATCACCATCACCCAAAGGGGCTTCACTCAATAAACTGCTATCATAGCACGTTCATTCGTGGGATATGAAACAATACCCTTAATTTCACTAAATATTGGAAAATACCTTCCAAAATCATTTTTTTAAACCCCCTCCCAATATGCCTTTCCAATTTAAAAAAAAACCCTATTTTCACTATATATTGTATGTATCAATTTTTTCATTAACATTTTTTATACCCCTTTATATTTCTACCTAGTATATTGATATGATACTCCTCTTATGACCCCACATGCATTCTACAATGCACCTTGCTTCTTTCGATGTATATTGTGGATGCACATTACTTCACCCACAATGCAATTACTCAACCACATATCATTATGATTTGCAACATGTAATGGTCTAATTAAGAGATAGGAGATCACTTCTTGTATGTTACTAGAGACAATGCACATAGTACAACATTTAGATTGCATGTTGTGGTTCCCCAATCGCTGACTAAGCCTGTTGTGGGCTAGGTATCCAAGCCCCCGGGGCCTGTAACAAGCTCTAGGAGGATGACTAAACCTACCAAGGCCTGTAATAGGAATGAGTGGTTGGGTATCCAAGCCCCCAAGGCCTATCGAGGGCATATAAGAAGTCCTGGAAGCTTAGAGCCTCCCAAGGCTATTAGTAACAACTAGCTGAGTGCTATTAGTAATAACTGGTTGTCAATGACCACTATCTCTTGACTATGATCGACTCAAAACCCTATTCACCATGAAACCGCTGGCCTCAAGCATGCCTTAAGATGCGATTTCCTTGCGTACTGGTAAGCTTGAGCCTTGACTCAGCTTGATTTCTCATCCAGTCGTGATCCCACCATCTCCATTTGGTGAATATTTGTGAGCCCGCCCATATAAAAAGACCCCAAAGTATTTTTGTATTGTTACATTAAATAAAAAAATCCCTTTGCCCCTTAATATATAAGCAATATAATTTTTAGGTTTTCATGATTATTTAATACGCCAATATGAATGAATGTGATATTATATTGTCTTCTACTGAAGCCCCCATGCCATCACCATCAACCTTACCACCATCACCATCATCATCAACGTCACCATCTTCATCATCATCACCATCTCCATCTTTTGGATGCAAGATGGAACCATAACCATCTTCATCATCACCATCACCATCACCATCAAACTCACCACCATCACCATCAACCTCACCACCATCACCATCATCACCACCATCAACATCTTCATTATCATCACCATCTTCGTCATCATCACCATATCCATCTTGTGGATGCGAGACGGAACCATCACCATATCCATCATCACCATCACCATCACCATCAACCTCACCACCATCACCATCACCATCACCATCACCATCACCATTACCATCAACATCACCCAAACCCTAGCCCTAATCCTCACCCAAACCCTAGCACTAAGCCATATTCTCCATCCTCACCATCACCATCACCGTCACCATCAACGTATTCATCATCACCAACATCTCCATCATCATCATTGACTCTAACTCTAACCCTAATTCAATTTCCTTCTATAACCCTAGCTCTAACCCTCACCCAAACCCTAGCACTAAGCCATCTTCTCCATCCTCACCATCACCATCACCGTCACCATCAATGTCTTCATCATCACCACCATCTCCATCATCATCATTGAATCTAACTCTAACCCTAATTCAATTTCCTTCTATAACTCTAGCCCTAACCCTCACCCAAACACTAACACTAAGCCATCTTCTCCATCCCCACCATCACCATCACCGTCACTATCAACATCTTCATCATCACCACCATCTCCATCATCATCATTGACTCTACCTCTAACCCTAAATCTAACTCCAACTCTAACTCTAACTCCAGGTTCCTCATCAAAGCCTCCATCATCATCATCGTCATGACCATCGCCATCTCCATCACCATCACCATCAACCTCTTCATCATCATCACCATCATCATCATCATCATACGTGCCCGATGGAAGATTTTCCAGAGTTGACCCCTATGTGCAAAAATTGCACACTACCTCACTCATCAAAACCCTAGTTTCCAAGATGGATGTACAAGATGAGGGCGGGGCCACTGGTAACCAACGTTTCCCACTCATGTTAGAGGTGATTTATTTAAGATGCGAATTCTACATCTGTTTTATAAATGTGGTAAATGTTGCAAATGCTTGAAAATGACGATATCTTATATCATTTGTTCTAGAGCCCGGAGAGACGATCTACTCCTAGACAGACCAAGACCCAAGGCGCCGATAGCTCAAAGAGTAGGAAAATCGACTTTGGATCTGCACTTGGGAGTGACGGCGGTGGTCAGAATGCTTGACACGCCACATGTTATGTACATTAGCCATGATGTGGCACTTTTGTGCACCAGTTTTGATGTACTTTGTATCTACGGAATGAGTTGCCATGTATTTTGTATCTACGACATGAGTTGTCGCATTTTGTGTAGGGCACGAGTTTCCATTGTACGCACATAGGGAACCATGTTCCACTATTCGCCAGAAATTGTATATGTTTGGATGAGTTTTGTAGCCTCGATGTACATGGATTTTCAGTTATGTGATTTATATATCTCGTTGTCTAATGTGGTTGTCTCATGTTGTGTAAATTTGGGTTTTACCTAGATCTTAGAAGAGAAGTTGGATATCGTAGTTCAGCTTGGTTTATCTTTCCACATGTAAAAGCTTCTAATGTTATCTATGTTAAGAGAACATTGTAGAAATAGGCTAACTCAAACAAAATCATGTGTGAGAATTAATTTAAAAACAAATGGAATAAATGGATGGACAAATCACACCTCATGGCACATAAGATATATATTGGGAACTTGAGTACTAGGAAAAGAACACTTAAAAATAGATAATGTCCATTGTCATCAAAAGGTTAAAATGAGATCCAACATGATTTTTAATAGCTCTACATAATGAGATCCAAAAAGGCCATACTCTACATAATGAAATGTCGTCACTAGTATTTATTTTGACCATTTTGTCCACTTAAGATCATGCAACAAATTAATAACCAAGTTATGGAATCATTTCTTAATCAATTGTCACCATACAAATAGGACAACCTTGAGCACGATGTATAGCTATTTCATTAATTCTCACTCACAGATATAGCCACCTTTGATTTGATGACCATCACATCCACTACCATTTACAATTAGGACTTCCTTAATTTATCATTATGTGATAGCGATCTAATTTTATGTATGCATATATGTGTATAGTGGTTTGGATTCAAATGTATGCAGATGAATATATATGTACAATGAAAATGATTTAATCTTTACATGTATTATAATTTAGGGCTAGATCTTAGGATACACAATAGAGTTTCATTGTGATTAGAATACAAACTAGGGTTTATGCTACCAACTAGGGTTTTTAGGCTAGGCTCTTGTGTTTCTAGGCTAGCATCCAAGTTCCAGGGTCACCATATTAATGTTTAATTCCACTATCATGTCATCATTCTCACCAATACCATGCCCACTACTACAATCACCATCAAGCCTCTCAATCCCACTTTGAACATTTCCCATACTTCCAAGTTAAAATTGATAGGTCTTGTTGCTAAAATCTTTTCACTTATCTATTCACATAGACAAATCAACTCCTGTGAAAGTTTTGTTGTAGCTTGGTACGTGCAAGTTCACATGCAATAATACTTGAGAGATCATTTTACCCCATGATCCATGGAAGATTCATTGGAGTCATATGAACCTCATTTTCATCACCCCAACCATGGTCAAGACACCAAGATCCATCCTTAGTAGACAAAACCTCATGTTGGCACCCATACCACACTCAAAGATAAAAAGTTCTTTGAAAGGGCATGTTTGGGGGTTGAGGGAATCTTGATTTTTTTATAATCACACATGAGAGGTTCTTAGAGTCAAATACATTGGATATAAATAAATTCCCCAACTCCTTCATCATCTTCATCATCATCTTCATCACCATCGCCATCATCATCAATGCCTTCATCATCATCACCATATTCATCATCATCACCATCACCATGACCATCAACTTCACCAACATCACCATCATCATCAACTTCACCATCTTCATCATCATCACCATCTTCGTCATCATCACCATCTCCATCTTTTGGATGCAAGATGGAACCATCACCATCTTCATCATCACCATCACCATCACCATCAACCTTACCACCATCACCATCATCATCAACGTCACCATCTTCATCATCATCACCATCTTCATCACCATCACCATCTCCATCTTTTGGATGCAATACGGAACCATCACCATCTTCATCATCACCATCACCATCACCATCAACCTCACCACCATCACCATCATCACCACCATCACCATCTTCATTATCATCACCATCTTCTTCATCATCACCATCTCCATCTTTTGGATGCGAGACGGAACCATCACCATCTTCATCATCTCCATCACCATCACCCAAAGGGGCTTCACTCAATAAACCGCTATCATAGCACGTTCGTTCGTGGGATATGAAACAATACCCTTAATTTCACTAAATATTGGAGAATACCTTCCAAAATCATTTTTTTATGCCCCCTCCCAATATGCCTTCCCAATTTAAAAGAAAAACCCTATTTTCACTATATATTGTATGTATCAATTTTTTCATTAACATTTTTTATAACCCTTTATATTTCTACCTAGTATATTGATATGACACTCCTCTTATGACCCCACATGCATTCTACAATGTACCTTGCTTCTTTCGATGTATATTGTGGATGCACATTACTTCACCCACAATGCAATTACTCAACCACATATCATTATGATTTGCAACATGTAATGGTCTAATGAAGAGATAGGAGATCACTTCTTGTATGTTACTAGAGACAATGCACATAGTACAACATTTAGATTGCATGCTGTGGTTCCCCAATCGCTGACTAAGCCTGTTGTGGGCTAGGTATCCAAGCCCCCGGGGCCTGTAACAAGCTCTAGGAGGATGACTAAACCTCCCAAGGCCTGTAATAGGCATGATTGGTTGGGTATCCATGCCCCCAAGGCCTATCGAGGGCATATAACATGTCCTGGAAGCTTAGAGCCTCCCAAGGCTATTAGTAACAACTAGCTGAGTGCTATTAGTAACAACTGGTTGTCAATGACCACTATCTCTTGACTATGATCGACTCAAAACCCTATTCACCATGAAACTGCTGGCCTCAAGCATGCCTTAAGATGTGATTTCCTTGCGTACTGGTAAGCTTGAGCCTTGACTCAGCCTGATTTCTCATCCGGTTGTGATCCCGCCATCTCCATTTGGTGAATATTTGTGAGCCTGCCCATATAAAAAGACCCCAAAGTATTTTTGTATTGTTACATTAAATAAAAAAATCCCTTTGCCCCTTAATATATAAGCAATATAATTTTTAGGTTTTCATGATTATTTAATACCCAAATATGAATGAACGTGATATTATATTGTCTTCTACTGAAGCCCCCATGCCATCACCATCAACCTTGCCACCATCACCATCATCATCAACGTCACCATCTTCATCACCATCACCATCTTCATCATCATCACCATCTCCATCTTTTGGATGCAAGATGGAACCATCACCATCTTCATCATCACCATCACCATCAACCTCACCACCATCACCATCATCACCACCATCACCATCTTCATTATCATCACCATCTTCGTCATCATCACCATCTCCATCTTATGGATGCGAGATGGAGCCATCACCATATCCATCATCACCATCACCATCACCATCAACCTCACCACCATCACCATCATCATCACCATCACCATCACCATCACCATCAACATCACCCAAACCCTAGCCCTAATCCTCACCCAAACCCTAGCACTAAGCCATCTTCTCCATCCTCACCATCACCATCACCGTCACCATCAACGTATTCATCATCACCACCATCTCCATCATCATCATTGACTCTAACTCTAACCCTAATTCAATTTCCTTCTATAACCCTAGCTCTAACCCTCACCCAAACCCTAGAACTAAGCCATCTTCTCCATCCTCACCATCACCATCACCGTCACCATCAACGTCTTCATCATCACCACCATCTCCATCATCATCATTGACTCTAACTCTAACCCTAATTCAATTTCCTTCTATAACTCTAGCCCTAACCCTCATCCAAACACTAACACTAAGCCATCTTCTCCATCCCCACCATCACCATCACCGTCACTATCAACATCTTCATCATCACCACCATCTCCATCATCATCATTGACTCTACCTCTAACCCTAACTCTAACTCCAACTCTAACTCTAACTCCAGGTTCCTCATCAAAGCCTCCATCATCATCATCATCTTCTTCATGACCATCTCCATCTCCATCACCATGACCGTCAACCTCTTCATCATCATACGTGCCCGGTGGAAGATTTTCCAGAGTTGACCCCTATGTGCAAAAATTGCACACTGCCTCACTCATCAAAACCCTAGTTTCCAAGATGGACGTACAAGATGAGGGTGGGACCACCAGGCCAGAGGGGAGGGGCACCCCTAGCACTATCCTGCCATGCTGAATTCAACGGAGTCGATGGTTCATCGATCCGAGCCACGGTCTTCATTCTATGGCTCGTCCCGTCTTGCATCCAAAAGGCCTTTAGGGACACCTGCTGGATACCTGTCGGGGGCGTAGAACTCCAACCGTGCAACAAACCGGGTTCCGGGAAGTCCTGCAGGCGTGTCTAGGTAGGTTTCGGTCGGGAACGCTAGCCACAAGTGCTCGGTGTGTGATTTTCTAGAGTTGACCCACGTGTGCAAAAATTGCACACTCCCTCACTATGCAAAACCCTAGTTTCCAAGATGGACGTACAAGATGAGGGAGAGGCCACCTGGATGGAGGGGAGGGGTACCCCTAGCACTATCCCGTTGTGTTGAATCCAACAGATTCGACGGTTCATCGATCCGAGCCACAGTCTTCATACTATGGCTCGTTCCGTCTCGCATCCAGAAGACCTTCATGGACACTTGCTGGTTACCTACCAGGGGCATAGAATTCCAGCCGTGAAACCAAAACGGGTTTCGCGAAGTCTTACAGGTGTGTCTAGGCAGGTTCCAACTAGGAATGCTAGCCACAAGTGCCTGGTGGGTGATTTTCCAGAGTTGACCCCCGTGTGCAAAAATTGCACACTCCCTCACTGAGCAAAACACTAGTTTCCAAGATGGACGTACAAGATGAGTGCGGGGCCACCAAGATGGAAGGGAGGGGCACCCCTAGCACTATCCCACCATGCTGAATCCAACAGAGTCGATGGTTCATCGATCCGAGCCATGGTCTTCATTCTATGGCTTGTCCTATCTCGCATCCAAAAGGCCTTCAGGGACACCTGCTAGATATCTGCCGGGGGCGTAGAACTCCAACCATGCAAAAAAACTGGGTTCCAGGGATTCCTACAGGTGTGTCTAGGCAGGTTCCAGCTAGGAATGCTAGCCCTAAGTGCTCGGTGGAATATTTTCCAGAGTTGAGCCTAGTGTGAAGGCCATGCCAAATTAGCTAAAGGGGGCCATTTCTCGATCGGAGGCCCCCAGGCGTGCGTGGCCACCGTGGACAGGTCCGCAATGGCTAGGTGGACATGTGGGAGGTGATGTAATCCAAGTCCTCTCATCGGTTTGGGTTCCATGGCCCCAGGTCAAATCCTCCAAGTGTCCCTGAACGACCCCGGGGTGCCTGAATAGAATTCCTGTAGCGCCTGAACCGTGGCTCGGTTCGCGAATCTATCGACTCTGGTGGGTCCGAGACACAGTAGTTTCAGATAGAGGATCCCCCACAGCATGCCTCGAAGACCCGAAAGTGATGCCAATGGGCCATCCTCGGAGCTAGGGTTTTGCTTAGTGAAGGCCATTCCAACTTTGGTTAATGGGGCCATTTCTCGTCCAGAGGCCCCCAGGCATGCGTGGCCACCTTGGACAGGTCCACTATGGCCACGTGGACCTGTGGAAGCCAACAAAATCTAAGTCCGCTCATCGGTTTGGGTTCCGTGGCCGCGGAGCAAATGCCCAAAGTGTCCTTGAATGGCCCCGAGGTGCCCGACTAGAATGCCTGTAGCGCCTAAACCATGGCTTGGTTCGTGAATCCGTCGACTCCGGTGGGTCCGGGACACCAGGTTTTAGCTAGGGCCTCCACCAGAGCGTGCCTCGAAGACTCGGAAGCGGTGCCAATGGGCCATCCTCGGAGCTAGGATTTTGCTCAGTGAAGGCCATTCCAAATTCGCTCAAGGGGGCCATTTCTCGTCCGGAGGCACCCGGGCATGCATGGCCACCGTGGACAGATCCACTATGGCCACGTGGACTTTTGGGAGCCGACAAAATCTGAGTCCGTTCGCCGGGTTGGGTTCCGTGGCCCTGGGGAAAATCCTCCAGGTGTCCCTGAACAGCCCCGGGGTGCCCGACTAGAATGCCCGTGGCACTTGAACCATGGCTCAGTTTGTGATACCATTGCTTCTGATGGGTCTAGGATGGCGGGTTTCAGTTAAGGGACCCCCCACAGCATCCCTTGAAGATTCGAAAGCAGTGCCAACGAGCGAAGCTAGGGTTTTTCTCAGTGATGGCCATTCCAAATTTGCTCAAGGGGGCCATTTCTCGTCCGGATGCCCCCGGGCGTGCGTGGCCACTGTGGATAGGTCCACAATGGCCATGTGGACCTGTGGGAGTCGACGGAATCCAAGTCCACAATGGCATGGCCACTGTGGATAGGTCCACTCGGCGAGAGGACTTGGATTTCATCGCCTCCCACAGGTCCACAGTGGCCATGCATGCTCGGGGGAATCCGAACAAGAAATGCCCCCCTTGAGCAAATTTGGAATGGCCATCACTGAGCAAAACCCTAGCTCCGGATATGGATCATTGGCACTGCTTTCGGGTCTTTGGGGCATGTTGTGGGGGTCCCCTAGCTGAAACCCGCTGTCTCACACCCACTGGAATCGACAGATTCGTGAACCGAGCCGTGGTTTGGGTGCCACGGGAATTCTAGTCAGGCAGCCCGGGGTCGTTCACGGACACTTTGGGCATTTGCTCCATGGCCACGGAACCCAAACCGATGAGTGGACTTGGATTCCGTCGGCTCCCACAGGTCCACATGGCCATAGTGGACCTGTCCATGGTGGCCACGCATGCCCAGGGGCCTCCGGATGAGAAATGGCCCCATTGAGCGAATTTGGAATGGCCTTCACTGAGCAAAACCCTAGCTCTAGGGATGGTCCATTCGCATCGCTTCCGGGTCTTCGAGGCATGCTGTGGGGGGTCACCTAGTTGAAACCCGGCGTCCCGGACCCACCAGAGTCGACGGATTCACGAACCGAGCCATGGTTTGGGAATTACAGGCATTCTAGTCAGGCACCCTGGGGCCATTCTAGTGGTGATAACAAGTTTACTGTTTGTTGAGTCTGATACTACATCTAGGAGCTGCTTAGCAAACTTTGAGATATAAAGATCTGTAATTTTAGGATACTGATTCAACCACTCATACAGTTTGTTACCTTCTCGAGGATCTAAATTTATAATTTCCTTCTGGGTAGATTCAGGCATTCTCTAGGATCTAAATTTATAATTGCCTTCTGGGTAGATTCAGGCATGGAATAATATTTTCTGGCACTTCCAAGCTCCTGAGACCATTTCGTTAGCCATAATATGTGCAACTCCTTTGATGAAAGATAAATTTTGGTGTGGATGGCAGCATTTGATACACTAGCCAAATCTATGTTGTTGGAATAACTTAGATATTTCAACAAAGGAGCGTTTTGTAGGTGACTTGAAAATCCCTTAAATTTTTCAGCAATAAAACAAAGAAGTTCAACATACAGATTTTTAGGCAAGCTTGTCAACCATTCAGACAACCGAATACAGGGAGATAAGCATGCCCAAAACATTCAAGCTATTATAAAACTCTTGTTTATCAAGATAAGGATGGACTATGTGTACATTACGAGAATATAGATGAATGAAGTCGCTTTGATGAACTTGTCCTCTTGCTCTCTCCAGAATGCATTTAAAAGCAAGGAGTATTGTCCAAGCTTCTGTGAACAATGAAGGATTCGTTGTCATTGCTAAGAGAAGTTCTAAGGTCAGTTTTGTCGTAAAACAGAGATTGTATAAATCCAGCAGGTGTCCCTGAAGGCCTTTTGGATGTGAGACGCAATGAGCCATAGAATGAAGACCATGGATCCAATCAACAAACCATCAACTCCGTTGGATTCAGGACGTCAGGATAGTGCTAGGGGTGCCCCTCCCCTCCGGTCCCGTGACCTGGGTGTCACCATGTAGGTCCATCTTGGAAACTAGGGTTTTGCTCAGTGAGGGAGTGCAATTTTTGCACATGGTGGTCAAATTTGCAAAATCCTCCCCCAGGCACTTTGTGGTTAGCATTCCCAACTGGAACCTCTCTAGAGACACTTGCAGGACTCCTCGGAACCAGGTTTTGCTACACGGTTGGAGCTCTATGCCCCGACAAATATCGAGCGAGTGTCCCTGAAGGCCTTTTGGATGCGAGACAGAATGAGCCATAGAATGAATACTATGGCTCCGATCGACAAACCCTCGAATCTGTTGGATTCAAGACATCGGGATAGTGCTAGCCCCCCCCCCTCCAGTCTCGTGGCTTGGGTGTCACCTTGTAGGTCCATCTTGGAAACTAGGGTTTTGCTTAGTGAGGGGGTGTGCAATTTTTTCCCACGAGGGTCAACTTTGCAAAATCATGCACCAGGCACGTGTGGCTAGAGTTCCCAGTTGGAACCATCCTAGACACACCTGCATGTCTCCCTGGAACCCGGTTTTGTTGCACAATTGGAGTTCTATGGCCCCGACAGGTATCCAGCAAGTGTCCCTGAAGGCCTTTTGGATGTGAGACAGAACGAGCCATAGAATGAAGACCGTGGCTCGGATTGACGAACCGTCAGTGCTGTTGGATTCAGGACGTCGGGACAGTGCTAGGGTGCCCCTCCCCTCTAGTCCCATGGCCTGACTGTCACCATGTAGGTCCGTCTTGGAAACTAGGGTTTTGCTCAGTGAGGGAGTGTGCATTTTTTGCACATGGGGTCAACTTTGCAAAATCCTCCCTCGGGCACTTTGTGGTTAGCATTCCCAGCCGGAACCTCTCTAGACACACTTCCAGGACTCCCCGGAACCAGGTTTTGCTGCACAGTTGGAGCTCTATGCCCCGGCAGGTATCCAGCGGGTGTCCCTGAAGGCCTTTTGGATGCGAGACGGATTGAGCCATAGAATGAAGACCGTGGCTCCGATCGACAAACTGTCATCTTTGTTGAATTTAGGATGTTAGGATAGTGCTATGGGTGCCCCCCCCCCTCCGATCCCGTGGCTCGGGTGTCACCTTGTAGGTCCATCTTGGAAACTAGAGTTTTGCTCAGTGAGGGAGTGTGCAATTTTGCAAAATCCTCCCGGTGTCACCTTGTTGTTGTTGGTTTCAAGATTTTATTTCTATACCTATCTATCCTAAAAGTATAAAGCATAATATACTCTCCTAGCGAAATTACTACTTCTCAAAACATTAAACATAATTTTGAAACTACTGAGAATGAAGCGCACTGTGGGATTCCCGATTGTTACCAGACCTAGTTCACTAAATGATAAAGGATTGTTTCATTTCTTGGGTTGTTTGTTGTTGCATAGTGACATCCTTGTTGACATCAAGAGTAATACAAAACATAGATGGAGGGAAGTGCAGTGGGATAAGGTAACACAAAGTGAAATTTTAAAGGAACTCAAGCAAACAAAACAACCTCTTTGAAAATGTGTTGAATATTGCAAGAAAAAAGTTACTCAATATTTAAGGGAAAAGGAAATTCAATAGAGGTCCAAATGATTTATCCAAGTCAGGAAATAAGGTTAAAGGACTAGAGGGATCATTGGCATCATTTTATGAAAGTTCTTACGGCATATTCACTTATGTTCCTTCACTAAGTATTCTAGCTACATCATATTTTAAAGATTAATGGTGTTATATCATAAATGCCATAATTTTCCCTTTTCCCTATACATTTGTAATTATGTTGAACACAACATAATGGGGAATGTGAAATAGGGAAAGGCTATGTGAAGTGATATTTTCAAGGAACCTGGGAGATGTGAATAAATAATTTGAAAATGTGTAAAATGATACAAGTCCAAAAGTGCACAATGTTTATGAAAAAGAGAGGGTAAAAATAATAAGAGTGAAAGGGAAAAAATATGGGAACTATTGGGAGTTAGTCATTGTAGATAGAACCAAAATCTTGAGAAAAAAAATCATTGTACTACCAAAACAAAATCGTAGGTTGACTTGGCAATGTTGGAATTTATTGAATATACTTTTTCCTATAAAAATGGAGGGTAAATTCATGGATGGAATTTCATCAAATTTCATCATTGTACTACCATCAAATTTGCTCGAGGAGATGATGAAGTAGCTCAAGACAATATGGAAGTTATTGCATCACATGAACCACATACATATTCACATAAATCATAACTTAATCATAACTCATGTACATCAAATAAAAGATATAAGATAACAATATCAAATTCCTATCTAACATGAATAAAATTGATCATGCATGAATAAACAATGACATGGCTATAAATCATAACTTAATCATAACTCAAACATCAAATAAACAATATAAGATAGGGGTATCAAATAAACTATCTAACATGAATAACTTTGGACATGCATGAATAAACAATCACATCATTACTATACTATGCACCTCAATCAATTAGGCCTTCTGGATCCTCTCGGTTTTTTATTTTCTCAAACAACCTCTCGTGCTCTGCATGAGGTAGTAAGTAGCGTACCTTGTTTGATGACTTCGTTGACATTGTCTGTAGTTGTATGTTTGTACCAACGATCAAGTGCGTAAAGTGATACACCTGCGACCCTGGTCTATAATCCGTGTATGTGTAGCCATTGCTCTTTGGTCCCTTTCCATCCATTGTAAGATGTTCCCCCTGAACAACCATCGAGCCAGTGGGAAAGGTAATGCCTTCACTATCCGTTAATGATGCGAGCAGGGTTTTCTTCTCTTGGATGCATCGTGCCAACCAATAATTCATCCCAATTGCACTGTCTGTCGGGGCGACAACTGCGTAGATGTGTCCTGCAAAGATGCATTTTACGGTCATATTTCAACAAGTAGTGGTTTGATAACTTGGATAATTACATATAAACAAGGAGGAAACCGGGATATGCATGCATAAATGTTTATTTGGCTGTACTAGATTAGATATATGATCATATTCATTCGAAATAGAGGGTTGGCCTTCCTCTAACTGGATTTTTTCAACAACCACACGTGGGTCCACTGCAAGTGTTACATGATCCCATTCATCAACCCAATCCATTGATTCGCTTTCATCCCATTCACAACTGCTGCAAGGCCCACAAAAGCAAGCAAGTTTTCGCGTCCATATTTCAAATAAGGGGTTGCTTGAGCTTTGAACTAAATTAAATCCATGAGTTCCTTGCAAAGTACTGCAACTATAAGAATGCGATTGGTCTATATCAACTACATTCCGGAAATTTCTGACAACATGTCCTCTACCTGTTGGTATGTGTTGCTCCGTGGTTGGGTCTGAAATTTTTGCAGAGCACCATTGAACTATGGTTTCTGCATCTCGAATATGAGGGTTTCTCATGCACCTCATCTCTTCCCTTCGTAGGGCATTTTTTAGACATGCCCCAGCACCGTCGTGCTCTCCCTTTCCATGACCGATCTCAAAATAGTTCCACACATGTAGCACATCACAAGTCTTGGGAAAAATACTCAACCACTGGAATACACGTGCATTTTTGAACTGGCCTGCACAACCATCTGACCATATTCAATGTCGATCCATCTGTATACCTCTCTCCTTCAGCTGATCATAGAAAATTTTGAAGCAATGTTGCACGTAATGCAGGTCATGTCACCTGTCGTCATTGATGTAGAAGTTGGTCTCTTTCAATATTATCCTCCTATCGTTGCTGCTCTCTAGCGCGTGCCTATACGTGATATGGACCATTATGCTAACTTGGTCTTAATGGTAGTATTGACTTTGAATCTCATTCTGTGGCTGTAGGGTGTAGTTTTCAGCAAAGTCCACAACCGACAATATTGTGCCATTAGGGAAGGTGTCCCTGCACTGTCTGTACTGTTCATCCCGCCATCGTGCTACATGGACATGCTGTACATATTGCTCGGTCTTTTGGTAGAATTCCTTCATGAAATTGCAAATTTGTACCTAGTGCCACAAAACCTAGGGCATTAATACAACGTGACATTTTCAATGTGAATATATATGTACAAATTCAACATGTACAGTATGAAAGTATGCAAACTTAGATTACCTGTGACTTCACCAATGCAATCTTTTTGCTTTCCTTCAAACTATCTACTTCATATGTTATGTACTATAAGTTCTGCATTTCTATTGACATCCTCCCAAATGTGTGCTCCATGGTTACGTGGATGCATGGGCTCAATAATGTAAATCCACTGCAACTGGAACACATCCCATATAAACATGATCTTTTATAATATTTTTGTCCTTCAGGTCTTGGACACATTATGCTATGTGTAAATTCTCTGGATGCATTCGATGGTTGTAACGATGGGAAATCCTGCACAATGTTAGTATGCAAATCACAAAATATATGTCTATATGTATCATAAAAGTACTCAAATTCTACATGGTATCTACAACAACATGTATTGTGATCATTGCAAATTTTAACATACCAGGGTTTGCATTTTTCAAAGGACCTTTGGCCCAAGTTCAATTGTGTGTGCTCATTCTTGAACCTCTCGTAGAGTTCTGTTTGTGTTGTGTCAAGGAAGTGCTTGACATGGGGTTCACCCCCCCTAACACCTTTTCTCAACTTTAAAACATCTCTTTGATTCGATGACGGTCTAGTGTTATCATGCCAAAACTTCTGCACTAGTTCTTTAACAACATCAATGAGCTTCATGTTTGAACGAGGTAACCTACCAACAAAGGCCCAACAATATTTTTGTCCTGGGGTCTCAAGTCTTTCTCTAATGGAAGAATACTTTTGAAGAGTCTTTCTGTCTACTTTAAATATTTTACATGTCTGTGATAGTAGGCGACGTTGCCTTGTGGATTTGTCTACAATCGATTCCGACAGTACACGACGGGCCGCATTAAAATATTTTGTATGAGAAGTTTTTCCAATCAATTTAAATGCAGATTATAGATTTCTAACAACATGATTGTTGACATCTGAACTTCTAACTACCTTTATGCTCAAAATTCTCATAACATCCGCTAGAAAATGTGATTTTAACAAAGCAAGAAACAATTGACATTTTGCTGCATCGGTTTTGGATTCAAAAAATTCTTTCGTTATCTTGCTTCAATGGAAATCAATAGTGCGTTTGGGCATCTTACCTTCAAGTCCTGAAAATGAACTTTCATCCACATGAATACATCTGGGAGTTCTTCATCGTCCGCTTGATAGTCGAGGCAAGGGAGTCAGCAAGGAAGTATGAGTCTCATCAATGGCTTGTTGTGTCCCTTCGTTCACAACTTGATCTTGCAAGGGAGTGTGTTCTGCATGTGTGTGCTCTTCTTGGGGAGGTTTCCAATTAAGAGCTTGTTCAACGTCCATCCCTTCATACTCGACATCAGGCAAGATTTGATTGGCTTCAACCACTTCGTCATTGCTTGTTGATGGATCTAAGGCACTAACATTTTGCTTTCTACGGTTTTGCATGTACAACCTGGCTATTTCTCTTATCTCATGGGCCTTTTCAGGGGGCAGTGGGTTCCTTCTAGACTTTCTTTTATTATTATGTCTGTTTCCCATATTCAATGCATTTAAAAAAAAAAAAATATTACCCCTGCAAGAATGAACAACAAATAAGATATTAAAACTCGATGTGCACATGATTGTTAAATCTTGACGTAGCAATTGATTGTGTACAACAACATCAAGTGAGAATGTTTTCATATAATCTTAAAAGCTATTGGGAATCCCCTACATATAACTGCAATGACACCTCTAGGAACTCGGTATGATGGTATTGGATGGTGGTATGGGATGTTAGTAGGAGCAACTTCCCTATGAGGGAAAATAGCCCCAAAAGGCTAATAGTTTTCAATTCTCTATGTGTTTGTGTGATTTGTTGTAGTGGAACCATGAGGAATTCAACAAATGTTTGTCTACTAGATGGAAGAATGTGATTATGAAATGTTATTGGTGGCGATGCAAGTAATTTTTTTTTATTATCTTCTTGAAAGGTTGAAAGCATTTCTTGGTGCATTTTGTAGTTTTTTTTTGGTAAGATGTTTTTATTTTCTATGTTGAATATTAAGAAAACTAAAATAGATCTATCATACAATTCATGAAGAAAAACCCAAAATAGATGCCATTCAAACAAGTGAATGAAGACTAAACTACATTTAACAAGATAAAATTATCACCATACCTCAAGGATTATGATTGCTCTTTGCCTCAAATGTCAGATGCTCTTTTGATGTGTCCACTATATGTAAGAAGAGTTCATGTGTGTCCAAGTAGCATGAGAATTCAATCCAAGGTGACAAATAGAGTCCAATTGTTGTGTATTCACTCAATTGATCCAAATAGAGCGCAAGAGGTGTGTATTCAATCCAAGGAGCCAAAATAGAGCCCAAAACAACCATTTAAATGCTTTTCAGACTGTGCGTGAAACTAGCGAAGAGAATGCGAAAATGAGGAAAAAATTGCAGGAGAAAGAACATGTGTGATTTTCTAAATTTTATCTTCAACAGGGACGCGCACACGCATCTAGCGCGTGTGCGTCCATTTTGAATGTTATATTGTTTGGTGGGTAACGTTTAGTGCATTTATTACCCAAGAGATATAAATGTGTCGGGTTATTCCTAGAGCCCCTCCCCATAAAGAGGCCCTCCCCCATAAAAGCATTTAGGACCTCTTCTAACCCATAATACCTATGTGCATTTAAGTGCTTCTAGGTGTTTAGGGGTTTAGGGGTATATTTACAAATATGATTTTTAATTTCAAAACATTAATTTAATTTTGAATTATAAACATATGTATTACATCAAGAATAATTCTATTACATCATCTTCATCATCATCCACAACATGGTCATCATAACCATCTTCATAGTCATCATCATCATCATCATTGTGAGGACGAGGATGATGATGGTGATGATGACGACGATGTTGGATGATGATGAATATGAGTACGATGATGAAGAAGATGAGGATGATGATGACGAATATGATCATCATCAAAATCATCATATTCATCATCATCATCTTCACTAGTCATCATCATCACCATCATCATCATATGATCATGGTCACGATCATCACTGTCTTCGTCATCACTGTCTTTAGTCATATTCATCTTAGTCATCGCCATCTTCCTCCTAATCATCATCATCATTGAAATATTCTACATCCTCTTTGTATCATCATCATCATCATCATTGACATCTTCGTATCATAATCATCATCATCATTGACATCTTCGTATCACCATCGTTGATGAAGATGATGATGATGATGATGATGAGTACGATGATGATGATGACTAATTTGAAGACAATGATGATGATGATGACGATGATTATGATGGTGAAGATGATGAGGAATATGCAGTACATCATCATTATCTTCCTCATCATCAACTTCCTCGTCATCATCATCATCATCATCATCATTGTTGACATCTTCGTATCATAATCATCATCATCATTGACATCTTCGTATCATCATCGTCGATGAAGATGATGATGAATATGACTACGATGATGATGATGACTAATTTTGAGATGATGATGATGATGATTATGATGAAGATGATGAGGAATATGCAGCACATCATCATCATCTTCATCATCATCAACAACATGATCATCATCATCATCAACAATATGATGATCATAAAAATCATCATACTCGTCATCATTGTCTTCACTAGTCATCATCATCACCAGCGTCATCATACTCGTCATCGACATCTTCCTCCTAATCATCATCATCATTGACATCTTCATCATCATCTTCGTATCATCATCATCATCATTGACATCTTCCTATCATAATCATCATCATCATTAACATCTTTGTATCACCATCATCGATGAAGATGATGATGAATATGAGTACGATGATGATGATGAATAATTTGTAGATGATGATGATGATGATGACGATGATGATGATGGTGAAGATGATGAGGAATATGCAACACATCATCATCATCTTCCTCATTATCAACACCATGATCATGATCATCAACTTCCTCATCATCATCATCATCATCATCATTTTGAGGACGGGGATGATGATGAGGATGATGAAGATGATGATGATATGATGATGATGATGATGATGATGATGATGATGACGATGGATGATGATGAATACGAGTACAATTATGAATATGATGATGTTGATGATGAATATGATGATCATCATCAGCAACAAAAACATCATAATCATTGTCATACTCATCTTCATTAGTCGTGATCATCACCATCTTCATCATCATCATCATTGTGGGGATGGGGATGATGATGATGATGATGATGATGCTGACAATGACGATGAATATTGTGATGATGACTAATGGAGATGATGATGATGTTGATGATGAAGATGATGACGAATATGTAGCACATCATCCTCATCATCATGATCATCTTCATCATCATCAACACCATGATTATCATCATCAACTTCCTCCATCATCATCATTGTCATCATCATCATTGTGAGGATGTGGATGATGATGAGGATGATGGTGATGATGATGAAGATGATGGTGATGATGGTGATGATGATGATGATGGTGGATGATGATGAGTATGAGTACGATGATGATGATGATGACGAATATGATCATCATCAAAATCATCATATTCGTCATCATCATCTTCACTAGTCATCATCATCACCATCATCATCATATGATCATGGTCACAATCACCACTGTCTTTGTCATCACTATCTTTAGTCATCTTCATCTTCGTCATTGCCATCTTCCCCCTAATCATCATCATCATTGACATCTTCGTCATCATCTTCGTATCATCATCATCATCATTGACATCTTCATATCATAATCATCATCATCATTGACATCTTCATATCATCATCGTCGACGAAGATGATGATGATGATGATGATGATGATGAAGATGATGATGACGATGATGAAGATGATGAGGAATATGCAGCACATCATCATCATATTCATCATCATCAATAACATGATCATCATTAACAACATGATCATCATCATCAACAATATGATCATCATCAAAATCATCATACTCGTCATCATCGTCTTCACTAGTCAGCATCATCACCATCGTCATCATATGATCATGGTCACGATCATCACTATCTTCGTCATCACTGTCTCTAGTCATCTTCATCTTCGTCATCATACTCGTCATCGACATCTTCCTCCTAATCATCATCATCATTGATATCTTCGTCATCATCTTCGTATCATCATCATCATCATTGACATCTTCGTATCATAATCATCATCATCATTGACATCTTCGTATCATAATCATCATCATCATTGACATATTCATATCACCATCATCGACGAAGATGATGATGATGATGAATATGAGTACGATGATGATGATGACTAATTTGGATATGATGATGATGATGATGACGATGATGATGATGGTGAAGATGATGAGGAATATGCAGCCCATCATCATCATCTTCTTCATCATCAACACCATGATCATCATCATCAACTTCCTCGTCATCATCATCATCATCATCGGATGATGAAGATGATGATGATATGATGATGATGATGATGACGATGAATGATGATGAATACAAGTATGATGATGAAGATGATGATGTTGATGACGAATATGATCATCATCATCATCAGCAAAAACATCATATTCGTCATCATACTCATCTTCATTAGTCATCATCATCATCATTGTGGGGACGGGGATGATGATGATGATGATGATGATGATGATGATGATGATGACAATAATGATGAAGATGGTGATGATGATGATTTTGATGATGAAGATGATGACGAATATGCAGCACATCATCCTCATCATCATGGTCATCTTCATCATCATCAAGACAATGATCATGATCATCAACTTCATCATCACCGTCATCATCATCATTATGAGGACAAGGATGATGATGATGATGATGATGTTGACGATGATGATGGTGATGGTGATGATGATGATGATGGTGGATGATGATGAATATGAGTATGATGATGGAGGTGATGATGATGATGACAAATATGATCATCATCAAAATCATCATATTCATCATCATCATCTTCATTAGTCATCATCATCACCACCATCATCATCATCATCGTCCTCATCATCATCATCGTCCTCATATGATCGTGGTCATGATCATCAATGTCTTCGTCATCATAATTTAGTCATCTTCATCTTCGTCATCATACTCGTCATTGCCATCTTCCTCATAATCATCATCATCATCAACATCTTCGTCATTGACATCTTCATATCATCATCATCATCATCATTGACATCTTCGTATCATAATCATCATCATCATTGACATCTTCGTATCATCGTCGTCGATGAAGATGATGATGAATATGAGTACGATGATGATGATGACCTATTTGGAGATGATGATGATGATTATGAAGATGATGAGGAATATGCAGCACATCATCATCAATAACATGATCATCATCATCAACTTCCTCATCATGATCATCATCATCGTCATTGTGAGGACGTGGATGATGATGAGGATGATGAAGATGATGATGGTATGATGATGATGATGATGATGATGATGATGGTGGTGGTGTATGAGGATGATGATGATGATGATGGTGGTGGATGATGATGAATACAAGTACGATGATGATGAATACGAGTATGATGAATATGATCATCATTATCATCATGACCATCAAAATCATGATATTCGTCATCATCATCTTCATTAGTCATCATCATTGCCATCTTCGTCATGCTCACCATCATCATCATCATCATATGATCATGGTCACGATCATCATTGTATGCATCATCATAATCGTCATCTTCATCATCCTCATCATACTCATCATCACCACCTTCGTCATCATCTTCGTCATTGACATCTTCATCATCATCTTCCTATCGTGATGATGATGATGATGATGATGATGATGAAGAAGATGTTGTTGATGAGGAAGAGGGCGATGACAAAGATGACGATGATGATAATGATGGTGGTGGTGGATGATGATGAATATGAGTACGATGATGAAGATGAAGATGATGATGTTGATGGTCATCATACTCATCATCATCATCATCATCTTCATCATCGTCAACATCACTGGTGATGATGAGGATGATAATGATGATGTTGATCTGGCATTGATGATCAAGATGATGACCTAGATGTTGATGATGATGAGGAAGAAGAGGGTGGTGACGATGATGATGATGGTGTTGATGATGACGATGACGATGATGATGATGATGATGATGATGAAGATGATGATGATGGTGATGGTGATTAGGATGAAGAATATGATGATTATGGAGATGAATATGTTGATGATGATGACGATGGTGATGAAGATGATGATGATGTTGATGAAGAAGATGGTGATGATGAAAAAGATGACGATGATGGAGATGTTGATGAGGAAGGGGGAGATGACAATGATCATCATCATCATCTTCATCACCATCATGATCATCATCCTCATCTCATCATCATCATCATCATCTTCATCATCGTCATCATCATCATCGTCATCATCATCATCCTCACCATCTTCTTCATCAACATCATCATCATCTTCATCACCATAGTCACCATCATCTCATCATCATCATCATCATCATATTCATCACCATTGTCACCATCATCTCATCATCATCATCATCATCATCAACATCTTCATCATCATTGTTATCTCCCCCTTCCTCATCAACATCTTAATCATCATTGTCATCTCCCCCTTCCTCATCAACATATCCATCATCATCATCTTCTTCTTCATCACATCTTCATCAACTGTATGTATCCCCGTGACAAAGGAAATTACATCAACGCGTACGCGCACCTATGCATGCATGCTTCTATGGATGCGTGTGCCTACTTACATGTGCGCGCCTCTTTGCGCGCACGCGTGTATGAATTCAAATTGTTTTTTCACCCTTGCAGGCTTGGAATTAGCTTCGGACTGCACCTTTAGGCTCGGTTTGATTTATCTATGATTTATGGCAGAAAACATCAAACGCTGCAACTTCCTGTTTTTCACAGCTAGTTCTGCATAAGCTCCACGAGTGCACTGCAGATGAAATTGCACACACTTGTCGAGCTCTGTGTGCAGATTTGAAATATATAATTTTTTAATAGATCTGTTGTTGTTCTCTATTTTTAATTCATTTTAAACTGCACTCATGTCAAATTTGTAAAAAACATAGGTCATTTATTTGGCCTATAACTTTTGATTTGCTTACCTATTTCAAAAACGGAAAAGAACCCACATAAAAGCACGAAAATACCTACAACCTAAAAAGAAAAGAAAAAATGAATTTTGATTATTTTTAGACCATGATATGGTGGATTAAAACTTGACCATGTCCTTTTAGGGCTTCACTGACTTCGATAATTTAAAAAAATATAAAATTAACTTTGAAATTTTTTGAAAAATAGCTCCGCAAAAGATTTGTTTATTGCTATGCCTCTACTCTGTTGCTATGCCTCTACATATTTTTTTTCTCATAAATTGAAAATTTACATAGCAAATAGGTAGGTCAACAAAAACATGTGCATTATGTTTTAGAAAAAAAATAACATACCAATCTTCGAATAATGACATTTTGGGGTGGTTATACTACTTTTCCATAAATAAAAGTTATATATTCCGGAAGGTCATCCGTTTTTCTACGTTTCATCTTTTCACACCTAATCGGAAAACGTTTTGTAGGTACCTCTAATAATTGATTTTAATGCTAATAATTCTGTTTTTCCAGAATGTCATTGCTCTTCACATTCGCAGGCTTACCATTTCATCCGGGAAATATCTTACGAGCAATTTGTAATTCAATGATTATCAGATATAAAACTTATTAATCTACCAGCATTTTATGAGATATTCCTATAATTTTTAATAGTTAATGACATTTTAAATGTTTTGTACAACATGTTATATTCGACATTTTGTACAAGCTAATAGTAACTCCTACGTTTCTTGGAAAATTATTTGTTATAGTGTTTTTTTGAAAAGTGATCACTTATCTTGAAATATTTAAGTTTAACAATCAACTATACTTGCATCAAATATTTATTTCCTAGAAGATTTTCCCTTATTTCATCCTTGATATTGATGTTCATTTAATCTTTTTATGTGATTAATGCCCTCGTTCTTACATTTATATTGAATTAGATCCCATAAAGATGTCATCATATTTGAAGTGAACATTGTTGTTTAATCTTGAATTAGATCTAAAGGGATTGAGTTTTGACTTGGAAACTATGCATCAAGTCCATTAGTGTGCCTTCAAGTTGGAAAACACTCTTTTGGATGGATTTCTTACACAAGTGCTCTCATTTTCTTTTACACTCTTTTGAAGTGTACAAGTGTTCTTGTTTTCTATTAGTCTTAAAATTGAGCTAAAGGCAATGAACTTTGACTTGGAAACTATGCAGCAAGTTCGTCATCATGACTTGAAGTTGGAAAACATTACTTTTGGATGGAAGTCCTGCACCTCATCTAAAGATCCGTTATTTTGACTATTTGAAAGTACTTTTCTTGTACCTAGAACTGGAAAATTTATTGTGCTGGTAGAAATATACCTTGTAGTTCATTTTTAAGTAATTGGAGTTTGGAGGATGCTTCTAAATGCCTACCATTTTCTTTTAATCTTATGTGCTTCATTCTAAGCCCAACACAATAGTTGGAACACCTACATAAAACAATAGCAGTTGACGATCAGTGGATTAAAAAAAATTGAAATCAAATGAGCTTCTTGTGATATGTGATTCTTATTTTTGTTTTATATGATGTTTACTTAGGCTTTTGGTTTTTGCAGATTGCATATGTATGGTTGGGTGGTGTGACTCTTTATGTAACTAACATCAAAGGCTATTGTGGTATGCTTTAACATCATTATTCTAAAAGGTCTTCTTGCAGTTGGTACTTCATTTCCCTTCTCTACAATATCTTCTTAGAGCAATTGCTAGTTTATATCGTTCTAAACTTCAAAGAGGTTCTAAACTTCAGAAAAAGGTTTTGGAGTCCAATTCTATTTTGCTCTACTGCATATGTTATTATGTACATCCATGATTCACAGTCTGCATATTATTGTGATATCATTATGCTAATTAATAGAAACTGACATCCACAGTCTGCATATTATTGTGATATGACCAGGGTTGGAATTTGGGAAAAATCCCACCCGTCAAAAATGACGGTTTTAACAATATATACAGACTTTTTAATAGTTTCTTTGTTTTTATATGACTGTTAGCCTAAAATATAGGCACTGGGCAGTATCGTCATTATGCTAATTAATATTATGCTAATTAATAGAAACTCACATCCACAGTCTGCATATATTATTATTCTAATTAATGGAAAGTGATTTCCACATAAATAGCATATATTATGCTAATTGATAGTAGATACAAACTGATATTCACATATGGTTAATAGAAACTGACATGAGAAGCTTTTCCAAAAATCTCCCTGTGAATCAACAAAAAAGTGGTGGCCAGTACGGATCTAGAGCCTGTGGCGAAATCTACTGAGTCGTGTCAAATAGAAACCAAGAGATTCTGCCTTGAAACTGTGGCCTCAGGCCCTTATGTGAAACGATTACATCTAGATTGATTATCTACGGGTGTAGGTGACACTGAAAATGAAGGAATGCCTAATCTCCCAATGCCTGTACACAGCAAACTACTTTCCATTTGTAAATAACGCCAAAGGCTTCCTGACAAAGCTTCCGGTATATATTTATATGCAGAAATGCATTCCACACTCGACAACTGGATTCGTCAGGGTCTGAACGGTTCAGTCTGATACCGTTTGAATGAGGAGCAGAGCCGTAGTTTTGGAGTTGGTGGTCCTCCCCGTTCAACGAACTCGTGTTGATGTACTAGGGTTGTTTTTATGAGGTTGGTCAGTCTCAGACTCTCATGTCTTTATTATAAAAGTTGGTTTTCTGCCCCAAAAAGTCATTAGAGGCTCTACAAAGAATAGACAACCTGATACGTCTTCAAAGATCAGCTGATGATTAAACTACTAAGTACTCGACTGGAAAGTGTATAAAACCCCTAGTGATCTCCATCCACCTCCACTGGTAGCCCCGGATTGGATTCTGCGCTGAGAATAATGCAGAAATATAAGTCGCCTAAGCGTCGTGCAGCGGAGATAAATAAAGCAGACGACTCTGGCGATGAGGATCCCGCCGTGTGTAATGGAGACAAGCAGGCGGGGATGAGAGTTGAAAGAAAGCAGCACCCTGTTTACAGAGGTGTGAGAATGCGGGCCTGGGGAAAATGGGTGTCCGAGATTAGAGAGCCCAAGAAGAAGTCCAGAATTTGGCTGGGGACGTTCCCCACACCGGAGATGGCGGCTCGAGCCCATGATGTGGCGGCTCTGAGCATCAAGGGGAAGTCTGCCTTCCTCAATTTTCCCCACCTCGCCTCTTCCTTCCCTCGCCCCGTCACACTGTCCGTCAAAGACATCCAGGCAGCTGCCGCGGCCGCTGCGACTGAGTTCTATATGCCATCTGAAGAAGATCATGGCGAGGATCGATCTCTTCACCTCGCGGGGACAAACTCTGTGATCCCCGAAGAGTCCATGGATAATGAAGCAGCAGGAGCAGCTTGTGTGTCAACATCAGATTGGATTTCGAGTTTTCTTTGGGAGAACGAATGGATGATCAAAGACGACGATGCTCTGTTTGATCTGCCTAATTTTTTAGAGGTAATATGGCAGAGGGTCTATTGGTAGCTCCTCCTTTGCTGGTTGATCAAGAAGAGTTATATGGGAATAATTATTATGTTTATGAAGAGTTATATGGGAATAATTATTATGTTTATGAAGGAAATGGATCAATCTATTCCCAGACGTCTCTCTGGAACTATTCATAGACGTTGAACATACCGCTGAAAGATCCTAAGGTTATATGAACGTCTGGAACTATTCATAGACATTGAACATACCGCTGAAAGATCCGAAGGTTATATGAATTTAAGTGGTTGTGATTTCAATTGTACTGGTTTTAAATAGGGTTATATCAACCTAACTTGTAATGGTTTTAAATAGGGTTATATCTACCTAATTTAACTTGTAATGGTTTTAAATAGGGTTATATCTACCTAATTTGTGGGTTTATTTATGTGTTTTTATTTGTGTGGTATGTGAACATCAATAGATTATAAGATCATAAGTTAAGTGTCACAAATAAGTAATAAATTATATGTTATTTGTTTTTTATGAGTAGTTGTAATCACAATTTGTGGATGTTTATGTTATTTATCATTAATTTATCCATATATCAACTAACAGTTATTTTTTATATTATTTTATAATTGTTTTTTTTTCGAATTTGTTACTACCTCCATAAAATCAATCAATACACTTTTCTCATCTTTATACAATCTAGAAAAACATATAGCAACTACCAGTTATTTTTTATATTTTTTTATAATTGCTTTTTTTTTCGAATTTGATACTACTTCCATAAAATCAATCAATACACTTTTCTCATCTTTATACAATCTAGAAAAACATAACTACTAGTCCACCATAAATTTAAAATATAAACAACTATTAATTTGTAATTTTCAATATTAATACATACTTTAGTTTAAAATCAGTTATATAAAATAAGTTAATGATTATAAATATAAATTATATACTAATTATAATTTTAAATATTAATAATTAATTTCTCTTGTATTCATTCTTAATTTTAAGTCTATAATAAAATTTAGAGTTTAATCATTTTATAAAGATTTACATTATTGATGGATATGTGAAAATAAAATTTTGTTTATTATTGTAATATAATATTAATGTAAATCACATAAAATATATAATTAATATGTTTAAAATGGTTTCAATTATTTTCTTACACTTTCTATAATAATAAAAATAAAAATAAAGAAAATAATTTTGTTATAACAAAATTTATTAGACTTTATTTATTTATTTGAGTAGGGGACTTAGTTATACTATTTCTTATATTTATATTATTTATATATTTATGTGATGGTAGAATTTATGAATTCTATAACATTATTGCGTCGAGATATAGGGGAGATCGTGTAACATGTGTGGAGTGTTTGTCGAGTGTAATATGAGGGAGATTTTGTAACATGTGTGAGTGTTTGTCGAGTGTTTGTAGAATCAAAAATTAATAACCAAATAAAAAAATTAAATATTGAAACGTGGCCATTAATAAACAAAAAATTAAAAGGACATGTTATGATAGTAATGGGTAAAAAAATAATAGTCATAGTGATAGTAACATGTAAGTTTGTTGGCCATTAATAAAATTTAACATAAAGTAAAAAATTATAACTTTAAGTTTGTGATATTATTGTAGGCCATAAACAAAAAAAATACAAAGTAAAAAGTAATAAATATTATATCGGCCATAAACAAAAAAGAATAATACAAAGTAAGAGTAATTAACATACTCAAGTAATTAAAAGTAATATAAAATTAATTGTAAATTTTGTTTAATATACTCACTTTTTAAAATAATAGTTTTAAGTGTAGTGCTTTAAATTTGAATTTAGTTTTTCTAAAAATAGAATTCTAAATTTTGTTTAATATACTCATTTTTTAAAAATAATAGTTTTAATGGCAATGGATGTGTAAAACTATAAAGAAGTAAAAAAAAATATTATAGCTAACATAAAAACTACAAACATAAAAAGTAAAGAAATAAAGAAGTAAAAAAAAAATATTATAGTGGACATAAAAAGTAGACATCAAAGAAGTAAAAAGAATATTATAGCCGACATAAGAATAGAAAAGAAAAATAGCCACAATAATAGTTAGATTTGCTAACTAATAATTAGAATTGGTAACTAAATATAACTCCAAACAAAAAGAGATTTGAATCATGGTCTCTACGTTAAGACAAGAATCACCTCACTACTTACCAATAGATTACACACAAATGGTGTTAAAAAAATAATATGCCTATTGATTTGATTGATTGCATTGATTTCAACAATGCATTGTTTTTTACATGTATGCATTAAATTTATCAATTTAATAAAAAAATGCTTGCATTGGTTTTTGTTATTTACATTTATACATTGAATTTATCAATCTAATAAAAAGATGTAAAAAAATATATTGTAGCCAACATAAAAAAATTAAAATATAAGAAGTTGCATTGATTTCAACAATGTATTGTTTTTTTGTTTTTTACATGTATGCATTGAATTTATCAATTTAATAAAAAAAAATGCTTGCATTGATTTCAAAAATGCATTGGTTTTTGTTATTTACATCTATACATTGAATTTATCAATATAATAAAAAGATGTAAAAAAATATATTGTAGCCAACATAAAAAATAAAAATATAAGAAGTAAACAAATATTATAGTGGACATCAGAAGTAAAAAAAACACAAGATGCATGTTGATTTGATTAGTTGCATTGATTTCAACAATGTAGCCATAATAATAGTTAGACTTGATAACTAACTATAACTCCAAGAAAAAGGGTTTTGAACCTTGGTCTCTAGGTTAACACAAGCCCAATTGCCTTAATTTCTACCAATAGACCACACACAAATGTTGTTAAAAATAATAGAAGATGCATATTTATTTCATTTGTTGCTTTGATTTTTCAGTTCAACAATTTACTCATACTTATTACTTACATTATTATAATCCTCATAATTCTTTCTGTGTTTTCAACTTAACTTGTTCCTTACAATGTTGAAATTTTTTATTGCATATTTTTCAGTGTAGATGTTATTTTGTAGACGCATTGATTTAAATGTATGGACGCATTGATTTCAGTGTATGGATGCATAGATTTCAGTGTATGGATGCATTGATTTCAGTGAATGGACACATAGATTTCAGTGTATGGGATTTTTTATTGCATATTTTTCAGTGTAGATGTTATTCTGTGGACGCATTGATTTCAGTGTATGGATGCATTGATTTCAATGTATGGATGCATTGATTTCAGTGACAACAAAAGAACGAGAAGAAGACTTGAAATGAAAAGAAGAAAAAAAAGAATTTTAAAAAAGGAAGTTGGACGAATTGACAGCAGAAGAATGAGAGGAACAAAGAAAATGAAATGTTGATCGACAAAGAGTGTATCGAGAGAGAAAGTTGAACTAGTTGGAAGAACTAAGAAATCAAGTTGGAGAACAATAAATAAATCAAAATGTACAAAATGGCGAAATGACGACAGAAGAAGGAGAAGAACGAACAAAACAAAATGCCGATCAACAAAAAGAAAATCGAAAAAAAAAGCGAATTGACAGCAGAAGAACGTGAAGAACAAAGAAAATGAAACGTTGATCGACAAAGAGCGTATCGAGAGAGAAAGTTGAAGCAATTGGAAGAACAAAAAAATCAGTTTGCAGAACAACAAATAAATCAAAATGTATGAAATGACAAAATGACGGAAGAAGAAGGAGAAGAACAAACAAAACAAACACATATCAACAAAAAGAGAATCGAAAAAAAAAGTTAGGCAAATTGTCTCTATTTTCCAGTTTAACAATTTACTTAATCCTTAATACTTATTACTTACATTAGGATAATCCTCGTAAATGTATCTGTGTTTTCAACTTAACCCGTTCCTTACAATGCTGATCAAACTCTAGTTTTGTGTCACTGCCCACGATTGAAACCAGCCTAGATCCAAATTCTAGGCTCTATCAAGCGCTGAGAGGGATCAAATCTCCCGAGGTGAAAACCTCAGCTTAGGTATTGCACTTAAGGAGAGGTTTGCACCTCGGGAGATTTGATCCCTCTTGGCACTTGATAGAGCTTAGGATTTGGATCTAGGCTGGTTTCAGTCATGGGCGGTGACACAAAACTGAAATTTGATCAGCATTGTAAGGAACGGGTTAAGTTGAAAACACAGATACATTTACGAGGATTATCCTAATGTAAGTAATAAGTATTAAGGATTAAGTAAATTGTTAAACTGGAAAATAGAGACAATTCGCTTAACTTTTTTTAAACAGAAATCAATTACAAACTTCGATCTAACTCATCTAAAAAAATGTAAATTTATATCAAAGTAAACTGTTTAATTTTATAATAAAGTAAATTGTTGGTTTGTATATTACTTTAGGAATTATATAAGTTATTTTTTATAACAAAGTAAGCTATGTAATTTTATAATAAAGTAAAGTGTTAGCTTGTATATTAATTTATAAGCTTTATAAGTTATTTTAAGTTTCAAATAAAATTGTGTTTTAATCTCTGAGTGTAAAAATTTATCTTCATTTAAAAAAAATATGTTGCTATAATTTATTTCTTATTTTTTTAACACAAAGTCTAAAACTTATAATTAAATTTTGTTTTTCAATTCTCTATTTTTTAATCATGATACCAATCTTTATATTGAATCATAATCTTTAACTCGTTGAGTGATTTATTTGTGGTAATTTCCCTATATTTAATTATATATAATATATGTTAATATTCTTTATTTTAAATTTTCTCCCAAAATTCTTTAGAAATGTATTAAACCTTAAATTGAATGACATGTTTTTTATGAACTTAATTTTTTTTTGGTATGAATGTGTAAATATGCAGAAAAAATATAGGTGCTAGTCAATTTTAAATTTTAAGATATAAACACATATTAATGTAATAATTTGTAATTTTCAAAATTAATACTTACTTTAGTTTAGAAATGAGTTATATAAAATTTTAAGATATAAACACCTATTAATGTAATAATTTGTAATTTTCAAAATTAATATTTATTTAGAAACGAGTTATATAAAGTGTTGATAGTTGTAAATATGAATTATAACAAGCTAGGGACACTTCTCTGTAAGCTTTTTGAACATAGAAATAATATGTTAAAGACAATTAAATAATCTCTATCTTTTTTAAGGTCAGATAGACTAAATAAATGAATGTAAAAGACAATTATCATCATTATCATTAAATATTAATAATTTACTTTAATTTTAAAACGAGTTTACATATAGTAAGTTTAAACTCTTATGTTGATACTCAATTTTAACTCTAATAAAATTTAATCAATCTATGAAGATTTATACTATTGATAAATATGTAAAAATAAAATTTTATTATTATTAAATATGTAAAAATAATTTTTTTTATTACTATAATATAATATTAATCTAAATATCACATAAAATATATAAGATTAAAATGGTCTTAATGACTTTGTAACACTCGAAAATATTGAAAATAATTTTGTTATAGTAGAGTTTATTTATTTGCATACAGGATTTAGTTATAATATTCCTTTATATTTATATTAATTTTATATTTATGTGATAGTAGAGTGTATGAAATCTATAACATGATATGAATTTAATTAAAAAAATTAATTATAAACTTTGGTTTAACTCATCTTAAAAATGTGTGAATCTATAATAAAGTAAGATGTGTAATTTTATATTAAAGTAAATTGTTGATTGTGTATTAATTCACAAGTCGTATAAGTTATTTTAAGTTTCAAATAGAATGGAGTGTTTTCATCCCAGGTGTGAGAACCTATCCTCATTTAAAAAATAATATGTTGATGTACAATTTATGTATTATTTTGTTTCACACAAAATCTAAAATACTTAAGGGTTTGTGGTTAAATCTTGTTTTTCAATTCTTTATTTTCTAATCTAGGATACCAATCTTTATCTTGAATCATAATCTTTAACTAGTGAAGTGATATATTTGTAACCATTTCCCTATTTTAATTATATATGCTAGATGGTGATATTCCCTATTTTTAACTTTTTCTCAATTTTTTTTGAAATGCATTCAACTTGAGATTGAATGATATGTTACAAAACCATTATAGCAATATTTTAAAAATAATTTTTCTCAATTTTTCAAAAGTTTTAATTATAAATGGTTTTAGGTTTACATTCTAAGTATTAGTGATGATGATGATGATTAATGTCCAGTCAGACCAACTTTGATCTATTGAACCTTAAGAAGGTTATTACGTGGTCTGCTTTAAACTTTTGTTCCTATGCTAAAAAATCTTGCTAAGAAGCTTTTCAAGCTCACTATAGTTTTGGCAAGTTAGGAGGTTAGCAATGTTTGTATTGTAGCAAATACTATGAAACTCATATCTAATGTGGGTGTAACCAGGGAATTCTCAGAGAAAGTGATTTCCATCCTTAATGCTTATAGACTCGCAAAGATGGAAAACCCTTTCCGCTCACCGAATTTTGGGAATATACCAACACCATGTTTCGCTATGAAGCTCATGGGAGTTGTTCTTATTAATATATGAACATCAAACAATTATACAAATTTATATATCAACCTTCCCATGTAATAAACATAAAATATTATACTACTAATAATAATAATTAAAAGACACATCCCTTCTTTCTTCTAGAATTTGTATTTATAGTGCACTATCATTTTATTTTGAATCATCTCATATTCATTATTCAAATATATTCCTTTATGGATTCTTTTATACTTGTTTATATGTTATGTTTTGGATATTTATTCAGTGAGATTGGTTCTCCACATTGGTATAGAGTGTTTCCATTGGTATATTGACCCAACAAAAGATTCCATGTAAAAGTAGAAAGAATAAGGGTGAAAGAAGAATAAGAAGAAGAAAAAATAGCTACTTTGTAAGAAGATCAAAAAAAGAAGAATAAGAAGGAAAGAGAAAATAGAGAAAAAATACTTACATAGTAAGAACAAGAAGTTATTCCAATTGTAAAAAGTGAAAAATAAGTAACATAGAGACAATCCACTTAAAAGTAAAAGTATTAAAGTTACTCAAATTTGTAGGTGAACAAATTCAAGGTTAAGAGAAAAAATGCATTGTTGTATACCTATAATTTCACATAAATTATATTATTAAGTGAAGAGTCAAGGTTGCAACGTTTCAATCGAAATAAATTGACTTTAAAAAAAAAAATGCTAATATATTATTATATACAAACGGATCTTAAGTAGTGACTCTTACTATTTAAATTGACTTTTCTATCATTTAGTTATATGGTAAGGTTATATCCTATATTTTAAAATGAAAAGAATAAAGTTAATATAAAATTGTTATTTAATATAAAATGTTAAAAAAACCAATTAGAAACAAAAAAAACATTCACTACATTCAAGTTTAATAAAAAAATATACATTCAAGTTTAATTAAAAAATATACATTAAGAAAGGAAAAAAATGATTTTTTCAAAAATTAAAAAAATTATTATAATATTCAAAATTCAAATATATATATATATATATATATATTTGATATATAATTGTTTACCTCACTAACATACATTACTGAATAAGATTATCATAAGAATATATAAAGCGAAGAATATTATCATAAGAAAAGGATAAGTTTTAAGTTTCCAAAGTTAATGAAAAACATTATCTTTGATATTATAAAGTGACATGTATTTTTATTAAGACAAATTTGATAGCTTATGTATTTTTTGAAAAATATATATATAAAAAGGAATATTCTAGTTTGAGTATATGAAGATTTTTAAAAATTACAATCACTTTTGTGCAATATGTGGAAAATTGTTTCTAATGGAAGAATATCAAGGTAATCTAGAAATACAAATATATGTTAAATGGTTAATTGAGACATTATAAAGTGAATAGAAAAATGGATTTTTGATATGTGAACAAGGAGGGGTAGGTGTTATCCATCTCTAGAATCCTAGATCTTGCCACTACTTCGACAAGCTATTAGCTAGATTCGAAACAGGGACATGAGAATAGCCCAAAAGAACTCAACAAAGAACACCAAGATCTGACTATAAAATAGTAGATCTATAAGTGCAATGAAATTCAATGATGCATTAAAATGGTGAATTGTCTTGTGCAAGAATGCAATGAAATTTAATGATGGATTAAATATATATTGTAGAGTGATCAATCTCAATATGATTTCTTCTACTTTTATTAAAGTCATTTTTACCCCATTTTCCATATTCTCATATCGATCATATGTAAAAGGAGGTTGAGTTCGAACACCATTCACCGTTAATTTGAGATATTGTAGTAAATGTGAGACCTTGCCTCTCTTTATTTCAAATATTTAGAGTTTCTTTGTCCAATGTTAATCCTTTTGATTCAAACCCAAAGCATGTTTCAATGTAAATTTTCCTTATCTACGTCATTGTAGCATTTTCTTCTCACTTCTATGAAATTTAATGATGAATTACATGTATATTTAACCAAATGATATCATACAAAATGTACTATCACTAAATTGAATGCATCTTAACAATGCTATTAGATCATAACGCATTTCCAAATGCACGAATTTCAAGTTAGAGGGATGTTAGATCATAATGTGAATCTTCATCTAAAGACATAGATCAATATATTCTAAATGTCCTTCATTGTAAGAAAAATACCTAGAACTTGAACATTTTGAAATTCAAATCAATGCAACAAACATCTATTACTAAATTCCCACATTTAAATATTACATGCCAATATATAGTTGAAGTAGGGTTTCCACAATTTAATTGTTGTGATTCTATATACTTGGCTAACTATGGTAATTGAATCAAATTAGGGTTTTGACTATTTAGCTGAATGATATCATATAAAATAGATAGATATTTTAACATCAATAAACTAATTAATATATCATAAACACCATCCTACAAAAGGAAATATCACTAAATTCAATGCATCTTAACATTAGTACTTGATCATATTGCATTTACCAATGCATAGATTTCAAATTAAATAGATGCTAGATAATAAGGAAAACATTCATCTAAAGATGTATCTATATCAAAAGATCATAATGTTTTGATTAGGCTTCACATCATGGATTTTGTGGAGTTGGAATGGTCATTCAATTAAGCAGTATACAAAAATATCATATTTCGATGGGATGTGATGAAGACATAAATACCAAGGTAGAGCTTATGGAACTAGGGAATTATTATTGTTTGCTTTTAATAAATATATCCTATATTTGCATGTGGTTGGTGACTCTAGAGTAATAGTGGATTGGGTTGCTTGCAAAACTAACCTCTAGGTTTATTTGTTAGAGCAATGGAAACATAGAATTAAGGTTTTGAAAGATCTCTTTCAATACTTCTCTTTCAGGCATGTCTACAGGAAATACAATTATGTAGCTGATAGACTTTCAAAAAAGGCTTTTGGTCTTGATGAATGACAGATACACTTTGAATATTTTTAGGAGCAAAGAGTGATGGAAAGTGGTAGCATACAGTTCTCCTACCCGATATTTATGTTATATTTACTAAAAGTAGTACAAGTTTTGTGAAATATTGTATAACGTATTATTTTTGGGTTGCTTTAAATTTGTAAAGCTCTATGCCTATGGGTCATATGGCTTAAAACGAGGCCTTGCTTAATCCATTTCATGGGCTAGAACCCCTTTAAAAAGACTAGGACAAAACTGGTGCCAACACTAGGTTTAGCATCGAATTTCAGGATATTCTATGGTAGTTTGGCATGAATATGTGGCCAATGTGGTTCATTCCAAATGGGATCATTTATCAATCTTGAAAAATCCAGCAGGTCCAATGTTTCCAGGAAGATAAGTTTCCTATTAGGTTGCATGTATGAATAATATTGATGGGGTGTTGGAACACCTGTCGAGCCCTGCACTGCATATTGTTGCATATTGTATCCATACATGTTACCCGCATGGTACTTTTGGAAGTTTTGTGAGTTGGGGATCATCTAGTTAACCGATTGTTGGTTGGGAATCATAGGATTCACCAATTGATTTAGAATCGAATTTTAGAACAATTGTTGAAAATGCTACTGGGTGGGATTGAATGGCGTAGATACCTGAGGTGGTGGGACCCATGTGGGGTTCCCAAATCTTTTATTGGGTGGATTAACTGCACCTTGAGTAGGGGTAGGTGTCTGAAAGGGTGGATCCAATAAATTGTTCGTTCCGCCTTGATTGAGAAACGAGGTTTGGGGAGGTGGGATCCATTGATTGTTAGAGACACTAGTATAAGGTAACCCATGATTCAGATTAGGGGGTAAAAAGATTGATGTTTATTCATGTGCCCCCCAGTAGGATTTTGGTTACCAAATGTTTTTTTCCCCCTAGTAGGTGGGTTTTGTGGTCCCCATGAAGGAAGTGGGCCTAATGAAGGAGGTTGGTTGTTGGTACCGCTTAGGAAACCGACAAAAGGTTGTACTCCAATAGGTGGGGTTTGTGGTCCCCACAGAGCAGATGGTGCTAATGGAGGAGGTTGGTTACTGGTTCCTCTTGGGACGCCAATAAACGGTTGTCCTCCAATTGGTGGGGTTTGTGGTCCCCACTAAGCAGATGGTCTTGACTGAGGATGTTGGTTACTGGTTCCTCCTGGGGCACCAGTAAACGGTTGAACTCCAGATATAGTGTAGATTGTGGCTGAATATTGACTTCCAGTCACAACGGGTGTTCTAACAGTATGAATAGACGGCCTTCCAATGGAAACATTAGAATAGATTGACTATGCAGGTTGGCTCACTGCATTATTAGTACCGATTTGTGAAGATGAGTGTGCACTAATTCCAGATGATGTGGGTAGTAGCGGGAAAGTATAGTTTTCCCCTTGGCTATAAATGTTCCCTGAAGGTGAACCAAATATTTCATTTGGTAATAGATGAGGAGAAGGTTGGAGGGGAGTTTCTGGCGTTAATTGCATAGGTACTGGAAAAGTGAGGAAATCATTGAGGGCTTTGCCTAGAGTTGTGTTCCATAGTGATGAAGATGGATCAAAGATGTTTATCGTCCCCGAATCATCGGGGAAAGGTTCAAAATAGATCTAATCTGTGGGTCCATATCGACCTATGAATGAAGTGCCATAGGTAGTATCATAGGATTTGGATTGGAGGGCTCTGGAATCACGATGATTTACCACTTGAGACGTGGATATTTGTGGGAATTGTGAGCTCGAAGCCATTATTTGCATAGCTTCATGTCTAAATTTGTTCGTCGCTGCACGTTCTTGGGATAAAATAACAAGTTATGCTCGTATGGATGCAATGATTTCATGTCCCAAAGGGAGAAAGGGAGAAGGAATTTCGAATGATCTATTACTGGAAGATACAACTTTGTAGCTACGTACAAACAAAGAAGTAGGTATGACAGGAGAGGTTACCAATTGTACTAAAGGATGGTTAAATTTTACAGCGAACTAGATCGTCTTAGAGGGTAAAGGATTAGATTCCTTGATAACCTCGATATATCCCTCAGAGAGATCAATTTGTGATGGCATTACCAGAGTGGTGCTATTTTCCGGTAGGACACTAACCTTCACAACATCGTCTTCTGGTAGGACACTAACCTTAGGTGCTATAGTGGTTTCCAATGTCGTACTAACTTCCGGTACTACACTAGTTTCTGGCACTACACTAGTTTATGGGACTGTGCTAGGAAATTGGGGTACCATAGAAACTGGTGTTGTCGTATTGGTTGATTGTGGGACAGTCCCCCGACCAGATGGTCTTCTAGTAGGGGGATTAGGTATGCATGACGGTGGTGTACGACTAGTTCTAGGAATCGGTTCAGGACTCTTCCCTTGTTTTCTTCGTGATTTCCTTTTGTCCGCCATGGAACATGAATATATAATGTGGCAGAAGTCTCGTTTAAAGAAGAACTAAAAAAACCCTCAAGCAACCGAGTGTGCAAAAGGGGAGTTAGAAAAATAAGAGGTGCACAAGAAAAAATCAAGCTCAAAAACTACACTGAGACTGATGTCACAGTAAGCAAGCTACAACAAAAAGGCCAGAAATCCAACAAGCAACACTAAAAAAATAAAAGACTCTCTATAAGGTACTATAGTAGGCAATCCTCCTATCTAAGGTCTAGAGACCTCAACAGATCGTATCCACTGCAAGGTCATGAAATCCAAGTCGAAAAATGCAAAGTGAGAGACCAAAAGATGAAGGGATATCCCTCTACCAAAAGGGATCCCAGGTAAAAGATCCCTAGAAGGAAGGTCACTAGGAGACCCCGTTCATGACACATCTGAGAAGTTTTACTAGAGCTTATTCCTTTGAGCACTTGTACAACCAGTATGGATGCCATAAAATACAAGGAATATAATGGATTGATGTCCTTAAGCACTAAGTGGAGTGTGGTATTCTACAAAATATTCTCGGAACCAGTCCTCACTACTTACCCCCGTGGAACATGATTCCCTCCCAACAAATTGGTGTATAACCGTGCCAAAAAATATAAGAGGATTTGAGCACCCTAAAGGAAAACAACTATGTCCCAAATTTAAAGTGACAGGGGGGAATTATTTGGATTTCTATCCCTGATGTCCTACCTAACTACACAATTCTTTTATATCCTCAAATGAGGTTAATGTGTGTTTAGTTAGGGAATTAATTTTAAGGGTTTGTTGTTTTACTCAAAAGGTGAAAAAAGTGCAACTTGATGGTGTTAAGACTCGAATCAAACCATGCATCTATGAATGAATCAATGCAACTCTTTCTTTCGATGAATACCTAGCTACAGTAAGGAGAGTTCCTTTCTTATTCCCAAATGAGAGAAACACACAATGCCAAAAAGAAAAATGTTCACTTTTGTTTTTCTTTTCAATTTTGTATTCCAAAGAAAAATATGAGATACTCTTTCACACTGAACCTATCCAAAAACAATTCGAAAAACAAACTTTTGTTTTCTTTTTACTTCAAACGAGCTTAAAGAGGACAAGTAGATGAAAAATGTTTTAAATTTGCAAAAATGTTTTACTCATTAAGTGAAGAGGAAAAGAGATCTTTAAAATTTTCTAAACAAATTTGATAAGAAAAAATGCAAAGATTCTTTAACAAGAAATAATATTTTTCGAAAATTTCTTCAAGAATGCAAAGGAATGTGTAACGATGCTCTTGAATTTTAACAAAATCGCCACTTTTGCAAGATAAAACTAAAAATTCCAAGTAAGAAATTTACTCTTGTCACTTCAATATCAAGAAGTCCAAACCATAAATAAACAAACAAGCAAACCAAGCCAATCTTCTAGACTTGCAGATCAAGAGTAGAGTGAGTAATTAGACCAAATGCAAAGGTAAAATAAGGTCATAGGAATGGTATGAATGACTATGGAAGTCCTCTAATTTCTAATTCACTAAGAACTTCACAAATTCACTCTAAAATCCAAATCAGGTCTCAAAAGCAAATCCAAGAAGTGTAGGAATCAAACTGAGATCACACATGTCTGATCAGGATAAGAGAGTTGAGGTCAAGAAAAAAATAAAAAACAAGAATCAACCAAGAAAAACCAAAAATTTGATGCAACATCCAGGGAATTTTCACTCCCTGATACACCACTTAGGCGTGAAATTTAGGGATTTTCGCTCTCTAGTACACTGCATGGGCGCAACAATATCAACATTTTCACTCTGTGGTATATAGTAGGGGTGCAAAATTTCTCTGTGATGGGCTAGGGGCGAATGCCTGAGAAGAAATTTTGAAATTTCTGAAGGTCGCAGACCGAGAGAACTCAACTACGAGGATCAAACTGATAAATGAAGGTAAATGACTGATAAAACACAGAGATAATAGGTCAAATAGAACAAAACTGAAGATTTGATAACCAAATGAAAACTGGGATATCCCCAGCAGAGTCACCAATTTCTATTCTAGCAAATTCATCCTACGGATAGTTAAACCTACTCAAAGATTAGAATAGATTTAAACAAGTTTAATCTAAGACATGTATGCAACAAATGGAATCTTAAGTTCCTAGATCTAACACAATGCATAAATTTCAAAGTACTGAGAGAGAAGAGATGGTAAAAATTACCTTCGATCTTTCGGTTGTCTTATCTCCAACTTCGAACTTGATGCCCAAGATCTGAACCTGTTTAAGCAAGACAAGATACAATATATCCAAGCACTAGATGTGATGGTTAATATCTAAATCATATGAAACATATTATGGATCAAAAATGAAGAGGCATAACATGGGAGAATAAGCCAAGTTATATTAAAGGTAGGTAAAGAAGATAAACACAGAATTACCCTTGATGTCCAAGCATCAATCTCTCCTTCCAAGCCTTCCTCATTACCATCTATGCAAAAAATCCAAGACCATAGGTTGGATGCCTCCAAATTTGTCCCCTTAGCTCATGGATGGCCTCTTTCTTATAGTATTTGGGAGGCCAACTACTAAGAGAGGAAGGTGGATCTATGTGAGCAAATGGTGGATAAAGGAGTTGAACCAGGCTAAAAAGGGAGGATGAGGTAGGATTCAAGCGGAATCCCAATCCCAAGAATATCTCCCTAGAGCTAAGATCCACAATCCAAGTAATAAGTTTTTTAAGGTATTTTTGCTCCCTCTGAATTGAGCATAGCACGAAAATGTTGTAATTTTTGCACCCCTACAGGTATGCAAGGCATGACAATGCTATATTTTTGTGCCTTGCACCTTCACCAGGGCGCAAAAATATGCGTAAAGTGGGTTCAATGAGATGGGACTTGGATCAATGAGGTGGAATTCAGCTGTCATCAATTGGATTTGTCTCCAAGGAAGGCCAAGGAGGGGACCAACAAGGTGAAAATAGTCTCAACACTTGTTAGTAGGTACTACCATTAGGTTCTGCATGGTGATATGACATGAAGATGCGCAACGACGTTCAAAGTGGGACTTTGAGGCATAACACTAAGAAAATCCCTAGTTGAAAAAATCGTCAAAATAGACAATGGTTCATCCATGGAATCATTCCAAAGTAATGTACATTATGGTAATCTGATGTCATGATTCCAAAAAAACTAAAGACTTCCCAAATACATTCAATGACACTTGGTGAATTTCAACTAGGGGCATAAAAACCCAACCGAGCAACAAAATTGAGTGCCATAACCTCCTACAAGTATGTTTGGGAAAGGGTAATATGAAAATTATTCTGCACACACGGTTGGAACATTTTTCAAAAATATACCCTCAAATCCAGAAATTGCATTGCATGTTACTGAGCAAACCATAGTTGCAAAAATTGTCAAAATAGACAAATGGACATGATAGCATGGTGTCCCTAGTGGTACTTCGATATGGTGATTAAAAAAGAACTTATTTTTTTTCCATTTGAGCCTTGGTTACTGATTCATGGTGAGTTTCAACTCACTTCCAAAATCCATTTAGGGACACTTGATGAATTTTAACCGATGAAATAAAAACTAATCAGAGTAGTGGAATTGAGTTTCATAACATCCTACAAATGTTTTTTGGAAAGGGAAAAATTACCACAGTTCCCATACCCTTGTTTGGAATAGTTTTCAAAAAATACCCTCTAAAGCAGAAATTGCATTACATATTACTGAGATAACCCTAGTTACAAAAAATGTTAAAATAGGAAATGTTGGTACATGGTATCACAATAGAGTGGTGTCTCTAGTGGTACTCCAATGTCATGATTCCAATGGAACTGATGGTTTTTCCATCCGAGCCTCGGTTATCGAGTTATGGTGAGTTTCAACTTGCTTCCCTAAATCCATTTAGGACACTTGGTGAATTTCAACTGGGGGCATAAAAAGTAATCCGAGCAATGGAATTGAGTGTCATATCCTCCTTCAAGTGTGTTTTGGAAATGTCACAATGGCCACACTTCCCGTAACCTCATTTGGCATATTTTTCAAAAATATACCCTCTAATGCAAAAATTACATTGCATGTTACTTAGAAAAACCATAGTTGCAAAAATGATCAAAATAGACAATGGTCGGCCCATGGAATCATGCTAGAGAAGTGTCCCTAGTAGTACTCCAATTTCACGATTCCAAAGGGATTGATGATTTGTCCATTAGATCCTTCGTTATCATGTTATGGAGTTTCAAATCGCTTCGCAAAGCCATTTGAGGACACTTGGTGAATTTAAACTGGGGGCATAAAAAGAAACCGAGCAATGGAATTTATTTCTGTAACCTCCTTTAAGTTTGTTTGGGAAAGGACAATATTACCATGATTCCCACACCCTCTTTTGTTAAAGTTCCTAAAAACTTACCCTCTAATGTAGAAATTACATTGCATGTTACTAATCAAATCCCTAGTTGTGAAAATCTTTAAAATAGATAATGGTCAGTACATGGAATCATGCTAGAGTGGTGTCCCTAGCGATACTTTGATGTCGCTATTCCAGTAAAACTAATGGTCCTTCCATCCATGCCTCAGTGATCCAATTATGGAAAGTTTCAAATCGCTTCCCAAAGCCATTCAAGGACACTAAGCAAATTTCAACCAAGGGAACACAATAAAAACCGAGCAACAGAATTGAGTGTCATAGCCTCCTCCAAATGTGTTTATCCAAGGTCAATATGACAACAATTCCCAAATCCTCATTTGGAAAAGTTTTAAGAAATTTACCCTCTGATAAATAGATTGCATTGCATATTACTAAGCAAAACCCTAGTTGTGAAAATCATCAAAATAGATAATGGTCATTCACGGGGGGTTCACTCAATGAACTTGTTACATAGCACGATCGTTCGCATGATATTAAAGAATATCCCTAATTTCACTAAATATTGGAAAATACATCCTAAAATTGTATTGTTGACCCCCCCCTCCCAATATGCCTTTCCAATTAAGAAAACCCCTATTTTCACTAGATATTGTAGGTATCTATTTTTATCAACCCATTTTTAACACCCCCTTTATATCATATTATCAAGTTGTAACAAACAGGAGCCCTCACACATCTTAGTATAAGAAAACAATCTATGCTAAATAAAATAGTAGTATAATGCTAATAATGATCCCACTAGGATTGTAGGGGAGACCGATCAATTTGTAGCACTGGATAGTGGAAGACCCAACGAAATATTATCAGGGAAGGCAAAATGCGTAAAAGGAAACACAGTCAAGAGATTAACATAACAAAGAATGTAAAAGACTGATAGTCCAATTGTTAGTGCAATGCTTAGAAAATATGAGAATTGCAGATGTTTCACACCATATCCTGCAAATCTACCAATTTTATATCATGTAAATACAAATATAGCCATAGAGAGCCCATGTTTTCTATAAGCTTAATAAATTAAACTCCATAAAAATGAAAAATTGAAACCCTTTCATTGATGGACTCCCCTACCTTCCTATCAAAAGTAACATCATTGATGTTTGAACCCAAATGCACATAGAAAAATTCCTTTTAATTTTTAATAACACCATATGATCACGTGCATAGAGTGGATTTGGGCCATTCACCAGATCCAAAGAATTTCCTCCACTTCCTCTACATTTGTTTTTGCAATCAAGGGAATTAACAATATTTAATTACCTTTTCTTGGCTTATATCTAGTTTTTTTTTATAACCTTTAATATAGGAGAGGGAAAAATCTCCATTGTTAGGTTTCAAGCATTCAATAGTTATAAAGATACACATATGGTGAAACTTATATGATACTATTTCATGATATTGATAACACATAGGGTATGTAAATAAGGATTTACATTTTCACCTATGTTCATGTTAGTTCCAATACAATATTAAGACGGATGCCTTGCATATAAGAATTGAAATCATAATTATGAATGTGCCAAATATAACTCAATCTAACAACTATTCCTAAATGGCAATGTGAAAATATTAAAGAAGAATACAAAAAGTTGAAAGGTATAATTAGTAAAGAAACATTGATCTAAATTTTATTGGTTCTAGTGAGCCAAGAAAGATTGATCTCACTTTTCTTGGTTTCTGTGGAGCAAGGTTTAATTGAATTTAAATTCCCACCTAAACCCCAACCTCAAAAATGAAGAGTTAAATCTTTTACTTGAATGCCTACACAAAATACAATACAATTGTTCAAGTCCAGAACTCCCAATTAGCTACATCTCTTAACTTAATGATGAAAAACAATATGACATCAATTCAAACCAAGCCTAAATAAGCTATTAAATGAGGATTGCTCAAGGCCAATAATCTAAACAGACTTACATCAATATTATCATTGGTACATTATTATCAGATTTATGCAAAACTTGGGATCATAAGCAATATCAAACAAAAATGGAGGGTCCTCAAGTTTTAGGTGGGTATGAATTGAGCCCATGATTTGGAGGTATGAATCCATCCCATGATTTGGAGGTTATTCCTCAACACACCCAAATAAAATAACCCCCAATATTTATATTACTTTGTCAAATTAAAAACCCCCTTGAGCCCTTAATACGGGGGAATATATTTTTGAGGTTTTTAAGAGTATTCAAACCCCCAATATGAATGGACGTGATATGATATTTCCTCACTAGTAAACCCCCCGTGTGGTCATTCCATGGACTCATGGTAGATTAGTGTCCCTATAGGTATTATGATGTCACAATTATAATGGAACTGGAAACTTCTACATCTAAGCCTCGATTATTAATTTATGGTGAGTTTCAATTTTCTTCCCATATCCATTTAGGGACACTTGTAGAATTTCAACCCGAGGCATAACGACCAAACTGAGTGATGTAATTGAGTGTCGTAACCTCCTGCAAGTGTGTTATGGACATGTCGGGATGACCATGATGTCCAAACATAAGGTTGGAATAGTTTTCATAAATTTACCCTCTGATGTAGAAATTGCTTTTCATGTTACTATACAAAATCCTAGTTGCAAAAATCATCAAAATAAATAATGTTTGGTCCATGGAGTCATTGTAGATGGGTGTCCCTAACTATAATATAATGTAATGAGTTCAAAGGAACTGATAGTTTGTCCATCTAATACTTGGATTTTAGGTTATGGTGACTTGTAACTAGCTTCCTAAATCCATTTAGGGGCATAACCCCTACAAGTTTGTATGGGAAAGGTCAATATGATGACAATGTCCAGATGCTCAGTTGATAGAATTTTCCAAAATTTACAGTCTCATTTAGAAATTGCATTGCATGTTATTGAACAAAAACCCATTCTTAAAATAATCAAAATAACCAAGGGTCAGTCCATGGACTTGTGGTAGATGGGTGTACCTAGTGATACTATGATGTCATGAGTCCAATGGAACCAATGATTTTCCATCCAAGTCTCTATTTTAAATTTATTGTGATTTTCATCTCACTTCCTATAGCCATTCAGGTATACTTGACGAATTTGAACCGAGGGCGCAAAATCCAATCGAAGTAGGGAAATTGTGCTCTATTGGAAAGAAATTTTAAAAAATCATAAGGAAAATAATGCATTGCATGTTAGTGAAGGACCATATGTTATATTTATTTTTCATGAAATATTTAATGTAATTTTAGTAAGCAACCCATGACTTGAATTTGACTATGTAAAATAGTTTTGACTTCTTAACTATGATATTGAATAATTTAATAATAGTTTATTATTTTAACTGAACAAATCATCATTGGTTGAAGCATTCATTTTTAGTGCAGGGTCATTATTAGTATCATCACATGGACAATTAATGTTGCATATATAATTTATTTATCGTATTGTAAACTTTTTAAGCTTTGCTATTGCTAGACAAATGATATGATTAATATGTTAAAAACTATATCTATGATAATATTCATGTATTCATCTATTATGAGGGGGTATTGTAAAGCATGTTATATAACATTTAATTTGTGATTATATTGTTTAGCTGAGATAACACTTCGTGAACTTGATTAAGAGATGAAAACCATGGCTAATATCCTCTTCCATATAAAGATTGAATGACATGTTATATATATTGAATGACATAAAAACTTTGAGCAAATTTTTTGTTTGAAGAGAAGAGTATATGTGGTGTTCTATTTTTCTTCACTTTATATATGACAATGATTTTTATTTTTGGTTAACTTGATGTCTTATTCTATTGTGACTTGAAAATTGATGGTGTACATGTGTATGTGTATATGTATGTGTATGTGTATGTGTGAGTGTGTGTGCATGCTTACACTTGATATGTGTGATTACAATATGTTGATGAGATGATATCTATATTCATGGTTGGAAAAATCATGAGAATGCATGGATTATAACACTATTTTCAATATAACACAAATATGCTTTATGGATTGAAATTAATATTAACACTTAATATTGAATATTTTTTTTGTTTCCAGAAAATTGGTGAAGATGAATGCTTGGATGATGATCTAGACTATGTTGACAATGGACCATGGAAAGGAGTTGATTATAATGATGATAGATCGGATCAAGATGACGATGATGCTAATGTTGGGTTCAATGAAGATAATGATGATCATTATGATGTTGATGTTGGTGGTGGTAGCCATTGATTCTATTGATAAGCTTGTGGATGTTTATTACTTTATCCATACTATTGGACATGTATTGTTGCTTTTATGATGATCCAATTTCATATTACATTATGGGTAGGGTATTTTTTTAGGATTCTAATAGTATATCTAAGTATAGTATTCTAGGCAATTATTTTGGATTGAAAAACTCACGTGTGTGTGTGTGAATATTAAATATGAAACTTGCAAATTTTGGCAAATACTATAATAAAAAAACATATTTTATGTAAATATAGGTGATATTTGAGAGTAAACATGTACAATTAGAGTATTTATTTTTTGAAAAAAAAGTCCAGAAAATAGCCAAATGGAAAAACGTTGCCTCTAAAAATTACCATAATTCTGGGTCATATTGATTTGTATCATGGATTGATGTTGACATATAAACTATGATCATCCTTGATCATTTTGACTTTTCCACATATGGATATCAAAAAACGTATTTCTTGTAATATTGATATTTTTGATATATATATTTCACTTGTTCTTTTAAATTTACTATAATGATTTGTAAGAGCTGTTATTGATTTGATGATGTATTCTAATTTCACTTCTTATTATGAAAGATAATTATGATTTTATCACTATTATCTTGTAAATTAACATATATTGGAATTTATCGATGATCATTTGATGAAGAATTAATAAATATGATGAAATTACTATTTCGGATGAATGTTGTCTATTTGTCTTAAATTTTTTCATAAATTTTATGCAATTATTTTCAGTAGTGATATATTCTTAATTTGTAAGTTTCATATGTCAATCCTTTCTATCCCATTTGGTTAAGGTGTGGGTTCGTCAATAGGACAATTCAAGTTCAATTCCCCGTAGGGGTGAACTAGTTGGGAGGAGACACCCAAAATCCAACTAGAGTAGGGTTGGCGTGGACTAGGCTAGGTGCGATCCCAGAGTTATTTTGACGGCTTAAATTCCCGTGGCTCATGGTTTCTTAGACCAAATTCAACTCCCACAAGTCAAGGAGATTCTAGAAAACAAATACAAATTGTATGTTTCATTTTGTTATTTGAGAACTATAAAATAAATGAATAAATGAATATATGAACTATTGAAATTAATAAATTAATTATATAATAATATGATATAATAATTAATCTGGCACAAAATTGGATGCAAATGTAGGTGTTAAATAGGAATCCTAATGTGGTGCTAATGAGGAAGCAAAATATGAATCAAAACTAGGAGCTAAATGGAAGCCTAATCTATCACAAATCTAGAAGCAACACTGGATGCAAACCTTAACGCTAATTTGGAATCCAATGTTGGTTATATTGTGGAAGAAAAACTAGAATCCAAACTATAAGAAAAACTAGATGCTAAATGGGAAGCTAAATGTGGCATTCTTGAGGAAGCAAAATAAGAATCAACCCAAGGATATAAATGGGAAGCACAAAGTGACACTATTGCGGAATAAAAAATGGATGCTAAACTGGGAGATAAAGTGGTTTCAAAACATGGAAACATTGTGGAATACAAACATGGTGCTAATGTGGATGCAAATAGGGATACAAAACTATGCATTAAAAATGAGGAAATAATTGGAACTAACGAGGATTCCAAACATGGTGCTAATGTGGTAGAAAACATGGTTGCAAAGTTAGACATTAATGTGTATGCAAAACATGGCACTAAATAGGAAGAATAATAGGGTGTGAAATGGGAAGAAAAACTTGGTGCACATTTGGAAGCAAAACATGGCACAAAATGGGAAGCAAATCTTGGTGCCAATTTGGAAGCGGAACATGGTGCAAAACGGGAAAAATATGAGATAATATGGTAGCACACATGGATGCAATATTGGATGCTAATATGGATGCAAACAAGGTGCTAATGTGGACGAAAACATAGATGCCAAAATAGATACTAAATTGGTGTTATTCTAAGTGATACCTAGATGCAATTCTTGGTGTAATTGGGAAATGTGGATGCTAAAAAGGAAGCTAAAGGAGATGCTAAAGTTGACACTATACTGGAAGCTAAATGGAATGGTATTCCAGACACTATTTTGGATGCAAAATGGGACAGTAATCAGGATGCTAATTTGGACACTAAATTGGATGTTAAAAATGATGCTAAATGGGATGAAATTTTAGGCACTTTAAAAATTATCCATCACACACCAGGTTTAGCTTCTACTTGGGAAATGTAATGGGGGAAAAAAACACTAAATGGGATGTTAATTTCCAATTTTTTTTAGTGAATGTTGTCCCTAGTTGGGTAGAATTTAACCAACAATGATCAAAGAGAGGGGTGGTGGATGCACATTTCAAGATTTTGAAGAAGGTATTATGATATAGTAACCATACCCTAGATCATATTAATGGAATGCATCTAAAAAAAACCCTTCCATGGAACCTTTATCCAATAAGAAATCATCCATACCAACCTCTATTTCATTTCCTTCATTGCCAACATGTGAATAAATAGTGTTACTATAGACATTCTGAATTGGTGAATCATGACATAGCTAGAATTGAATAAGCAGTTGATTCAACCATGCTTGGTATGATGCCTCTCTAATCTATGCTCGTTTTACAAGCTTCTCTCAATTTGACATTGTAGTGGGGCACACTAGAAGATGGTATATAGTTCGCCTGTCACGAGAATCACGATTTCAAAAATATTGAATAATACATCGATGATATCAATAAACACAATGCCATTAGTTTGTTCAAACATCATACCAAACAATTATTATAATTATTACAATTTTTTTCCAATAGTACATGTACAACCAACCACTTTATAAAACATAATGTCAAAATGAGCAATACCTTTACATTAAATCCATTAAATATTAAAAAAAATACAATTGAACAATGATATTTTTCTTATGCCCCAAGGGGCCATCTAAAGGTAGTCCCGACGTAAGGCATCATTGATGATGAGTGGTTAGTGGTCTATGAAAGTTATAGTTTATTAACAAATCATCACCAAAGGAAAAACTATGTAATGCATGCATAACAACAAATCAAAATTATTTTCTTTTCATAAACAACTCCTTATAATTGGAGCGTTCCTCGATGACCAATTTAAACTAAATAATGAGCACCTACACCTATTTATGAACCCTACAATGTTCCCATGAGTGCATGTATGACCATCGATATATAACATGTTCTTCCTCTTTATGTCTCCATATGCATAATAATTAATGCACATAATATACATGGAAATGCTATGTTTGTATTTAACAATATTCAAGTAATCAAATCGGAAATAAAGAGGATGAAAAAATGGCATAAGCGCTGCTAACTATTTGGGAGGAAAAAATACATGTGAAACAGTTAAAAAACCAATATTTATAGCATCTATTTTATATTTTGCAATCATACAATTATCACCACAAAAGGAGATTTCATTTCCAACATTAAGCACAAACAAAGAATACTGGGGAAAATTTTAGGGGCGAAATTTAGCCCATGGGCTAATTTTGACTTTTTTTTTCCAAAAACAATTCACCCATTTCCATTTTTTTTATAAACTCATTCGTCCAAATTCCACGAGATAAAAAAAATTACTCTAAAATCACCAAAATTGTCGAGAAACTATATAAAATCCTTATAAAATAGAATCTTTTTAGAAAAAAATATCACCCAACATTTTATGGTTGGAAAGTTAAGAATTAGTAAGAGTCACCAAATTTTTTACACTTTAATTAAATTATGGATCCTTAAATTTTTCCCTATAAAATATGAACAAGTACCATACAAAGTGAAGTTGTAAGAGAATTTGGTATTTACTTTTCAAATGGATAGGAGGAGAGAATTCATTGCTACCCTCCAACAACTGAATCAACCTTGGTGTGCACTTGGACATTTTTTCTCTCAACTCATACAACTTTTTGGATCTCATAGTAGAGATGTTTTGAGTGGTATTGATATCATACTTTAGATCACTATAACTCTCGATTGAATCAACAAAAGGATACATGTTGGTCAATTTAGGATGAAACATAGTTTTTGTGTCTTCCAAAATTTCAAAAAATGAACACATAGAATTGTTCCTACCTGTATTTTCTATATCACCTATTGGATTATTTACCATAGTGGGAGGTATTATATTGTTAACAATGGATATTTGATCACTAATATAATAGGTCAATTTGACATGCCAAGGGTGTTAAATTTTCAGAATTTACTTCAATCTGATCTAGCATCTTAACTGAGAGAACAACATGTACAGCATATCTACAACATATCAATCATGGAGACAATAATGCAAGCACACAAGAGACACAAAGATTTACTTGGGGAAAACCATAAAGGTGAAAAACCCCAATAACTTCCTCAGAGATAGATAGAGCAATGATACAACCAACCATAAGAGATAGACACAACCTAGCAGCAGATCCTCCTCCTCCATAAGTGCGCCACTCCTCCTTGAGTGCATGTGTGAGAAGTGAGTGAGCAAATAGAGTGCCTCCCGCACTCTATTTATACTTGACTTGACTTGCCTTTTTACCTAACTCATGTAGCCTCAAAATTTACCACATAACATAATGCTGAGTGGGCCGACCCCCAATAGGGTGGTCTAATAACCCTTTGACCCACATGGCCGACCCCCAATAGGGTGGTCTAATAACCCTTTGACCCACATGAATTATACAGGGCCGACCCCAAATAAGGTGGTCTAATAACCCATCAAGTATAAGTTATGACACTTACAATATAAATGACGACACTTCCTTATAGAAGAATAATACCATCTCTATAGGAATACAATATACATATATGTGAAATACTTTCCGAAGTTACATATACATCAACACTCCCTCTTAACTAGGAAGGTATTTCTCAGCACAGTTCTTCTAGCACAAGTCATCTTCTCTGGATCATCGTCATCGATGCATCGTCATCATCATCATCACTACTGCTGCTATCTCAATCAATCTCTGAATCTACTCGTCATAGGAAATTCTACAGAGCCAGTCCTTTTTCATACTGGATGTAGGCCCACCACCTGCAGGTCTTCATCATCACTGGCCATACTGTGGAATCCTCAGGACTCATTACGTGCGTCACAAAACCTGGCTGCAGCATCCTAGGCTATTACAAGCACACAGCTCTACCTGTAGGATCTCCCAGGAGCACATTACATGTGACCCATCACAAAACCTGGCTGAAGCATCCCAGGTTGTTACGAGCACGCGGCTCTACCTGTCGGATCTCCCAGGAGCACATTACATTTGATCTCACCACAAAACCTGGCTGAAGCATCTGAGGCCTTTTTCATCCTGTCCAGATCTCCCAGGAGCAAATTACATGTGGCCATGGCAAAACCTGGCTGAAGCATCTGAGGCCTTTTTCATCCTGTCCAGATCTCCCAGGAGCAAATTACATGCCATAGGACAAAACCTCGCAAGAGCATCTGCCAGATATCCCAGGGCACCGAATTACATGCCATAGGAAAAACCTCGAAAGATTATCTGCAGATCTCCCAGGGCACAAATTACATGTCCTTCCAAGCAAAACCTTGCAAGAGCATTTGCCATATGTCCCAGGGCACCGAATTACATGCCATAGGAAAAACCTCGAAAGACCATCTGCAAATCTCCCAGGGCACAAATTACATGCTTTCCTGCACAACCTGATCCACGGCCACAAAGTATCATTTGATACTCATCAAACATCATCCTGATGTACACATGATCATCCTGATCATCATCACTGCAACATCCTGCTGCATGTCATCTGGAGAAGCTCGTCATCCACGATCATCCAAGTATACATAGATACATGATCCACACAATGTATCCATCGGCATACATGATCTACCTGATCATACAAAGATACATGATCCACACAATGTATCCATCAACATACATGATCTGCCTGATCATCATCACTGCAACATCCCACTGCATGTCATCTGGAGAAGCTCGTCATCCACGATCATCCAAGTATCCACTTGATACATACATAGATACATGATCCACACAATGTATCCATCAGCATACATGATCTACCTGATCATACAAAGATACATGATCCACGCAATGTATCCATCAGCATACATGATCTACCTGATCATACAAAGATACATGATCCACCTGATCATATCCAGCATCCAACATGATGCATACACAAAATACATATAATGATCCAACTGATCATATCCAAGCAAAAACTAGAACATCCTCCTGATGTTCATCATCCAGCGCTTACATCGACAGCCATGTGAAGGATCCCCCTTCCAACATGCTTGGAATGGCTTCAGCAAATGTGTCCATCACTTCTTCCTTGAAGTGTCCTTGAAGAACGCCAAGCCTCTCTCTGAAGTACTCGAACTTCACCCTGGCTAGTGGCTTCGTCAGCACATCTGCAATCTGCTCGTCCGTCGCAACATACAGGAGCTTCACAGCTCCTCTCTGCACCATATCCCTGATATAGTGATATTTGATCTCTATGTGTTTCGACCTGTCATGAAACACTCGGTTCTTGGATAGCTTCACACAACTCTGGTTATCACAGAAGATACCAGTAGCATCCAACGGGAGATCAAATAACTCAGACAGTAGCTTCTGTAGCCATACTGCCTCACAACTAGCTAAACAGGCTGCAACATACTCTGCCTCAGCTGTACTCATTGCTACGCAGGACTGCTTCCTTCTAAACCAAGAGATCACACCTGATCCCACACTGAAGCAACACCCAGATGTGCTCTTCCTATCTGCAGCACTGCTAGCCCAATCTGAATCAACATAACCCTGCAGGTTAAACTTTTGATTCGCTTCATACTTGAGCCCATAATCTACTGTAGCCTTCAGGTACCTCAGAACATGCTTTACAGCAACCAGGTGAACACTCCTCGGATCCGTCAGGAACTGGCTCAATGTGTTCACAGCAAAGAAAATGTCTACTCTCGTGTTCGTCAGGTACATCAAGGACCCAATCATCTGACGATACATGGAGACATCAACCGGCTCAGATGAAGCATCACATAGAAGCTTCAGATTCGATGCCATAGGTGTGGCCATGGCCTTGCAATCCATCATCCCGAACCTCTTCAGTATCTCTACTGCATACTTCCCTTGTCCAAGGAAGATTCCTTCTGCACTCTGCCACACCTCTATGCCAAAAACAAATAGTGCATCATCCCCAAGTTCTTCATCTCGAACTCGGTAGTAAGCTTCCGCTGCGTGTCGGCAATCAATCTATCTTCACCATACCAAGTTCTGCACATATATGATTTCCTATCATGTGTCTCAGAACCAAGTGGCTACTCCACATACAATTCTTCTTCAACTACACCATTCAAGAAAGCTATCTTGAATCCATCTGGTGTATCTTCTATTTCATCACTTTTATATTTCTCTATGCTGCCATCTGCAACATGCTTGATCTGATAGTTCCATTTGGAAGTCACAACAGACTTCCCTTCAGCTCTTGGGATCGCATCCCAAACATCATTCTTCATGATCGACGGATCATGGCATTCCATTTCTTCATCCTAGATCCTGGGAACTTCAATATCTTCAATAGATATCTTTGTTGCTGGAACAAATGTTGTAGTCTTTTTGTAGGTGAAGATATACGGTCTTTCCTACAAAACAGGTTAAATTGCATGATTAGAAACATCTCATAATTTTCAGAAAAAATTCTTACACATAAAGAAATATGTCATACAGTCATGCAATTATCTTAGCCAATGCTTCAATACAACATTTATCCATATCCCGTAACTTTCTAGATGCCTTCCAATCTCTACCAGAACATTGTTAAGAGTGTGCACAACTCCCAACATGTCAGCAAAGAGGTTTCATTCTAGATAAGTAGCAATGGAATGTTGTACAGTGCCATAGGCCACTTACCCATGAGTATTAGTAGTATATTGTTCATCAATGCAACTATTCTAATATAATACACAATATAATTCTAGGAACATCAGTATATACATTATTGAACAGTATTATTTAAACAATAAAATATGCAAGTAATGACAATTCAAATACTTATCTTTGTTTATTTTCTGGGTGGACTCCCTCTGAGTCTTTGCTTCCTTGCAGGAGCTGCTGAAGTAGCTTCTTCTACACCTTTCTGTTGTGGAATGTAGAAAGATGGTCAACTCCCTCTGAATATCTGCATCCTTGCAGAAGCTACTGAAGTGTGCTCCTTTGCTTTCTTGCAGGAACAACTGGAGTGTGCTCCCTCTTGATCTTTGCTCCCTGGATTACCTGTTCTTGAACTCATATTCATCCTTGGTCCCTATGCATGCTTATTAGTATCATGAATGTGTTATCCTCGTAATCTCATATAAAATCATACATTCATTAGTATACTATTAAAACACAATAATCTCAAGCATGTATAGTCAGGATTATTTCAAGCATAAATAATAAGCAGTAGGATTCTTATGGTTAGTCAAATCATAAGAAACATAACATGTCTAAACCTGTAATTACTCAAACCTATGACTCTTCGGGTTAGTTGAATCATCAATCAAGATAAGAGATATAATATGCATAAAACCTGTGATTATTCAAACCTAGACCTTCATGATTCTTCTGGTTAGTCATATCATCAATTATGGTAAGAAACATAATATGCATACAACCATGATTATTCAAACCTATGACTTCATGAATAATCATTATCAACAACAGTATAAGATCCTAACACAAGGTAGGATTCTAGCTTGATATAGGAAAAACATACATGGATTAGCATGCTAGCTATTTATGTCTAACATACCCGTATAATGTCTTTTGTTTCTCTTCAGTGACTTGTGCTAGTAACCTGCATGTCTCATAAGTTAACCATTGTATAAACAAGTTATACATACCTCGTAAATGGATCTTGTATGAGATCCATGACAATGGATGAATCTTTGTCCTCATGTTATCATGATCATATGTTCTTGGACCAGAACATGATTTGTCTTTCTTGGTGTACCTTTCATGTTAGTAGACAACATAAACCTCATACAACACCATAATGCATTAGTACAATCATAAGTGTCAACACCCTAACCAGTGAATGCATTCATAATTTTGTTAAGGTTATACGACAAATCTAAAATCAAAATTGTACTAACCGTAATAACATGAAGACAAACATACCATAAACTTAATCATGGACAAATATCGAAACATACCTCGATGAGTCATACCTGTCGAGATCGCTTGTAATCTTCTTATGTAAGGCCTTATCCTCATCTCCCTCTGAAACATGAACTTCTTCACTTATGCAGGTGACCAATCCATCTTCTTCTAGGATTAACCCAATCCACTTGATTTGAAGGAACTGGACCTGGAGCTGGATATGGGTTTGTCAGAGAAACCCCAAAAATTCAAACTTTGAATTTCAAACTTCCGAAGGGATAGAAATATGCGCCTTGATGAGCTGATCAAACTGGTATATTCAGAATTGGAAAACTGTAAAGTTTCACTCCTCAATTTTGCCTTTGAAACTTCCGGATTCACTAGACATGACCCTGAACTAGGGTTTGATGAAGCCCACTCTTCTGCCCAATCAAAATCTTTGGTCCAAAGCTCTAAGTTTCTATTTTTCTGAGGAGCTTCCAGCCGTGGTCACAGATTTCAAAAATTCCCATTTTTATAGAAGCCCTAATTTTCCACTTTTCTGATCAAAGTCCTGAACTAGGGTCTGATCAAGCTCGGCCTTCTTCCCAACTAAAAAATTCTGATATTGGTCTCTAAATTTCGATTTTGATGAGTAGCATCCAGCTGTGGTCTCCGATTACAAAAATTCCAACTTTCTCCGAAGCCCTAAATTCCGGAAGCCATGAATGAAGGTATTCAAAAATAATTTTGTTTTGACAGAAATATGTACCTAATTGTTTCTAGTGTAACTCTGAAAATTTTAATCCACAGGGTCTGAAAAAGTTTTCTGAGATAGCCTGACCTGTTATCTTTCCATCCTGATAGGTCTGACCTCAATTGGATTCTCTGAGAGAGAGTTATGCCAAATGTCGCAACGTGACCTGTTTTGGGATAATACAGGAGTGCAAACTTGTACGGTGTGCCACGTGTCATTGTTTGAACTTCGGCCTCTGAAAACTTTTCCTAAGATATCTCGGCCTGTTATCTTTCCATCCTGATAGGTCTGACCTCAATTGGATTTTCTGAGAGAGAGTTATGCCAAGTGTCGCAACGTGACCTGTTTATGGGATAAAACCATAGAGTGAACTTGTACGAAGTGCCACGTGTCACTGGTTCAACTTCGGCCTCTGAAAACGTTATTTGAGATAGTACAGTCTGTGTAATACCTGTCACGTTTCACGAAATTTCATTTGGAGCTTCCTAGCCCAAGTTATGACCTTTTTCCCAAGGTCACCTGATTTTGACTCAGATCTGGAAGGGGCAGAAACCCTATATTGCGCAAATCATAAATTACAAAGTACAATGAATTAGAGGTTGTCCTTTGGAAACAAGGTATCTGGAGATCTTAGCTTCGGCCTTTAACAATTTCAGATCCGAAAACTTCACCAAAATGGATTTATAGCGAAAGTACTACGATGACTGGTTTTTTCTATATCAAGCCCTAGCATCGTAAGTGCAACAAGTGTCATACATGCCATATCATGCCTTCTTTCAGGCTAGCTCTGATACCATGTTAAATTTTCAGAATTTACTTCAATCTGATCTAGGATCTTAACTGAGAGAACAATATGTACAGCATATCTACAGCATATCAATCATGGAGACAATAATGCAAGCACACAAGAGACACAAAGATTTACTTGGGGAAAACCATAAAGGTGAAAAACCCCAATAACTTCCTCAGAGATAGATAGAGCAATGATACAACCAACCATAAGAGATAGACACAACCTAGCAGCAGATCCTCCTCCTCCATAAGTGCGCCACTCCTCCTTGAGTGCATGTGTGAGAAGTGAGTGAGCAAATAGAGTGCCTCCCGCACTCTATTTATACTTGACTTGACTTGCCTTTTTACCTAACTCATGTAGGCTCGAAATTTACCACATAACATAATGCTGAGTGGGCCGACCCCTAATAGGGTGGTCTAATAACCCTTTGACCCACATGGCCGACCCCCAATAGGGTGGTCTAATAACCCTTTGACCCACATGACTTATACAGGGCCGACCCCAAATAAGGTGGTCTAATAACCCATCAAGTATAAGTTACGACACTTACAATATAAATGACGACACTTCCTTATAGAAGAATAATACCATCTCTATAGGAATACAATATACATATATGTGAAATACATTCCGAAGTTACATATACATCAACAAAGGGTTCTCCTTCAATCCTTGATATTTTGAGCAATGATATACTACCAGAGTGTCATAAAAGAGATATAGTTTATGATGAAGTACCATCGACTAAATATTGTTGTTGGAATATGTTAGAATTAGCGGGTTAAAGAGTCTTTCCATTTCCACCTACTAGTTTCTTGCAATATCTTTCTCTTGACAAGAGTTTGCAACATTTTTTGACTAGTGGAATATATTATGCATATGAGCTTGATACCGAATTAGGATCCCACAAAATTCAATGAATAATTATTTGCATTGACATGCATAAATATCATTAATTCGATTGGATGATAAAAAAAAAATTAAAATATGAAACTACTTCTAATGGTGGAGGAGAATTTGAACTTTGAAATATAAAAGGATTTTACTAGCTACCTTCAAATTTGGAAACCCCTTCTTTCTTGTTGCTTCGATATATTTTATGTGATTGTAAAATTTAACATTAGGGCTTTTCCTCTCTTCTCTTTCACAATGAGATATTTTCTCTCTAGACATTGTATATTTAATCTCTTTTTTCTTTTATATATGATGCATTGGGCATCTGTTGCAATGGTTCCACACATTACATCGACTACTAAAACCTATCCTTGTCATTTTTTTAAAAATGTTGTCTCCTTTTTTGTGCATATTGTACATATTAACACACCGATTCTCTTCATATAAAATCACACTATTTATTTTAAGTTAATGTGTGACGTCCCCAACCCCTCCATTACCTTTAGAGGTGGTGAGAGACACTCATATCCATTTTTTTCTCTCAAAAATATTCTTTCACACACAACCGCAATGGATTTTGATCCGCAATCCTCCCTTACACAATCTGTAATCCGCATTGCGGAACTCAGAAGTTGGATTGCCAAACTTACCTTCTCTGGAATATATTGCCTCTACAATCCTTAATCCGCATTGTGTAACGCGGAACTACGAGAATCCAAATTTCATTCTCTGGTAAAACACCCCTTTCACAATCTACATTGTGGAACTCAGAACTACGGGTGCGGAAAGGCGTAATTCCAACCACGCAAATCCAGTTTTATCACTGGCCTCTGCAATCCACATTGTGGATGCGGGAGTGCGGAACCACACTCTCTGCAACAACAACTTACCAGGTACATAAATTACTCCTCCTTAAGCCAAATTGGGAAAGGTTGGTATCGTTGGAAATCTCTTGGAGAGATCTATCCATTGGTGTAATCTCCTATCCCAACTGAGGTCTCTAACCTTGTCAATTTTCCAACTGAAGTCATGGATTATAACTATCTTCAACAAGAACTCTACTTGCCTCCTGCCATAACTTCATCCTTCCTTTGACCCATAGAGAAGCTATGAACACCATAGGGCCATATAACTCTTTCCCTTGTCCAGGTGAGGCCAATAAGTCCTTCAAATCATGTATGCAATGTATAAAGAAACATATAATGTTAATATAAGTAAGGTCAACTCATACATCTAACACATGTAAAATTAGTCATGCATTACACTCATGCAAATGAATGAGGTATTCAATATGAACTCAACCTTCTACTCAGGATTATACACAGTCTACTTATCAATAAAATTCATATAAACATTCATTCAATAACTTGGACATCCACACAAGGGCATAACACACGAAACATCAACATTTAATCCATATAAACACTTATCTTTGAATTCTTGAAGTTGTCCAAGCAACTAACTAAGTGAGAGCAACGTTCCACCCAACCTTAGGTCTATGTCCAGCCTATACTCTTTGAGCTAAGAGACTACCCTCGAGCTGGGATGTGTATCCACTAAGGAGGGCTAAGGACTCTCTCACAGTCAATATCTTATCCCCATGCTAATACAATATGTAGTTGGGTTTATCAAGCATACCAGAGAACATGGATGCTAAGCCAACCTACAGTGGGATTATCAAGCATACAGAGTAACATAAACATGCTAAGCCAACCTGCAGTTGGGTTTATCAAGCATACAAGGGAAACATAACCATGCTAAGCCAGCCAGCAGTTAGGTTTATCAAGCATACAAGGGAAACATAACCATGCTAATCCAACCTGCAATTGGGTTTATCAAGCATACATGGGGAACATGGAGGATATTTATAAGCCAGTGAGCTCAACCACATTGCTACAGGTATATCAACACTAAGAAAATATGGCACCTGCATTACCCACCTCACCCAAAAAAAGGAAGGCCCTCTTCTCTGTTGCACAGTCCCTCAAGGCCCATTCCTTTCCTGTGCTATTCAGGGTGGGCATAGAAAGGTCCAACTGCTAGTTCTATGAGATTATAGCCCTCATTGGGTTTATCAAGCATTCCAACCCTAAATCTGTTAGGATATTTAGACACGTAGGAGTTAGTTAAGATCAACTTGTGTAATATATCCATTAGTAAAGTGTGTTTCTTTAGTATGCTTTAGTATGCATTTGTAAATATTTAATCAGACGGTCACGATATGTTGTGATCTGTCGGCTCAACTTATCTTAGATCATACCGACCCTTGATCCGTGGCTTAACACTCGATTGGTCCATGATCTCTATTTAAAGAGCATGGAGGGTCATTGGAAAATTGATCGATTATGATAAGCTCATTTGTAAATTTCTTTCTTTGCATAATAAATTGCTCCGTAGAAGGTATTTGGCCGGGGCCGTGGAGTGTTTCCCTCTCGAGGGTTTAAACCATGTCAAAACATCGGTGTATCGATCTGTGATCTATTTGTGTGAAGTGCTTTCTCTAGGTGTTCGGTATTTTGGGAGTACCCTGTGTACCCGAACAAAATCTACCTTCTATCTTTGTTAATCCAACTGGCTCTTCTCAGGGTTTCGGACTAAGCTTCGTTCCGCAGTTTAACTCTATGCAAACATAACCCAGGTATTCTCACGACTCTGTAGTTCATCTCCAGGTTTTATTTAATGTATTTCATGAACATACTAGGTTCACACGTAGGGCTCTCTATGGAATTCGACTCTATAATTTCCGCTCACACAGAAATCATGTTTTCCTTCTCTTCTCACGGCTTGGCTCTACAACGCGGGTCCATGACTAAATGCATGCATGAATGCCTGAGTTTTTCCCCCAGTTTTTGGGTCAACAATGGGTAGTCGTCCCAAATTCCCAGGTGGTTGAGTGTCTTATGGAACAAGTAACACATGCCATTCCCTGCCATACATATTCGCAGGGTCATCCCATACTCAATCGGCTTCATCAACATGGTTTCTCAACCACTCTCTTACAACAACAATAAATGTCAGCATGGAGGTCAAATCGGTTCATAAATGGACAAGTGGCAGCATGGGATCCCATCCCATAACCCCCTCTCCTCTCCTTAGTGGATACACATGTCCCTTTCTCATTCGCTGCCTCCTTAGCCAGTTTTTGTGGTGATTCATTACAATATTTAAATTTTTACATCATTTACAATATTTCATGGCTTAACTTCCCGTGAATAATCAAACTGTCAAATACTTGCCTATGTAGTTAAACCTTAAGCATCCACTACTAGGGCCTTGGCCTTGAGCTCCACACTAGGGAAACATAGCTTGCATATACACAATATTTACATTAAGACCATTAATAACTAAGAGAAAAATAGGGGTATTACAACTCCCTCCCCCTTAGAACAACATCATCCTCAGTTTTCCCAAAATTGAACAAAAATGGGAATTCCTCTCTCATGGCATCCTCCATCTCCTATGTAGTCTCTTCGGGACTAAGGTACTTCCATTTCACCTTCACCTGCTTGATGGCCTTGTTCTAGAGAAAAACAACCTTCCTATCGAGTATGCACACATGCTCCACTTGGAACTCTCCTTCGGGTTCCACCTGTATCATATGCTAGTTAGTTATATGATTAGGATCATGTACATATTTCTTAAGCAAAGAGACATGTAAAACATTATGAGCTTTCATGTTAGAAGGCAATGCAATCCTATATACAATAGGTCATATTCTATCAAGGACTTCAAATGGCCCACAATATATGGGTTCCAACTTGGCATAGCTTCCCAACTTCATGGAACTCTTCCTGGGTCTCACTCTCAAGTAAACATGATCCCCAATATGAAATTCCCCATGCACTCTCTTCAAATCTGCATAACTCTTCTGCCTATCCTGAGTTGCCTTCAAATTCTACCGAATTTTAACAACTTCTTGCTCCATCTCTTCAATCATTTATGGTCCAAGCACTACTCTATTCACTGGACTATCCCAACTCATTGGAGTTCTGCATCCTCTTCCAAAAAGGGCTCATCTTCAATGATGCTTGATGTTCATTTTTGTAGGAAAATTCTACCAAGTGTAGATAGTCTTCCCACTTGGATGGCTTATCCATCACATACATCCTCAACATGTCTTCAAGAATCTGATTCACCCTCTTAGTATGACCATTAGTTTGAGGATGATATGATGTGTTGAAATTCAACTTAGTTCCCAATTCTTGAAATAACCCTTTCCAAAATGTAGATGTGAACTTTGTGTCACAATCTAAAATGATTTCCTTGGGAAATCCATGCAACTTGAATATCTCTTTCATGAATATATTTTCAATATCATTTGACTTGTGAGTGGACTTAATTGGAATGAAATGTGATACCTTTGTTAGCTTGTCCACCACTACCATGATTGAATCATGCTTCTTCAATGTTATTGGAAAACCTGTTATAAAATCCATATAGATCACTTCACACCTCTACTTTGGAATGGGCAATGGCTGCAACAATCCTGCTGGATGTTGATGATCTACCTTGACTTGTTGGCACTTTTGACACCTATAAATATACTCTTCTATGTCCTTCTTCGTTCCATGCCAAAAGTACTGCTTCCTTGCTGCTGTTATGGTTTTATGATATCCTGGGTGACCAGAATATGGATTTTGGTGTATCTCACCCATCACAAGCTCATTCAATTCTGCACAATTTGGAATGTATAGTCTGGTACCTTGATACATGAGAACAACATCCTCACCTAGCTGATATACTACATACTTTTCATCAACTTTACCCTCCTACAACTTCTCCTTGATTTGGAGGAAAGATTCATCATTAGCTTGAGCTTCAAGAACCTTTTTCTTCAAAACTAATTTACAAACACTCAGCGCTGCAATATGAAACCTCCCGCTAAGTGCATCTGCAACCTTATTCTCCTTACCCTTGACATGCTTAATCTCCACGTCAAATTCACAAAGAAACTCCATCCACCTCATTTTCCTAGAATTCATATTTGGCTGGTCAAACAAATATTTTAAACTCATGTGATCAGTCCTGAGTTCAAATCTTCTATCTAGGATATAATGTCTCCACCTCTTGAGTGCATGAATTATGGTTTCTATCTCTAATTCATGTGTGGCATAGTTCTTCTCATGCTCCTTCAACTTCCTTGACTCATAACAAATTACAAACCCTTATTGCATGAGTACTCCACTGATCCCTTCAATGCAAGCATCTATGCACACTACAAAATATTTATTTGGATCAACAATCTTCAAGAGAGGTGCACTGGTAAGTAATTCCTTTAACTGCTGGAAACTCTTCTCACACTCTTCAGACCATATAAATCTGATGTTCTTCCTCTGCAATGATGTGATTGGATGGGCTATCTTGGAGAAGCCTTCAATAAAACTTTTGTAGTAACCATCAAGACCCATAAAATATCTTACATCTGCAACATTCTTAGGTGTAGGCCAATCCATTATGGCCTCAATATTCTATGGATCCACTGCAATACCTTCTTCATAAATGACATGACCTAATTACTGCACCTTCTTTTGATAGAATTCACACTTGCTTAACTTGGCATACAATTGGTGTTCTCTAAGGAATTGTAACACCATCCTTAGATGCTCTTAATTCTCTTCTTCATTCCTTGAATAGAAAAGAATGCCATCCAAGAATACAATCACAAACTTATCCAAGTATTGGCTGAAGACACTATTCATTAGGAACACGAATGCAACAGGTGCATTGGTAAGACCAAATGGCACCACCGTGAATTCATAATGGCCACACCTTATTCTAAAAGCTGTCTTATGGATGTCTTCTTCCTTTATCCTCACTTGATGGTAGCCAAACCTTAAGTCAATCTTGGAAAACACCTTAGCTTCCTTCATCTAATCAAACAAGTCATCAATCCTTGGAAATGGATACTTTTTCTTGACTATTACCTTGTTTAGTTGCATGTAATCTATACATAGTCTCAAATTTCCATCCTTCTTCTTTACAAATAACAAAGGTGCACCCCAAGGAGATACACTCGGTATGATATACTCTTTATCCATTAATTCTTGTAGCTGCATCTTTAGTTCTATCAGCTCTGGTGTGCTCATTCTGTAAGGAGCTTTAGAGATGGGTCCTGCTCCTGGAACAAGATTAATGGAGAAGTCAATATCTCTCTTGGGTGGTAGTCCTAGCACTTCATCTGAGAACACATATTGGAACTCTTGCAATAGCTATAAGTCTTCTATTCTTGGTCCCTTATCCCCTGATGAGTTTGATATGTGCACTGCATATAATTGACAACCCTTTCTATAAATATTTCTCAACTTCAAGGCTAAGATCTGCCTCACTGAAACCTGCCTTGGAATTCCTCTAACCAACCTTGGTATTCCTTCTTCATCAAGGAGTTCAAGTACCTTCTCATAGCAGTCAATATTGGCTCTATGTCTTTCCAACCAATCCATACCTATTAGGGCATCATAGGAGCCTAATGGTAGAACATTCAAATTTTCTTTGGTGAGGAAGCCATTCAACTCTATGGGGCACTCCTTCACTACTTCACTCACCTTTCCCTTGGTACCTGTGGCTAATTGGACTAACCAAGGATTACTATGATTTACTTTACCAAGAGAACAACCTTCAACTATATTAGGAGACACATAGCTATGAGTAGATCCTGGATCAATTAAAACAGAAATAGATTGCTTAGCAAGTTTACCTTCAACTCCTACCACTATGGATTGGTGGTCTGCTTGGTGATCATCCAATGCTGCATAGATTCTAGGTGTTTCTCTTTCCATATATTCCATTGTGGTTGCTTCTTCAAGGTTGTGAAATCTCATGGGATTCCCCCTTCTAGTTGGAAAATCTCTAAGCATGTGGTTTCCTCCACAACCCCAACACAAAAGTGGTCATTTTGATGTCTTATTTGCAGCTACATCTAGCTTGAATCCACTTCTTACTGGTTGTACCTATGGAAAAGTTCTGGGATGATTTCTTAATGGTGGTTTGAATCCACTTCTCCTTGGTTCAAAATTTCCTTTGGGCTTTCATTTCCATGTTGGCTGCAACTATGACTTACCCTTTCTCTGCTCGTAGCAATGCATGGTCATTCTAATAGCTTCATCAAGATAAGGTGGATTGAAAAATTCAATCCTATCTATGAAATTCGATGGTAGGCTACGAAGGAAACATTGACTCTTCACTCTTTCATCCTTGATGTAGTCTACATACCTCAAAAACTCTAAAAACTTATGAACATGATCTTCCATGGAAGTTTTCCGCAATCTGAGTTCATTGAACTCATTTCTCTTGCTGTCATAATATCTAGATGATGGGTGTAGCTAGGGTTTTCACCCTAGCTTGTGCAAATGACCACCTACTAAGGAGAAGGGACTCCTTAGTAGCAGTTCAGAAAAAATAGTAAATGAAAGACAGTACAGTAAAATAATAACTACTCTAAACATGTGCATAAAACAGAAAAGAGAAGATAATAAAAAGGGTTTTTTGTATTGATTATACCTCCAATGTGAAGGTTGGTGAAGCCTTTGCAGCAGTCCAAGAGGGTTGCTTCCAAGCTTCTAGTTTTTCACCTTTCTCTTTCTCCAAAGGGATTTGGAAATGGGCCAAAGGGGCACTCAAATGTGAAAGTAGCTCAAGGGTGAGCTAGGGTTTCAGGAGTGATTTTGGCAGAGTAAGGGTGTGGTTGACTGTGGATGTGAAATGAGGGGCCTCCATCACCTATTTATAGGTTTTTAGTGGTGGAGTGCTGACCCATGGCTTTGGGAACCATATGGTTTAGGTCAACTGTATAGGGTTTTTGCTTCCTTTTTCCCTCTTTTCCCTCTTTTTTGTATTTTTTATTCCCTTTTTAGAGGGTTTTTACTATTTTGGAGGAATTTTGGATTATTTTGGGGGAAAAAGGGTTTTTTTTTGCCTTTTGGAGGCTAATATGGTAGGAAATATGGACAAATGAGTCATGTAATGGGGTAGATGAGGTAGTGAACACTTTTTGGGTGTTAACAGATTGCCCTCTGATGTGTGAGGGTCGGAGCTCATCGTATGGCCGATAGACATCATAAGTCTTTTATGGTTTTCCTAGGGTGTGGAGAAGAGAAGAAATGAACTAGAGCCCGGAACAATGGTCCCGAACAAACTGCAAAAACTAAAAGTACATGACCTCAATAATGAATGAGGAATAATTTGAACATATGGATGAGGCGGGCATTCCCATGCTCATATCAAGATATAGAACAACAATAAAAATGGAGTCCAAAATATGGGGACCTAACATATACATGGCCTCAAATAATGAATGATGAAGAATCTCAATATATGGACGAGGTGGGCATACCCATGCTCATATCAAGATACATAAAAAATAACTGTGAGGCCCGAAAAGGGGGACCTGCAGGATACGTAGAGAACCACTGTGTACATCATAAGGGTCCAGAGGGGACACAAATATAGGACATACTGCTGGGCTGACCATGTCTGAGCTGAAGAACTAGTACTCTGGAATAACAACAGTGCTACTGAGTGGGGTACTAGAGGAACTGATGAGCTGCTGGATCATAGTGACGGGGAGTCATATCCTCAATGGTACACTGAACTGGAACTGAACTGAGTACTCAAGGAAGCATATAACTGGATGGATTCCGAATACAATCGCCAACGCAACCTGGACATCCACTGGAACATATAACTTGGTGTTCCGAAGTGACTTACCAATGTGCTAGAGTCGGGGGAAATCTGGGGTCTTCAACCAATAACTGAAGCGATATAAACCCTGCGCGATTCTCAATGATGCGATCAAGGTGTTGAAGTCAAGCATGTGAGAAACAACCACTCAGAGAGCCAATGATGACTCCTCTCAAAATGGTCCGTAGGCACTCACCACAGATGGTGATGGGTCCAAGGCACAGGGACCTCTGGGTCTATCCTCTGGAATAGAGGGGCTGTCGTCGACAGAGGGAGACCTGCCACTAGCAAGGCAATGATGTTTCGTTGGTAGGAGCATGAGGTGGAGAACCAAAGTGTGAGAGTAATGATGGTAGGACTGTCATACTGTGCGGGGTAACTGGGAAAGTAGAGTGGGTGGATTCAAACTTCCTTTGTTTAGAGTATGATGGCGGGGCTGATCGGGAAGCATATGAAACTGACTGGTGGGAAAGGGATCATAGCTGTAATGGATCAAGGATAGTGACTGGGATGAGGGATACTCAAGTTGGTGTAAAATGGCAGAAGATTGCAGAATACTTTGAACAAAGGAGACCTGATTGGGGGTAGTGCCGAGATGATCGATCATAGTGCCAAGAGGCACGGGGGGACTTCTTCATGGGTTAAGGAACTAGAAGAAGTGTGTGTAAAATGGTACTGTCATGTGGATTTATACGAGCCCAGGATAGTTCATGCTCGTGATTGCTTTCAATTTTAAGGAGTCTGAAAGCGATAAGAAGACTCTGAAATAATGAAATGGTACCGTCGTGTGGATTTGTACGAGCCCAGGACGGTGCATGCTCGTGGTTGCTTTTAATTTTAGAGAGTCTGAAAGTGATAAGAAAACTCCAGGGGGGTGCTTTTTTGTGTGTTAGTCTCTAAGGCCCGAAGAAGCATAAAATGATGCAATGAAGAACTCTTCTAGCCGGTGTGACTAGAGTATTCCTTTTTCGTAATTAGTCTACTAGGTCTGGAAAAGGGTTAAACTTATACCATATAGACTCCCTTTCAGGTACTTTAACGAGCATGAAACGAAGCAAGGTTGCTCGACGATCTTTTCATTGTTTTAAGAGTCAGAAAAGAGCTTAACAGAAACTCCCTAAGTGCCTTTTTCGTAAAGGACTTGTCCGGCACAAAAAAGGAATAAAATTATACCGAACAAAAGGAATGGCCAGGCAAGGAGGAAGTGCTCAATCAAGGAACATTGATGATTACCAAGAACGAGAGAGGGGGGGAACACTGGTGGGCCTCCTTGCGGGATAATGAATGGTGGCAAAATAATGAAATAATTGTAGTATGAAAGGAGTGAATGGCTCATGTAAAAAGGTGGAACAATCCGATGGTGATTGATGTGGCGCGCAAATCGAGGCAGCAAGGTGGCGGGACACAATGTTGAAATTGTACTTGGTGAGAGCGAGGAATGACCTCAAGCATCATCACGAGCTCGAAAAAATGAATCCGATGATATAAAATATATCAAAAATGGAGAGTAGCCGAAGTGGCATGCAAATCGAGGTGATGGGGGGTGTTTTGGAAAAAATACCCAAAAAATATGGGGGTGAGAGCAAGAAATGATCTCAAGCATCATCATGGGCATGAAAATACGAATCCGGCGGTGCAAATGGTGCGAAAAACGAAGGTCATAAGGACTCTAGAATGGTCAAAGAAAATAACTAGGTTAAAAAATGGTTGCAAAGAAAGGTCAGCCCACCAAGCCAAGGATGCAAGGGTGGGGAGAAATGATGACCCGTGGGGGCAGAATACTAGGTGTATCGAATCAAATCATATATACAAGTGACATGTGACCTCAAAAAATGGTTGAGATCACAAATGTGAAAAAGTCAGCAAGGTTAATGACCTTCCCCCCATGCTATGTGTAGGGGGTTTGTGGTTGTGGATCACATATGTGTTGGTTTGAACAATGGGATAATTGAAACACTGAGATAGATGTGATGGGGAAGGTTCAAAATGATTGATCATGCCCCCTATCCTAGGGTCGAGGTAATCTATTATGCCACCTAACTCAGAAGTGTCAATGTGGTGCTCGATGATATAGGACCAGGCAAAGACATCACGAAACTCTTGGAAAAGTTTTTTGTACTCTCCAATCTCATACTCACTGCAGGAGGCTCCTAATGTATTGATTTCAAGAGCACCAGGTAGGTCAGAGATATCGATGTGGATGACGGGTGAGATGTTGGCCATGTTACCTTTATCAAAAGCATCAAGAGCGGGAATGGGATCCTTAAACCAATCAACTTTGGCGGGAAGGAAATATTTGGACTCAACCACAAATTGGGTAGTTGTGGTGGAGGAGCACTCTTCTGGAAGGAAATAGGAACGATGGTGCATGTCTTCCCAGGGATAATCTGGGGCAGTGAGAGCCTTTAGAATCTCCTCATCATTGCGGAAACTTTGAGTTGTCAAATTGGTTGACGAGGGAGTGGTAGTCAAAGAGATCATATAAATGGTGTTAATCTCTCTGGATGAGGGTGATACAGGGGGGGTGGATCTCCTCAATTGTAGGGGGTGCCATCTCAAGGTCCAAATTATTCATCTCGTAGAGAGCTACTCTGTAATCTGGGAGATCAGGACAGTGATGTGAGTAATGGCCGTAAATACCGCATATTGCACAAGGGTGGTTGGTACGCAGTGATTTATCATGAGGCTTAGGGGTTGGATTGAGTTCGACAACCGAGATGTTGGGTCATTGTCAAGCATTTGCATGTGTTCATGTAATGCAGGTAATTATGGACATTGATGAGTCGGATGGCCTAACTCATCACACAACGAGCATTTGGGAGGAGCACAAAACACAGGGGGGTTTTAACTATTTTGGGCAGGGGTACAGTAGTGTATGGTTGTGGGCTTCTGCCCCCATGTGTTTGATAAGAGGGGGGAGATTTGCAGATGACAAAGGGGTAGTGAAATCGGGAGGTGGTTGAATAGTAGTGGAAATGGGTTGCACCGGTTGTAGGATGACATTTTGTGTCGACGGGGGAATGGGAGGCGAAATATACCACACAGGTAATCGTAAGGTTAACCCAGGGAGGTTAAGAGTATCCATAACCGGGGTTCTTACTACTCTTGAGGGAGGGAATAGGAAGGGGATTGTGTGGATGGGTGTAACACCAATGTGACTAGGTACCAACGGTGGTTTGGGTAACAAGGGCGGTTGATTGTTGGGTGTTTGTGTATTGTGGAAAATGGTACATAGGTCAAATACTTCGCTCGCGGGTGATGGGGGTGGAATGGATTGGAATGTTGAGGTCATCGGTGTATCTGAGTAAAATCCAGGTCCCACGGAGGAAACAAACGAGGTAGTTGCACCACAAACAGGTTTTTCAACCATGGGGAGAACATTTTCGAGTGCAGCGGGGGCATTGGGATCGTAATAGGTGAGTTGGTCGACCTTGACCATGCGTCTGTCATGGGGGAACATCATGGTACGAAAAATGGATGAGGCAACCTCCCACATGGCTTACATGTAGCTACGGCCAAGTAAGAGGTTATAATCAAGTTGGGCATTGATGACCTCTATGTCAATGAGCACTGTTTTACCAGCCAACTGGACAAGGACATTAGCTAAGAGACCTTGGGGTTGAGCTGAACGGCCGTCGTAGGCTCACAACGCAGTGGTGGACTACTCGAGGGTAGGGGATCCCAACTTCTACCAAATGAATGTGGACATAATGTATGTAGAGGCACCTTCATTAATAATGCACCGATGGATGACAAGATTCCAAATGGAAACAAAAACTTGGAACGCTAAAGTGGAAGGCAGGCATGGTTTGGACTGGTCCAAATCAAATGCCATCAGTCGTGAATCATTGGGGTCAATAGCACCAATGGAGGAGAGCAAAGTCTTGCACTATGAAGGACAGTTTTTTAAGACTTCTAATGCAGACATGGCTGTGGGAGACTGGGCTAAGTAATCTACAATGTTGTAATTTGATGCAGCACGAGCATTGGGATTATTGTTGATGCGACGAAGTGGGAAGCGAGGTGCTTTGGAGGCGCCATCTAGTGGAGCCAGAAGTATACGTAACATCTGATCAGTGGGATGAGCGTTAGTGTTTTTGTTGGCTCGAGAGGCTTCAGGGGTGGAGCCATATTGGTTCCGATGGGTTTTGAGGTTGACATCGACGGATGACATCATTAACAAGTGGTGGGTACCTGATTCTAACATGGGTTGATCAGGAGCGGCATAAGTGATCTGCTGTTGTGGTGGCACGTTGCCTTGAGGGGGAGCTAACGGCTGAGTGTTCACTACACCTTGTGTTGGTAAGGGGTTTTGCAGCACCAAAGGTTGATGCTAAGGTGGTGGGGGGTTGGGTGGCACTTGAGGAACCGCATGCCCTTGGCGATGGGCATCATCAGTCCAGAGTTGCCGAGCTCGTTCCAAATGTTGGAAAGCATGTGTGTAGTGGCCATAGACCCTGTAAATAGAACAAGGATGGTTTGTTCGCAAATTAGGATTTTTGGCTTGTTTGGGTGGCCGATCAGGGTTCTGGTTGGCAGGTACTGCGTTATTATTGTTTGGGGGATTGGGCAGTTGAATGCCTTGGTCTGGAGGGGGGTTATTCCCATGGTTACGGCCTTTGTCGCGGTTTTGCTGGCCTTGTTGGCATTGGTTATTTTTGTTCTGCTGTGGATTTTGTTGGGCGTACACATGACCTTGGGTGGCAGGTGGGTTCAGGGGGTTGCTGATACATCTACGAAATGGGTTGTGGGTTTGCCGTAGGGGCTACCTGTGGTGGGTAATAAGCAGGTTGGGCTTGAGAGGACACAGGAGATGGTGCAGCTTGTGGGTGGTAATATGGCTGAGGGGCGGGGTAAGCGGGGGATGCATGACCAAAGCACTGAGGTGGGCATGAGGGTCCGTGGGAATGGTGGTGATGTGCCATGGGAGCATACAAATTGGTTGCTCCGGATTGAGATGTAGCCCACGAAGGGTCGGGGCCATAACTAGGACATGCTATGGAAAAGGGTTGAGGATGCGAGGCAATATGGCCAATGATGCCATCGGCGGCATGGGATTCCCCAGATGCATCGTGTTGGGATAAATCACCCCGAGGCACGTCGGGTATGATGGAATACAGATAACCCGACTGGGCGTAAATAAGGTCAAATTGTTGGGCTTTGAGGATGGCCTCTTCTTCGGACTGGGGTCGTTCAGATACCACATCCTTGGCAATGACAGGAAGGAGGGATTTTAGAAACCAATCTAAGAAGATACGGTCGTCTAACTTAATTTTGCAGAGGCTGCGGCATCGACGCCACTCATGAATGTGATTAGTGATGTGGGTAGCTGTGTTTTGTCTGCAAGATAGTAGGATCTCAACTCCCGTAGCATAGCAGACAGGTAATTGAAAGAACTGCAGGAAAGTCGAGGCAAGGGAAGTAAAGGTGGCATGGATCCCATGGGGATGCTCGATGTACCACTTAGTTGCAGAGCCGGTGAGGGTGCGCTGTAATAGATGGAGGCGGACAGATTCATTCACTATGGAGTTGGAGGAACATCATAGATGGAAGGACATAATCTGGTTCTGGGGGTCTTCACCTGCCTTGCCCTCAAACTTAGGGATGTCGAAAGGGATCCTGGTGGTCATGTGAGGCCACGCAGGGTCGTGTTTGATGGGATTGTTAGTCAATCTAGCTAGGTCAGGAAGGTTGAGACTAGCCATGAATGAAAAACTAGTAGAAGGATGTGACATACTAGCGGTTGTGACCATGTTGGGGCTAATGCCCCCAAGTGGAGGGGCTGGGTTTGGGATGTTTCCCCCAAGTGGAGGACCGAAAGTGGTATGGGACGGTCTTGCACCGCCAAGGGTAGTGTGGGTCAGTGATGGAGTGGCGATAGGTATGCTAGCTACTGGAATGGGCGCAGTGATTGGAATGGTAGATGTGGGCCCCGTTGAGGGAATACCCAAAGCAGGTGTGGTAGCTGGTGTGGTGGTGGATGCTCCACCAATGGTCCCTACAAAGAAAGGGGTGGAAGTCACGCCAGCCATGGGGCTGGTTGGTGCAGTGTAAGTGGGGTTCTCGGACTCTACCTCATAATTAGAGGTAAAATAAGGGGCGTCTAGATCAGGTGACGGAGTTCTATGCCGTTGACGAGTGGAATCAAGTGACAAAGCTCGAGATCTATGATGAGTGGTATCAAGTGATGAAGATCTATGTCTATGACGGGTGATGTCAAGTGAACTGTGCTATGGGGGCTCGCCTCGGAGGCACCGAGAATGTCTCGGGGACTCAATGGTGATAGATGGTGTCAAGTATCTAGGGGTTGTGTTGAGTGAAAAATAGCTCAAAAACCCTAATGCAATCGAGTGTGCAGAAGGAGAGCTCAAAAAATATGGCACTCAGGCCAACAACCAGCTCAAAACACTTACTGTAACAACTGTGCTACAATAAGTGGAGTATCAACAGAAATGGTCAGAATACCAACGAGCAGCAGGTTTCCTAAAAAATAAAAATAGTGGACTCGCTAGACCAAAACGAGGTAAGGGAGCATGCAAACACCTAGCTAAATAGTATTATGACTCAACTAGACATATCCTCTGCAAGGTGATAAAATCCAAGTCAGACAATATGGATAGTAGAGCCAAGTGGCTAAAGATATCCCCCTATCGAGAGGGACACCGGGTAGTCAATCCTAGAAGAAAAGAAACTAAGATACCCCCTTCATGACACATTCGGTTGGGTGAATTTGTTGTTTGGTTCTATCGCCGATGTATCCCCATACGGGTGATACATCGAGAACTGTGAAAGGTATCCTTCGGTTACTAAATGGATTGCGGTATTCCACTCAGGCTTCCGGAACCAGTCTGGTGACTTCAACCCTCCTAGGGGATAGGCCTTTCCGATAAATTGGTTTTAAACCGTGTCAAAAAATACTAGCATATTTTGGTTCCCTAATGGACAACAACTATGTCTCAAGTGTAAGCAACCGAGGGGTGTTATTTGGATGCCTATCCCCCCGATCCTACCTAACTACAAAAATTCTTATGTGTTCCCCAAGTGGGGTTAGAATGTTGGTTGTGTTAAGTAGTATTTTAGGGCTCACTTGAATTAGGTGACAGAGTGTGTGCATGTGAGATGATGAACCCAAGTAAAAGTGCCACGGGGTGGGCAACTTTTTAACTAAAAAATCAATACAAAACTTAAACTTTAAAATGCAAAATTTTCTCTTTTCAATTAAAATGCTGAAATTTTTAAAAAATATTCTGTAAATGGAACAGAAATAATACTGCAAAAAAAAGGTTGTAGGGAAGTATGGCTACAGATAGGACAGATGGCTGTGCAGGTGCAGAAAATATTGCAGCAAAGTGTTGGGCTCAAAATAGTGAAAAAAGTGCAGAAAACAGACCATGGGTCTGTAGCAAATCTGGGCGGTCGGACCACGGGAAACAGCGCAACAATCGCGGATGGGTTGCGGGATTTTGGCCTAAAGATGTAGATAGACCATGGGAAAAAGGTCAAAAGTCGCAGGCGGGTTGTAGGAAAATGGCTGAAAGCCGCAGGAGAGACACGGGAAAAAGGCCGCAAGATGCAGGCGGGTTATAGGAAAATGGCTGAAAGTCGCAAGCGGGACACGGGGAAAAGGCCGAAAGACGTAGGCGGGTTGCAGGAAAATGGCTGAAAGCCGCAAGCGAGATGTGGGAAAAAGGCCGAAAGACGCAGGCAGGTTGCTGGAAAATGGCTGAAAGCCACAAGCAGCCCACGAAAAAAAAGGTTAACAGCCACGATTGGACCGCACGAAAAAAGCTAATAGCCACTGTCAGATCGTAGTTAATAGAATAGAAACCGCCGGTAGATCGCCAGAAACAGTCTGAGAGCCACGGTCGGATCGCAGGTAAATTCCTGAAAGACGCGGTCGGAATGCAATTGCGGGGGGCAAAAGACACGGTTGACGATAGCCGAAAGGAAAAAACAAAAAAATATTGCAGAAAATTAAAAACGTTTACAACTTTAAAACTATAACTAGAAATTCAAAGGAACACAAGGGGTGTCGCCAAAACTGTAGCTAGGGTTTTCACCCTAGCTTGTGAAAATGAGCACCTACTAAGGAGAAGGGACTCCTTAGTAGCAGTTCAGAAAAACAGTAAATGAAAGACAATACAGTAAAATAATAACTACTCTAAACATGTGCATAAAACAGAAAAGACAAGATTATAAAAAGGTTTTTTTGTATTGATTATACCTCCAATGTGAAGGTTGGTGAAGTATTTGTAGCAGTCCAAGAGGGTTGCTTTCAAGCTTCTAGTTTTGCTCCTTTCTCTTTCTCCAAAGGGATTTGGAAATGGGCCAAAGGGACACTCAAATGTGAAAGTAGCTCAAGGGTGAGGTAGGGTTTCAGGAGTGATTTTGGCAGAGTAAGGGTGTGGTTGACTGTGGATGTGAAATGAGGGGCCTCTATCACCTATTTATAGGTTTTTAGTGGTGGAGTGCTGGCCCATGGTTTTGGGCACCATATGGTTTAGGTCAGCTGTATAGGGTTTTTGCTTCCTTTTTCCCTCTTTTTCCTCTTTTTTTGTATTTTTTATTCCATTTTTACAGGGTTTTTGCTATTTTGGAGGAATTTTGGATTATTTTGGGGGGAAAAGGGGTTTTTTGGCCTTTTGGAGGCTTTTTTAATGGTTTTTTTTGCCTTTTGGAGGCTAAAATGGTAGGAAATATGGACAAATGAGTCATGTAATGGGGTAGATGAGGTAGTGAGCACTTTTTAGGTGTTAACAATGAGTATTTTTCCTTGAAATACCTTTGGAATCTCTCCCAACTGATCCTTCTTTCACTGGTTCTCTTCACTTATATGAGGTGTTCCCACCAAATGGAAGCTCTTCCATGCAGATTGTAGATGGCAACTCTGGATTTCTCATTCCCTGAGTAGTCATGCATCCTGAAGTACTTCTTCATTCCGAGAAGCGATGCCTCAACCTCTTGACTTGTTTTTCTTTCTCCATCAAAGGTAGGAGGTCCTGCCTTCCTAAATTCTCCTTATGGGACTCCTTTGTATTTCCCTCTTCTCTCAGTTCTATTGGAAGTGTGCCCAGGGATCTTTTGAGAATATCTGGAGTGTCCTGACTTGCTGGACAATGATCCAAAAGAGGGTGTTTTGTTCCTTCTGTTCGTAGAATCCCTTCTAGGGATGGGAGATCTCTTCTTAGAACGGCTTCTGGAGCGACTGCTTGCGTTTCTCTCTTCTATGCCCAAGTTTATTGGGTTAGACCCAAAATTTACCCTTTGATGCATATATGTAAGGCTATGCAAAATGGTTGCATTGAGCTAGTGCTGCTCTTCCTAAGCCTTCATCAACCTCTCATTAAAACTTAACATTGTGTCAATCAAGTTATGGGGATTTACCTGCTCCCTTCTCCCATTGTATTCTGTGTCGATATGTGCTTCTTGCACATTCTCTCCTAGAGCATCTTCCTAATGCTCATAAGGATAATGTGCATCAGTAATGGTCACCATTATCGCTTTCCTGCATGCGGCCTTGCTATACAATTCAACTATCAATATTTTGCAGTCACTATGCATTATAGAACATTTATTAGAAAACATAAGAGCGCATAAAACTTAAAACATCCACACAATCTGGAGTCAACCAGTCAATAAGAAATTATAGGTTAAAACAACGCCTCGGGCGCTTCTCTGCGTGCAATTTCTTCCACGGCTTGGCCCTAACAACCCCAGTGTTGCAACTGAATCTCTGATACCACTCCATGACATCCCCAACCCCTCCATTACCTTCAGAGGTGGTGGGAGACCGTCATATCCATTTTTTTTCTCCAAAATATTCCATTTTCACATGCAGCCGCAATGGATTTCGATCCGCAATCCTCCCTTCTGCAATCTGCAATCCACATTGCGGAACTCAGAAGTCGGATTTCCAAACTTACCTGCTCCGGAAGACATCACCTCTGCAATCCACATTGTGAAACTCGGAACTGCGGGAATCCAAAGTTCATTATCTGATAAAACATCCCTTCTGCAATCCATGATCCGCATTGTGGAACTAAGAAATACGAAAGTCCAAATCGTTGTTCCCGTGAACTTCTCCTTCCGATTTCTGCAATCTACAATCCGCATTGCGGGTGCAAAAAGATGGATGTCCAACCACGCAAATCCAAGTTGATCACACTCTCTGCAACAACAACTTCCCATGGACATAAATTCCTCCTTCTTAAGCCAAATTGGGAAAGGCTGGTACCACTGGAAATATATTGAAGATCTCTATCCATTGGTGTAATCCCCTGTCCCAACTGAGGTCTCTAACCTTGTTGATTTTCCAACTGAACTCATGGATTATAACTCTCTTCAACAAGAACTCTACTTGCTTCCTACCATAAATTCATCCTTCCTCTGACCCATAGAGAATCTATGAACACCACAGGGCCATATAACTCTTTCCCATATCTAGGTGAGGCCAAGCAATCCTTCAAATCATGTATGCAATGTATAAAGGAACATATAATGTGAATAGAACTAAGGTCAACTCATACATCTAAAACATGTAAAATTAGTAATGTATTAAACTCATGCAAATGAATGAGGTATTCAATATGAACTCATCCTTCTAATTAGGCTTATACACAGTCTACTTATCAATCAAGTTCATATAAATATTCATTCAATAACTTGGACATCCACACAAGAGAATAACACATGAAACATCAACATTTACACCATAGAAACACTTATCTTTGAATTCTTGAATCTATCCAAGCAATTGACTAAGTGAGAGCAACATTCCACCCAACCTTAGGTCTTTGTCCTGCCTATACTCTTTTAGCTGAGAGACGACCCTCGAGATGGGATGTGTATCCACTAAGGAGGGCTAAGGACTCTCTCACAGTCAATATCACATCCCCATGCTAAGCCAATCTGTAGTTGGGTTTATCAAGCATACCGGAGAACATGGATTCTAAGCCAACCTACAGTGGGTTTATAAAGCATACAGGGTAACATAACCATGCTAAGCCAACTTTCATTTGAGTTTATCAAGCATACAAGGGAAACATAACCACGCTAATACAACCTGCAGTTGGGTTTATCAAGAATACAAGGGAACCATAACCATGCTAAGCCAACTTGCAGTTGGGTTTATCAAGCATACAAGGGAAACATGGAGGATATTGCTAAGCCAATGAGCTCAACCAAAAAGCTACAGGCATCTCAACACTCAGCAGATATGGCACCCAGATGACCTACCTCAACTAACACAAGGAAGGCCCTCTTCTCTATTGCACAACCCCTCAAGGCCCCTTCCCTTCCAGTGCTATTCACGGTGGGCATAGAAATGTCCAACTGCTAGTTATATGAGATTACAACCCTCACTGGGTTTATCAACCATTCCAACCCTAAATCGACCTTCTATATCTGTTAATCCAGTTGGTTCTTCTTAGGGTTACGGACTAAGCTCTGTCCCGTAGTTTAACTCTCCGTAAACATAACCCAGGTATTCTCACAACTCTATAGTTCATATATGAGTTTTCTTTGATGTATTTCCCAAATAGACGAGGTTCACATGTAGGGATTTCTATGGCATTCGTCTCTATAAGTTTTGCTCACACAGAAATCATGTTTTCCTTCTCTACTCACAGACTGGCTCTACAATGCGGGTCCATGACTGAATGCGTGAGTTTTTCCCAACTCCAAATTCCCAGGTGGTTGAGTGTCTTAAGGAATAAGTAACACAGGCCATACCTTTCCATACATATTCGTAGGGTCGCCCCATACTCAATCAGCTTAATCAATAGGGTTTCTCAACCACTCTCTTACAACAACAATAAATGTTAGCATGGAGGTCAAATGGGTTCATAAATGGAAAAGTAGCATCATGGGCTCCCATCCCATATCCCCCTCTACTCTCCCTAGTGGATACACATGGCCCTTTCTCCTCTGTTGTCTCCTTAGCCAGTTTTCTTGGTAATTCATTGCAATATTTAAATGTTTACATCATTTACAATATTTCATGGCTTAACTGCCCATGAATAATCAAACTGTCAAGTACTTGCCTATGTAGCTAAACCTTAAGCATCCACTAGTGGGGCCTTGGCCTTGAGCTCCACACTAGGGAAACACACCTTGCATATACACAATATTTACATTAAGACCATTAAGAACTAAGGAAAAAATAGGGGTATTACATAATGAGTATATCGGTGTGATACATACAAATAATATGCAACGGTGCTCGAATTGAAAAAATATCATTAAAATTTAATTTGATTTTTTAAAAATTTTCCACACTATACCCGTGTGTGTATATATGATGTTTATGCATCGATGAGTGTATGGGATGATAGAGAATTGATGCGTATTTTGGTATAAATACCATCGACTAACCATAAAACATTTTTACCTAACAATTATTTAAATTATTATAAAATATATTTAATAGTTTCTTTATTTAATGACGTAGTGCCTTTATTAATAGAAGAAGTATGGTAGAATTTTAGCGAAACATTCTTGTTGCAATGAGCATGATGGGAGAACATCCCCAAAAGAGAACAAAGCAAGTTATTTTAAACTTAAGTATAAAATTAATATATTCGAATTATCTATATGTTTAAATGATGTGTATTGGTTAATGTATATTATGTAGAGAAAAAACTTGAAAAAAGAAAGTAATATTATTTGCATTCTAATTGAAAAAGAGTGTAAAACCTTGATAGAAAATTTGTAAATAGATGAACTAGGTGAATCAAAAGGTGATCAACAAAAGAAAAATATTTGAAATTTTAGTAATAATGTACTTCTTAAGAATAGCTTCTAACATGTTTCAAACAATCTATTTCACATTTATTGAGTATTTTGTGGGGACTAATACTGAGGGAAGTGAATATCGTCCTGAGAAAATAAAATTTATGAAGGGTGTAAATGATGATGAATTGGTTCTCAATTCATCTGGAGTGGTGATAGAAGTTGTTGAAATGGGGAAAAGCTTTTATAAAACTATCAGAGATATAGTGGAAATAATGTATAGACATAATTTCTAATTACAATACAAATATCAATCTAGTGATTCCAACAATCATGTTATATATAAACTAAATGAATTGTTTACGGAGAAATGGTCAATGAGACCTATTATACTTGCAATATAAATAACATAAAATAATAAAAAAAAAAATTAAAAAGTATTATTCTTAAACATGTTTTTCTCTAATATGTATACAACTATTACAAAAAATTATGAAATTAATATTTTATATATATATATTTACTTTCATATCAATATAAAAACTTATTTTTCTATGATTTTTTTCTTTTAGGAATATTTTGATAATCCTAAAGGACAAATGAGGTGATGTGTGAAAAAATATTGGATGTCCAAAAAGTGTAGAAGGATATGGTTAAACAAATGAACATAATTGCATCGTAGGAAGAGGCATCCCACCAAGAACGTGTATCAAATGTATGTAATCATACATTTTTTCTTTTGTGTACATACATTTTGATTACTATATGAAATATTAATTTTCAATTGTTTTGTTGTATAAAAGAAAACAAAATGGAACCCATTCAAAACATAATACAGGATGACAAAGACATAAAGAGTTTATTCCAATGTTTATGAGTACTTGTGTTTTCCTTATTCAATATTTCATATTTGTTGTGATCTTTATATTTAATTATTTTACACTTTTCCTTGGTTTTCTTATAAGATGTATTAAAATACAGAGAAGAGTCGTCTGAATAATTGATTGGCATTAGGTTAAGTATGGGTTGTGAGTATATGCTTCAATATTAGGAGTTAATTGTAAAATAAGTAATTATGTTTTTTTACTCCTCTCATTTTATAATTAATAGAACAACAAGAAATCTTTATATTAAATATATTATTTGTCATAGCATTTAAAATTCACAGGAAACAAAGTATGGACTGGAACCAACAAAAGATTTGTTGAGAGACAGAATGAGGAATGGATTTGAAAGAATGGGTACCATTTATGAACCACTTCCTGCTATGGCATGCTTTTTTATTTACATAATCAGGTATACAATTTATTTATGCATTATCCCCACCGATGTAGATATACTCATTCCACAATGTTTTTATATTTGTAGATGAAACTTGAAGAGTGGGAACAAAATCAATCCAATCAACAAAACATTCATCCAAATAAACAAAGTATAATATCGTCTACAAGTGATGAAAAAATAAGACACCATGCAAGCAACTCAAGCATTGACAATAGTTTGAGTGAAGAATGACAATATATATATATATATATATATATATATATATATATATATAATTGGATTTTAATGCAAGTTATATATTTTAAAATTATTGACTTTGGAAATCAAAAATTTCATTTAATGAATTGAACATATTGTCCCAGTTGGTTACCAATAAGTGTAAATATCACATATTAACATTTTGATTATTGTGGACATTTTTTTGGTCCCATTTTGTATGAAAAATAGTCTCTTATTCTTATATAATCAAATGGGTTTCTTATTATATTGCATTTTCCATTCTTATAAATTGTTACATTATTGAGTAAATATATGGATGATTAAATATACAATGAACATATGTGTAATATGATGGTATACAACATTAATAAAATCATTATATCCAAAAGAAATAATCAAAATTAAAATATCAATAATATTATAAAAATAATTTCATTTTTTATGATTGATGAAATTAAAATTAATTAATTAATTGAACTCAATGTATGGTACAAGGCATAAGTAATTCATTCATGGTATTTAATTCCTGCTTAAATATGATCTCTAGTGCTTTTAAACCTATAAATTGCACCGATGCACCCATATGATATAAGCGCCTTGGTCCTTACATAAATGCCACACACTAGTGCACCTTTACATTAAACATGCATCGCTAATAAAATCAAAGGATCTTTATCATCGCTCTCAAATTTCGTAGCATGATTCTTATATAATGATATATACTAATGCATCTTTGTTAAACCTATTTCCCAATTTGTTCTAAATAATAATATGCATCAGTGTTATAATCCATGTTTAATGCACCGGAGCTATAATCCATGATCAATGCAATATGACATTATATCAATGGATGACACTAGTATATCACATTTAAATTGAAAACACCACTACTATCATACATAGTGAACACATTGATGTGTTACTTTAATGGAAAGCATTGGTGTGGCACATTTAAAGAATGCATCAGTGCTTTACATGAATGGAAAAAAGTGGTGTGGAATATTTAATTTATATGCATCAGTGTGATTTGTATTAACACACACTAGTGAATTTAGTCTATGTATGCACACCCAAAAATAACCTCAACTATAACCTCCAGCACCTAGATGCTTTTAGTTATAATAAATTTCCATCACAACCTATGCCAAACCATATGTTACTATTTGTGGATGGTTTAGCATAAGTTTTTTTTATAATTTTTCCTAATCTATTAAGACTAAAATACTCAACAAGAAGGTGTTTTCCTTGTAGTGGATCTTCAATGGAGAGGATGAATAGGTTCTCATCAGATAATTGATCACTTAAGGGGGGTCCTACTTCATTCACTAAAATGCCAGTGATGATCTCGATGAGGACTATGGTATTTCTTCTTTTAGGGGTTAAAAAATAAAGATCAAATTATTGTAGAATAACGACTCATCGAGAAAAAAAACCCATTGATAATTTGTCGTCCTTGTATGTAGTGCATTGGGTTTAAATTTGCAACAAATATAATCTTGCATAAAAATTGGAATGGAAACTATTTTGAACTGAAATCACCATAGCCAAGACCAACTTTTGGTCATGGTTGTCACTTACTATTGGTCTAGATAATGTGTTTTACTAACATAGTAATTGACATGTTCGTCATGGTCCTCACCCATTTTAACTAAAATTCCAATGAAAAAGAAGGCTAGTACCGAAATGTATAGGATAAAATCCTTGTCGAATTCATGGGGAGAAATTAAAGGAGAATATGTGATTTCTTTCTTTAGTTCATCAAAGGATTATTGTTCTTGGTCATCCTATCAAAATATGATGTCTTTATGTAAGAGGTGCAAGAATATCTATTCTTGTGTAGCGTAATCATGAGCAAATTGATGAAGGTGTTAGTGTTTCGATAATTTCATTCAATATTATCTAGGATCATGTTGTTGCTGCAACATCCCCCCAAATTTTTTTGTTAATATTGGGTCCCTCCTTTTTTTTGTTTAAGTCTTGAGTTTGGTTAAAATCGTTCTCATTGAATCTTCAACTCTTCCTAAAAGTATTGGCCCTTTCTAGTTCTTTTGTTTTGGACTAAGGCATTTTTCTGTCTATTACCTTTTGAAAACAACGAGCTGTTTTAAAAGCTTAACTATGCATGCTTTCAAAAGTGCAGATTGAAAGATTATCTTTCTGCGCCAAAGGCACAAGGGAAAAGGTTTAATTGCACGCGTTTAAGTGCAAAATTCAAGCTTATGTCTTGCATTAAAAGCGCATTTTTAAAATCTTACTTTTCCGCCTTGTTGCCAAATCTTGGCTTTTCAGCAAATTTTCTCAATTATTTTCTCTAAGGCAGAGTTACCTTTTTCTCTTCGGCGCATTTTTTCACCTTAACTCTGCCACCCTTTGGCACAATCCGTAACCATATCTCGACCGCCATTCGCGCAGGATTTGTCCTTAAGATCGCCGACACAAAAAATCTCTTAAGTCTTTTCTTTATGGCTCGTTGGCACAGTTCCCATTAGCACACATTTTGTGACTAAGACTTGCGCCAAAGGCGCAAGGATTATCCATATAGCTCCCACTTCCATAGCCGCATTTTGTCTTTCCTCAAAGTCCATTCTTGGCGCAGCCCATCGGTGCATAGTTTAACACTAAGACTGTCGCTCCGCGCGCAGGACATAGCCAAAAAATCACCGCTACATTCACGATCTCGTTCACTTGGTCATTGGCACATCGTTTGGGTGCAAGACTTAACAATATCTCCTCCGCCCGACGTGCAGAACCAAACCTTAAGACTCCCACAAACTTCACACTCTTTGAGAAAACCTTGTCGTTGGTGCATCTCTTAGGCGCAGGTCCTAGTGATACTTTCCCCGCCACCTTAGCACAGAGCTTAATATTGCCATCGCCACCTTGGGAGGGAAGATTTATTTTGGGTTTATGTGCAACCATGAAGTTGGTAGGGTCATCAATAAGGCCATGTGCCATTTTTAATACACAAGGTTTCGAGCCCCGTTCTCATCAATTCGGCAACCCTAATCCTAGCCATCATTCCAAGAATAAAACCCATAGGAGCTTGTAGAGCTCGTTGGCATTTGCGTCTATTGTTTCTCATGATTTTCATTTGTGAAGTGGTAGCTGTAACTGTGAGTTAGTTGATCATTTTGTTAAAACAACCTCCATGTTATGAAAGTGGCATACTCTGAAATTGTTATAACTGTTTTTGTTAATGCCTGAAAGTCATCTAGTTAAAGCAACTCTGTCATGATTTCTTTTACAAATATGTAGGAAGATTTGCAATTTTTGCTAATTTCTACATACTCATTATTTGTACTGCCTCGCTCACCGTAGGTTTGTCATGCATAGAAGGTCTGCAAGGAATAAGGAGCAGCACAGGTCAAATCATATCTGCACAAGCATGAGATTGCATCAAAGGCAACAATATCTATTTAGGAAAAAATTATCTTGAAAGGGCTCAGTCAATGGGCCACCCATATCCAAAGTGTAGATGGCCAAGCATCCACAAGCGATCCAGTTGGTGGGGATTAGTCAGCGAGCCAACATAAGGAAGCCAAATAAAATAGATAAACCATCAAGATTCTTATTTGTCGTAATGTGAGAAAAGGATTAATTTCCTTTATTGTATAAATGCTTTAGAAGAGAGCTGGCCCTGATTCTGTCTTATATGGGAGGCTCTCCAAGAATTTGTGGGTTTTGTAATTGTGCACTAAAGAAAAATTAGAAGGTTCTAGAGTTTAGGGCACACCTGTCAGCTCAAGGAGCAATTTGTAAAATTATAAATAGAAGAACATAAGAAGATAGAAGGACTTTTGGCAGGTGAATGAAATTTCTAGCTTGTACGAATTACTTTGCTACTTGCTCCAAGAAACTGGATTTTTCCTAATAAAAGACTGGAGAGGATGTTTTTTCTTGGAAATGTGTGCTAAATGTTTGTTGGACTATTCTTGTAGCATTCGTATACTACTGTGAGATCTTTCTTTACTATTATGAATTATTTCTATGTGATGAATGATCTTTCTATTTTCCTGTACAATGATGTCTCTCTTAAATGAGTAATGGAATGTATTAAATAATTTGAAGCTATCTTCAATATCTGTCATATTCTGTTGTAGGCACATCTTTATGATTAAATGGCTATCTGTGTAATCTTTTGGTGTTTCTTGTAGTTTATTACTCATCTCTACAGTTTCCTCCTTGCAAGGATAGGTTAAATTTTCTTATACAATTTTAGATTAATTTAGATTAGCTAAATGCATTTATCTTAGGGCACTTGCATTTCATCTTTAAAATAAAATACATAAACAGTGGATTGGGCCACAACAGGTGTAAAGAACAAGAATCTTTAAATCTCATGGTAGCTGGAACCATTAACTGGACGGATTCCCCACATCAAACGGTGAGTGATCTAATTGGGCTTGCTTACCGGGAGGATCCCTTGCTTCTTAATGCTGCGATTTTCAGGGCATCAACAGATCACTAAGAGAATAACAAGCATAGCATAACAATCACAAGAGACAATGGACACAAACCATTTCACCGGGGAAAACCAAGAAGGTGAAAAACCTCGCAAATTCCTCAGAGATAGAATGAGCAATAGTACAAAACCCCAAAACAAAGAGATAGACTCCAACAGCTTCTCCTTCTCCACTTGTGCGAACTTGTTTCTCTCTCACTCATGCGCAATGAGTAAGTGATTGAAATCAATAAATGAGAGAGTCTCACTCTCTATTTATACTTTACTTCACTTGGATTTTTACCCTATAGGGACGACTTCTCCTAAGAGAGTCTAATAACCCTTTAACCCATAACTTTGGGCTGACCCCACAAGAGGAGTCTAATAACCCATCAAATAATAATGATGACCTTCCTGATCGAAGGAATGAAACCTCTCCGTCAGAAGTACAATGTCACATGAATACAATTTAAAATATATAAGTGAAATACATTCTGAAGTGACATATACATCAACACTCACTCTTAACTAGGAAGGTATTTTCTTGACACATGTCATCAATACATATAGGCACAAGTCTTCAATATTGGATCTCGACCATCATCAATGGATCATGGAGCATCATCGTCACTACTGTTGTACTCGTCATCTCGATTAGTGTTGCTATCTCTCAATTCTTCTCATCATAGGAAGTTCTACAGAGCCAATACTTTTTCATGTTGGATGTAGGCCTAGCCTCCTGTAGGTCTTCATCATCTCTGGGAGCAAGCCATCTAGTATGTACATCTCAGGACTTATTATATGCTTCCGCAAAACTTGTGTACCATACTGTCATCATCAGCAATCATCCTCTTGCTGGAAAAACATCTTCGTCAAATGGAACTTATTCTACTAGAACATCCTCATCAACAACATCATTAGTTGGAACATCTTCTGCTGTTAGAAACCTCATCAGCTGGAACACCATCTGCTGGAACATCCTCATCAACAACACCATCAGCTGGAAAAGCATCATCGTCAGCTAGAACACCATCTGCTGGAACATCCGCAACTAAGTATTGATACTATCAGTAACTAAGTACTAATACTATCAGTCATCCAGTACTGATCTTCCCTCACCCTTGGAGAGGAATCAACTCGTGAGAGCTAGAACCATTAGTCAGCCAATACCAATCTTCCCTCACCCTTGGAGAGGCATCCATCCCTCCGGATAGGAATCAACTCATGAGAGATGGAACCATCAGTCAGCTAGTACTGATCTTCCCTCACCCTTGGAGAGGCATCCATCCCTCTGGACAGGCATCAACTCATGAGAGCTGGAACCATCAGTCAGCCAGTACTGATCTTCCCTCACCCTTGGAGAGGCATCCATCCCTCCGGATAGGCATCAGCTCATGAGAGTTGGAACCATCAGTCATCTAGTACTGATCTTCCCTCACCCTTGGAGAGGCATCCATCCCTCTGGAAAAGCATCAAATCGTGAGAGCTGGAACCATCAGTCATCCAGTACTAGTATTCACTCACCTTTGAAGAGGCATCCATCGCTTCGGATAGGCATCAGCTCGTGAGAGTTGTAGCTATCAGTCAGCTAGTACTAATATTTCGTCCTTCTGGAAAGACATCTATCCTTTCATATAGGATCTCTATTAGTCAGCAAGTACTAATATTTCATCCCTCCTAGACAGGCATCTATCCTTTTGGATAGGCATCATCAATCTCTCTTCCTAGAGAGGTCCCTCTGGACCACACCAACCTTGTCTTGAAAGTACTCAATCTTCACATGAGGCAGAGGCTTCGTCAGCACATCAGCAAATTGTTCCTCTATAGGAACATACTTGAGCTTCACAGCTCCCCTTTGCACCATATCTCGGATATAGTGGAACTTAATCTCGATGTGCTTCTATTTATCATGAAACATTGGATTTTCTGTCAGCTTGATGTAACTCTAGTTATCACAAAGTATCTCCATAGCATCAATCTCTGTATCAAACAATCCTGTCAACATCTTGCAAAGCTACACTACTTCACAACAAGTTGAACAAGCTGCTACATATTCAGCTTCATCTGTACTCAGTGCCACGCATGACTGCTTCCTGCTAAACCAAGGGATCAACCTTGATCCCATACTGAAGAAACACCCTGAAGTGTTATTCCTATCTGCAACATTGTCTGCCCAATTTGAATCAACATAACCCTCCAGGTTAAACTTTTGATTCGCATCATACTTGAGCCCATAATCAACCGTACCCTCCAAGTACCTCAGAATATGCTTTACATCAATCATGTGAACATTTCTAGGATCTGTCAGAAACTGGCTCAAGGTGTTCACCGTAAAGAAAATATATGGTCTCGTGTTCGTTAGGTACATCAAGGACCCAATCATCTGACGATACATCATGGCATCAACTGAATCTGATGAAGCATCACTCAATAGATTCAGGTTTGATTCCATAGGTGTGGCCATGGCCTTGCAGTCCATCATCCTGAACCACTTTAGGACCTCTACTGCATACTTCCCTTGTCCAAGGAAGATTCCATTTGCACTCTGCCACACCTCCATACCTAGAAAGTAATGCATCATACCCAAGTCCTTCATCTTGAACTCGGTAACAAGCTTCCCCTTCATGTCGTCAATCAACCTATCCTCTCATGTTACAAATAGGTCATCCACATATAGTAGGAGTATTACTGGATTTCCTTCCTCAACTTTGTAGTAAAGGTTGGAATCCGCTTTACTCTTGGTAAAGCCTAAACTTGTTAGGAAGTTGTCAATCCTACCGTACCATGTCCTGGATGCTTGTTTTAAACTGTATAAGGCTTTCTTTAATTTGCACATATGTGACTCTATGTCATGTGTCTCAACAACTGAGTGGCTTCTCCACATACACTTCCTCTTCCACTTCCATCAGAACAATGCGTGCTAGGAGAGTCTAATAACCCTTTAACCCCTAACTCTGGGCCGACCCCACAAGAGGAGTCTAATAACCCATCTAATAATAATGATGACCTTCTCGATCAGAGGAATGAAACCTCTCTGTCGGAAGTACAATGTCACATGAATACAATATAAAATATATAAGTTAAATACATTCCGAAGTTACATATACATCATCAGAAGGAAGCTTTATTTTCCTTGCATACTCTATAGTTCATTTCATTTCTTTGGTGGGGGTAGCTCAAGGATGGATTGAATTTTAAGGGGATCAACACTGATCCTTTTCTCAGAGACAATGAACTTGAGTAAACATCCAATGGTAACAAAAAATATGCACTTGAGGGGATTCTAGTGTATGTTATGCTTTCAAAATCACAAAGAGATGGTGTGAAGGTCAATGATGTGGTTCATGCATTTTTTATACTTGGTGGTGATATCATCGAGTTAGGCCAAAATGATACGTGCCAAGTCATTTAACATGTACATTACATATCCCATTGGAATGTGTCTCCAACATTCCTAATACAAAAAAATATGACATGATAGGTGAACATTCTCCATGGAATGGTGAAGTATTTTTTGCATCGGTCCTACTAGTAGGTATAGACATGATTGTATCTAGAAAACCCATCCATAAAGGACATAGCTTCATGGATAACACAAACATAAATGACCTGGTGTATGAATAGAGTTGGGAAATTTTCCTTTGGATGTCCCGAAAATAAATGCATACAAAAATAATTCATTTCTTTTTATTTATGGGGAGGAGATTGAATTCCCAATATGTGTAGGTGATGGGATAGATAAACCCATCTTGGTGGAGTTTCACTATTTCCATTTTAATGGAAGGTGCTTTGGATGGATGTAAAGGTTATTGATTCTATCATACTAGAGAGGCATCAATCCATGTGATGATATGATGTTTTGAAACAATGGTGAGCTCAAGTCCTAGGATTTTTTAATATGACAAAAAAAAGTCTTGAAACTCTTGGAATAATGATTTTTGAGAAACAACTTCCTATTGAGAACATGATGTTCCAAGAAATATGTTTTAAGTGATGTTGGGAGTGATGAGAATATCCATATTTATAGTAGGTGATATGTTGGCCATGTTTCCCTCTTCAAAATTATCGAGTGTGGAAAATATATTTTTGAACCAATCTATGTGGTCAAGAGGGATAAAATCCTTGGTTTCAATAGGATATTGTTTGGTCATATTGATATGTTTGAATTTTTTCTTAGGAATAAAATAGGAAATATGATGCATATAATCCTATGGAGTCTCATGAGTATTCATGAATTCTAAGATATCCTTGTTTGAGTGGAAGAAGTGATCAAGGAAGTTATTAAGACAATTGGCTCCATGATGTGTAGGAATTGGAGAAGTGGCACTTGCATAGGAAATGTAATATGTGTGTGAGGTGTCTATCTAATTGTATAAACCCATGTATCTATATATAGTGTAAAAGGAATGAGTCTCAACCCATAGAGGGAAGGGTTATTATGCATCGATGGTGTGTTGGTGCCAATGTTGGACACTGATGACTAAACGTCATGTGTCATACATGTGAATGATGAGGAGATGTAGAACATGTCAACATGGCTAGTTATATAATGTGGTAAACTAGAACAAAAAAATGTGTCAACAACCCATAATAACGATATGGCAAGATGGGTATTGATGTGACCAATGTGGGAGATGTAGATACATGATGGATGGGTGCTATGTAAGGAACCATACTAGTATCTAGAGGTAGGACTTGACCACTCTTCTCACATAAAAAACATGGGTGAGTGGTGGGTGTCTTGATTGTTGTCGAAACAAAATTTATTGTGAAAGGATTGGGGGAGGTTGTCTTTGTCCCATCAATGGGAGACGAGGATTGACAAACAACAACCAAGGTATTTTGGAACTATGGGAGAGATAGACAATGGTGAGTTTAACGATCAAACTAACAACATAGGCACATGCATCATTCATCTATATATATTTTTTCTTAGTTTTATGGGGGTCTGCCTAAGGAGTAGAGACTATGCCCCCAACTAATGATTTTTGAATGAGGGTGATGCTTGTAGGTGGAGGAAACAAACTTCTAAGTTTAGTAGGAATCATGTTTCTATGATCGGGTTTATGATTTAATTTTGCAATAATTCCTCCATTCCACATGTTGATTATTGATAAAAGGAAGCTTGCGAGTTGCATAATCTATGTTGATGATATCTTTCAGTAATAGACATGGGAATGTCAAAGGTGTGTTAAGTTGATGTTATAACAATCTGATTGCCCATTATTTAAGATAGGGATGGTAGTTTTATGAGTTATTTATTTTCCAACCTATGGTCACTAATAGACACCAAGATGACCAAGTTGACTTCCTTCCACCCCCGAATCAATAGTTAAACAAAGGTAGTAAACATGATAATTGTGCATGTCCTATAATGTATATATCCATGCACATGGGATGGGATATTTCTTTATGTTTAACATATTTATAACATAACTCTTCATAGCTTTATTGGACACAACCCTTTCCAAGTCTACATAGGTTTCCTTCTATTGGACTTAATGGATGTATCTTTTCTCATAGCATCTACACAAGAAGAATTTACCTATGCTTAGATAAAGGCTAATAGAGTAGCCAAATTTGTTGAATAGATCTAATGCATCAAACAAAAAGATGAATCATAATATTTTGTAGATATCGAATGATAAGTGGAACTAGTGTTATTATTAGTGCTTAGTTCCACACTAGTTCCAAGTAGGGGATAATGTATGGTTTCATTTATGGAAAGAGTGCCTCACATAATACCATTGAAATATATACCCACTATGATATGATCCTTACACCATTACTAAGGTTTTCATTGAGAATGATTCCCCATTTCTTTAGCTTGCACCCTATATTTAATGTGAAGGTGATTCGACCATTTTCTCCACCTCTTTTGGACCATAGAGGTGGAAAATCACTTGGTCAATACAAAAATCCATCTTTCTACATTGAGAAGGAAACATTTGACCAAATAATGGACTTGAATATGAAAGGAACCCACCAACAAGACATCCAAATATGTTAGGTCATTAATGTAGGAGAACTCTTTCCTCAAGGAAATCGACTCACTAAGATTCAAATTCAATAGAATTTCCCTCTTTTGATAGAGAAACTCGATACAATGGGTACCATTGATTTATAAGGTGAGCTGGAATTAATCCAAGTGGATACTAATGGCTATCCACCCATTCCACTGACTTAGAATGGTTCCATGTCTTTGTACTTTTACTACATCTTTGAATGCATTATTTAGGTATTTCCCTTATTAGAATTCTATGGTTCTGATACCATGTAATAAATTCTGCAAGCCAAGAATCTTGAAACAAAGAATTCCTCACTAAAAGACTGCTTAGAGATTAGAATAATTGAGAAGAAAAACTGAAGCCGAAATATGTGAGACTGAACATAGTTTATGTCAAATCCATAATGACAATATTCATTAATGAGAATACAATAAATAATATATATCAGGAGATAAAAATGAATGCACTAAAGGAAATTCAAATCACTCACAAAAGGAAGGCTTACTAAAAGCATAAAATCCCCTAAGGTGGCAAAATCACTTTCCAAATTAGTCTAAAGGCTCACAAATTGGAAAAAGTAGTATTGGAAGTTCATGAATGAAGAAAAAGGAAAGAGATCATGGATTTTGGAGAGAAAATCATGGAGTATGTGTTGGCCTAATAATAGACAACTTACCAAGTCAAACTAGCTTTATCCTTATCCACGAAAAGCAGAAAATGCAGAATAAATCTGTCTAAAGCAGGAAGGCACACTTACTATTCCAGGCTAGTCATAAAATCATACATAATTAGATATAATATTATCTAGAATCTATCCAAGTGGGCTCCTATGGCTAATGATGGAAACTGGTGGCATACGAAGCCAAATTGAGGCCAACTACCTAGTCTAAACCTAGGGAATTAATAAAAAATGATTAATTTATTATATCCTAAGTCTAAAGTGGGTTTTTAATGTTCCAACATCCCTTACATATATAGTAGTTGACATAAGACACAGAATTTGACCGCATGACTTTCCAAATGCACATAGCATTATTAATATTTGCAAAGGTCCAAGAAACACATTGAATGGAATTTGTATGCAAACTTTACACCCCTAAGATGTCGATGTATCAATTATGCTCCTTAGGAATCACATTCCTTTTGCCACATCATTTTATAGGGTTCGATTTTTGTACATTTAAGGTTTTTACCATTTTAGGGATTCACACTTTTGTTCAAAGGAAATTTTGACCTCTTGTTTTGTCCTCTTTAGAATGATAATATCCATCACATCTTTCTTCATAAATAAGCTACTGCCATTCTAGTTAGTTTTTACTACTTTTCATTTTACAACCTTTTTCTATTTCATGTATTAATATAATTTTTGTTTCAATGTATCACTATCTTGTTTACAATATCTCTCAATGTTTCCATTTGTGTCTCTTCCTAATTTCATTCTCTACATAACCAAGGCATTGCAACAATGGATTTGCAAGGAGATGATGTTAACTCAATGTAATTATGGAAGAGATCTAGATGGGAATGTTTGATTCCCATAATATTTTATATGGGGACATTGTTGAAAGTGAAGTAGAATGTTCATCAAATGAAAATAAATTGGACTAGACCAAATAAATGATGCAGTAGTTGCAACATGAAGATTTAATTTAAGAAAGCGACGATGAGGTAGAGAAACAACAAGAGGAAGGCGATTGCAATAGATGAGTGGTTGCATTAAAACCAAAGGAGAATGTGGAGATGCTTGAAAATAAAGTGGACTAGACCAAATAAATGATGCAGTAGTTGCAACATGAAGATTTAATTTAAGAAAGCGATGATGAAGCAGAGAAACAATAATAGGAAGGCGACTGCAATAGATGAGTGGTTGCACTAAAACCAAAGGAGAATGTGGAGATGATTGAGTAGTAACCATTGGTGGAGTTCATTAACATAGTGGTAATGGTGTATAAAAGGGAAGATGGAGATGTAATAAGGACCATTTAGAGGAATCAAATTGAGGTGATGAACCCCATTGCGAGAGATTTGTAGTAGTTGCAAGTGGACGAGTTGAAAGAAGTGGTAGGATATATTATGGGGATGGTGATGAAGATAATCCATTTAAAGAATATGGCAAGCTTTAACTAAAATGAGAAGAGGTTCTTATAGTTTCATTTGTAGATGTTTGTATGTTAGGAACCCATGTCTTTACTTTGTTAGTATATTGTTGTTGGACACATATGCTTTGTAAGTCGCCCGTAGTATTTTTGATCCATAGTTTGTCATGGCCCATGGTTTTGACCCATAGTATTGGCACCTAGACTTAGTATATAAGTGTGTGTTGAGGCCTATGAAGGCACCATGAAGTTATTTTGTATTGAGCTTGCTCAAAGGAGGTTTCCCCCTCGAAGTGGCCTGCGATCAATAAACGTATTCTGTGATCTGATATATTGTGTATTTTTGTCAATTAATTGTTGCAAGTTCTTCACATCTGGTATCAGAGCACTTTCTTGGGCTCTCTAGGTGAAATTTCTGCCAAATTGTTTTTTTTCGCATCTGTTGCAAGTTAGGATTTGGGAATAATCCCTATCCGCTTAACTATGGGAAGTACTTGGGAATAAGCCCTAAAATGAATTGTGAGGAGTACCACCGGAACCCTGAAGTAGCTGGCTCATTGAGAGGACCTACCAGCGAAAAGGGCAATGACCCTACCTAATTGACTAGTTCCCACCCGTGAGGTAAACCAAGAGCTATCGTTTGTGGCAAAGTGGTTATCAGTTTTACCTGAGCCATGGAGTGAGGGGTACTGCCCCAATATGCAAGCCGTCAGACAGCATTGGTGGCCGAGTGAAACCCCTGAACTATTAGGAAGATGCACATACCTGGGTTCCATATCTATTTTCAACTGAACTATTGTCGATCACTGCTGCGCCATTTCAGATCCATTCTGAAAGCCGTTCCAAATCTAGCCATTTCAGATCTATTTCAGATACAACCATTTTCGATCCATTTGGCATCGTTTCATATCCCTCTATTTCCACTCACTTCCGGGCCATTGCAGATCTATTTGTTTCAGATCCCTTCTGAGCCGTAGCCACTCCAGTATAAAATTCAGTTTTTTCTCCATATCTCCCTTGTTTTCACTCTGTTTCGCTTTAAACTTCCCGGGAACCCCTGTAATCCCATTCTGCATATTTCATTCCTGAGAACCCTATCCCCACTTCTACTTCCCAAAGCCTAAAATCCAACATTTTTCTATTTTTAGGGTTTGCCATGACTTCCTCGGATTTCACCCAATCACCTTTAAATTTTACCACATAGTTCCTTTCCTAATTCTGCTTCTTTGTCCCTCTCTGCCAAATTTTCCCATTCTTTCACCCTGCTTATGAAATCCTCCTTTTCTGCTTCCCTGTCCATTTGATAGTGTCCAAAACCTAGTCAAACCCCAATTACCCTTCAGATTTTTTCCCAAATCCAAATTTTCCTTTACTAAAACAGTTTCTATTTTTGTTTTTCTACCTAGTCAACCTAAAAAAAAAAAAAAACTCCTGGTTATGGTTGTCACCTGCACAGGAGCAAAAACCATGGAAGAAGCACTTACTACCATCCAAGCCAAACTCCAGGATCTGGATGAAAAATTTCTCAGCCTCTATCTTGAACATTCAGCCATGAACAACAAACGACAGTCCGAGTCTTCATTAGACAATGCCTTCTCTTCTTCTAGCAATTTTCATGGTCCAAAGCTTGATTTCCCTCGCTTCAATGGTACTGATACAACTTGATGGATCTATTGTGTAGAACAATATTCCAGTCTGCATAATACTTTTGATGTCAACGAAGTTCCACTTGCATCCTTTCATTTGGAACAGGAATCTCTTCAATGGTACTATTGGTACATCAAGGCTCATGAAGAGCAAAAATGGCCCGACTTTTTTCAGCTCCTTTTGCAATGATTTGGTCCTAGTGCTTTTGATGACTTCATAGGAGCCCTCACTAAACTTCGCAAAATTGGCACTATGAGAGAGTATCAAACCAAATTTGAGAAACTAGCCAACCACACTGAAGGATTGTTTGATGACTTTTACCGGAGTTGTTTTATCGGTGATCTAAAGGATGCCATCCGCTCTGAGGTCAAAATGTTCTGTCCCACCACAATGATGGAAGCCTTGGGGTTGGTTAAGTTGGCAAAAGACAATATTGCATCCCAACAGTGCTCCAAGCCCAATTTTGTTCCCTTCCGAAATATGGGTTCTCAACGACCACCCATACCATAGGCTCCTCGACCAACTCCTATCAAGCATTTGTATGAAACAGAGATGCAAGCATGCAAAGAAAAGGGGCTTTGCTATAATTGTGATGAAAAATTCACTTGGGGACATAGATGTGTTCAGCAAAAGCTCTATCTCTTCGATGTGGATTCTCCGCCTGCCTCTGAAATTGGTGGCGAAGATCCAGATACAATGGATGCTCAGGTCGACATTTAGGAACTGCCTATTGACCCTCCATCTCAAGATGACCAGCCAGAGATATCTCTCCATGCTTTAGCTGGAATCACCACCCCCCAAACAATATGGGTTCCCTTCCGAAATATGGGTTCTCAATGACCACCCATACCACAGGCTCCTCGACCAACTCCTATCAAGCATTTGTATGAAATAGAGATGCAAGCATGCAAAGAAAAGGGGCTTTTCTATAATTGTGATGTAAAATTCACTTGGGGACATAGATGTGTTCAGCAAAATCTCTATCTCTTGGATGTGGATTCTCCGCTTGCCTCTGAAATTGGTGACAAAGATCCAGATACAATGGATGCTTAGGTCGACATTTAGGAACCACCTATTGACCCTCCATCTCAAGATGACCAGCCAGAGATATCTCTCCATGCTTTAGCTAGAATCACCACCCCCCAAACAATGTGGGTTAGGGGTTACTTCAAGAAGCTTCCTCTTACAATACTCATTGATTATGGTAGCACTCATAATTTCATTGACCCTCGGATCGTCAAACAAGCTGATTGTTTTATCCATCCTTGCTCCAACTTTGAAGTCATGGTTGCCAATGGGGGCACCTTACCTTGCAAAGGGAAGTGTCGAAATGTGCGTATCTCTATGGGAGATTATACCTTGCGCTCTGACATGTTTGCCTTAGCCTTAGGTGGATGTGATGTAGTTTTGGGCGCTCAATGGCTATGCACACTTGGCCCTATCTTATGGGATTTTGCTGAACTTTGGATGCAGTTTTCCCTTAATGGACAAAAACACACATTGACAAGATTACAACCAAGGTCTCTCAGCACCATCAGTTCACATTGCATGGAAAAAATCCTCAAGAAGAATTCACATGGTGTCATCGCTTAGATCCATTCCATTCAGATGCAACCATCAACGGTCTCCACTACTCCTTTGGATCTACAACAAATTTTGGATCGATATACAGGTGTCTTTGTTGAACCAGTGGGATTGCCACCTTCAAGGCCAAAAGACCATCGTATTCAGCTCCTTCCTGGCAGCGTTCCTCAATAAAACCGGGCCCTATCGCTACCGATTTCACCAAAAAACGGAGATTGAAATGCTCGTTCGAGACTTATTGAAGCAAGGTATTATTCGCCCAAGTTCTAGTTCCTTTTCTTCTCCAGTTCTTCTTGTCCACAAAAAAGATGGGTCGTGGCGCCTCTGCATTGACTTCCGAGCACTTAATCACCTCACCATCAAGGATAAGTTTCCAATTCCTGTTGTTGATGAGCTTCATGGGGCTCAATTTTTCTCCAAGTTGGATCTTCGTTCTGGGTATCATCAAATTCGGGTTCATGATGATGAAATCCCTAAAATAGCTTTCCACACACATGATGGCCATTATGAGTTTTTGGTCATGCCCTTTGGCCTCACTAATGCTCCTTCCACATTCCAGGCCTTAATGAATAAAATATTTTGGCCCTACTTGCAAAAATTAATTCTGGTATTCTTTGATGATATCCTCATCTACAGTAAAACATGGGCTGAACAGCTCCAGCATCTTGATCTTGTCAAGCAACTTTTCTTTGACCTCATATCCATGCCAAACAGTCTAAACGTGTTTTTGGACGGAAGGAAGTTGAGTATCTCGAGCACATTGTCTCAGCACAAGGGGTTTGCGTGGATCCTGCCAAAATCAATGCCATGAACAATTGGCTGCATCCTCAGACACTCAAGAGCCTTCATGGTTTTCTGGGGTTGACTGGATACTACCACAAGTTTGTCAAGAATTATGGGAATATTGCAGCTCCATTAACTACTCTATTGAAAAAGGATGCTTTTACATGGACACATGCTACTCAGTGTGCATTTGACAAACTGAAACAAGCTATGTGTACTACACCTGTTCTAGCTATGCCCAATTTTTCCAAACCCTTCACTATTGAGAGTGATGCTTGCGACAATGGACTTGGTGTTGTTCTCCTTCAAGATGAGCACCCCATTGCGTTCACCAGCAATCCCTTTCAGGTAAGAATTTAGCTGCCTCTACATATGAGAAGGAAATGATGGCTATTTTGCATGCATTACAGAAGTGGCGACCATACCTATTAGGGAGTCATTTCTGGATCAAGACTGATCACCAGAGTCTGAAATATTTCTTGGAACAATGTGTCTCCTCCCCAGCACAATAGAAATGGGTTAACAAACTCACAGGTTATGACTATGAGATCACTTACAAGAAGGGTAAGTACAATATTGTGGTAGATGCTCTTTCTCGCACATTTGATGCCCAAGGTTCTCTTTCAGCTATTTCTATGCATGTTCCAAATTGGTTGCAATCTGTTCAATAGGGTTACGTCAATGACTCTTCCTTGTCTCAAATCATCCAACACTTGACCAACAAACCTTTTGCTGTACCACATTACTCTTGGGATGGTGCTTCCCTGAGATACAAGGGTCATTTGGTGCTTCCCCAAAGCATAGATCTTCAACAAGATGTCTTCTATGAACTCCATGCTTCTCCATCGGTAGGGCACTCTGGGTTCCTCAAAACGTATGAATGAGCATGGCGTAACTTCTTTTGGAAGGGCATGAAAAGGACAATTCAACAGATGGTGGTTGAATGTGATACCTGCTAGCGCAATAAGGGTGAAATGACACTCCTTCCAGGATTGCTCAAACCCTTGCCCATACCTACACGGATTTGGATAGATATTTCTATGGATTTCATTGAAGGGCTCCCTAAATCTGGTGGGAAGATAGTGATTCTTGTTGTGGTTGATTTCCTCTCCAAATATAGTCATTTTTGTGCTATCAACCATCCCTATACAGCCTCCTCAGTCGCTCAAATTTTCCTGGACCAGATCTTTCGTCTTCATGGAATCCTTTCTTCCATTGTCTCAGATCGTGATGCAACTTTCACCAATAATTTTTGGACAGAAATATTTCACCACATTGGCACCAACCTGAAGATGAGTTCAGGGTACCACCCAGAAACAGATGGTCAAACTGAAATTATCAATAAATGCTTGGAAACTTATCTTCGTTGCTTCACCTCTGAACAACAACATCAGTGGGCAAAGTGGCTCCCTCTCGCTGAATGGTGGTACAATACCTCTTACCACACTACCTCTAAAATGATCCCATATGAAGCAGTATATGGTCAGGCACCTCTAGTTCTTCTTCCATACACCCCCAACAGTTCACCACTTCAGGAAGTTGACACAGTCCTTCGAAACCGCGATTAGATTCTTCGCATTTTGCGGGACAATCTTCACATGGTAGGCAATCGCATGAAGCAACAAGCTGATTAGAACCGTTTTGAGCGCACTTTTCAAGCAGGAAATATGGTTTTTCTTTGTCTCCATCCGTACAAGCAATCCTCCCTGAAACTCAAAGGGCGTCATAAGCTCGCTCCAAATTTCTATGGGCCATATCAAATTCTTCAGAAGATTGGGTCCGTTGCTTAAAAATTGGAACTTCCTCCTTCTTCCAGCATTCATCCAGTATTTCATGTCTCTTGTCTGAAGAAAGTTCTTGGCACCAACATCAGTGGACAAACTATTTTACCCGAACTGGATAAGGAAGGATCCATCCTTTTGGAGCCAGAGGGCATCCTCAATCAACACACTCGTCATCTTTGCCCTTGCTCTATAAAAAAGGTCTTAATTCAGTGGCACGGCATGCAACCAGAGGATGTTGCATGGGAACCACTCCTTCAGATTCAATAACAATTTCCACATATATAGCTTTGAGGACAAATATTTCTTTAAGGGGGATGGGATGTTAGGAACCCATGTCTTTACTTTGTTAGTATATTGTTGTTGGATGCATATGTTTTGTAAGTCGCCTGTAGTATTGTTGATCCATTGTTTGTAGTGGCCCATGGTTTTGACCCATAGTATTGGTGCCTCGACTTAGTATATAAGTGTGTGTTGAGGCCAATGAAGGCACCATGAAGTTATTTTATCTTGAGCTTGCTCAAAGGAGGTTGCCCCCTCGAAGTGGCCTGCGATCAATAAAAGTATTCTGTGATCTGATATATTGTGTATTTTTGTCAATTAGTTGTTGCAGGTTCTTCACATTGTATTACAAAAAAGAAGAAGAGTGGGGTAGAAGGAATAATCAGTGGTTAAGAGTTTGGAAGTGGTGAAATAAGATATGAAATAAAAGTTGAAGACTTGCAATCATTGTTGTTGAATCAACAATCCTATGAACAAGATACTCACATTTTTCAACTTGCAATCATTGTTGTTGAATCAACAATCCTATGAACAAGATACTCACATTTTCCAACTTAGGGAGACTGATGCAAGAGCATCCTAATATTGTGTCTATAGATGACATTTCTTACATTTGTTTAGTTTTGGTTTTATTTTGTGATTTTATTTTGTAAATGTAGTGAAATATTTATTGTTTGTAGTGAATTTTCTTAATCATCGGGATACAAAGCATTGAAGTGAATTTCTTAATCATGAGGATACGAAGCATTGAATTTGGAATTTGAAGGGTTGGGATAACTGTAAGGCCAAAATCCAAGGATTAGAAGAGAAATCTCTTAGATTGTGTAGTGTGTATGGTTGTGGAATTCCAAAACCATGTATATAGGATTTGTGATTGTAATGAAAAATTGAGAGCTTGACCAATCTATTTAATAAATAATATGGATTTGTTATTGTAATTTTTTTCTTATTTCCAATTCAATTACAAATTTTATATTTAATTCTACTAAATAACTTGATAAAATCATATTGTGGTATACTCCTTTTAAATTAAAATGACAACAATAATAGTTAATATTGCAATTGTATTTTCCTATAACAATTATAGATCAACTCAATTACATATATTTGATATCACATGCAACTTTACCAAAAATGGCACCTTTTTAAAATCGCAATGTTTTATGCAACTTTACTAAGCATGTCACATTTTTGAAATGACAATGTTTTATTTATCATGTCACCTTTTTGAAATCATAATGCTTTATTTACTCACACTAATTTCATGAACCACCTTCAAAGTCCAAACAACTTACACTTATTATACCTACCAAAGGATTAGGTATATTGTTTTGGATATTATACCTACCAAAGGCTCATGTATATTGTTTTCGATATTTTTGTCAAGGTTATTACTTGTTGCTTGACTAAAAATTTCAATAATTTTTTTTAACTTTTACATTACAAATTTGAATTTTTATTTTTTGTTGCATTCTTTAAAATATTTGTTTACACCTTATTGGTTGAGAACTTGAGGGTGTTATTGTCGGGCCGACGACGGGTTCTAAAAATTGGGAACGACATTTAAAACTTGAATCCAGGTAGCTTCATTCCTCCAGCTTGCCTTCACATCATCGCTTCACTGCCTTTCATTTTCCTTCACCTCACCGTCTTCATCGATTGTCCTTCGCTGCCTTCACCACTACCTGTACTTGTTACTAAATCTCCTAAATCTGCACTATGGACCGGGTTAATCTGCATCCCTTCCAAATCGAGAAACATATCTAGTCTCATATTCTCTATAGGAGCAAGCATAAGGGGCAGAGAGAGCATACCTCGATCTTTGTCTATTATAGAAATAACAATTACAATGTCTATTTGCTTGGGCAATTCAACTACTTGCTTTGTGTTCCATGTTTCTGATGTGGTTGGGCATTAGCTTAGAAGTTCCTAAAGCTCAAGCGGACCTTCATGCCTTTTTGATTTTCTTCAACTCATGAGTGCCAGAGCTAGTAAAGATTGCAACCATGTAATTGAGAATTTCTAACAGAAAGTACAAAAAGAAGAATTCGACAGACACCAAAAACACTGCTTACCTATTTGTCTGGGAATTCGTTCTGAAAATGAAGGAGATAAGGCAGTTAGATGCTCCAAAGAAGGAAATTTAGAACTAAGGACTCTTCTGCAAAGGTATCATACACACAACTTTATATGTATGATAATACCATTTATAAAGGTCTATTAGTAGATCTTGGTAAGTTGACATCTTATTTACAACAATAATCTTACTGGTTAGATTCTGCTATTCTGTGTTAGTGTAGGAATAGACAATGAATTCTTCCCTACATACCCTCCTAGTATGGGCAATGAATTCTTCAGCACCTTCCTAGTCTGGACAATGAATTCTTCAACACTTTCTAACCAAGTTGCTCAAGTGATTTCCACTTGATTTCAGGGGTAGTAACAGGCACTGGTATCACTGTGTTAGATTTTTCATGCTGCCAATCATCGTAACCTGAGAAAACAATTCGTTTATTAATCTTGTGTCAGTTCACTAGATAAAAGATAATAAGGTGGACACTGAATGATTTAGCAGTTATGGAACCTATGAGTCAAGAAATGTGTTACCAACGTTTTGAACGAAAGCAATAACGACAAATTGGGCCTATGGCTGCAATTAATCCAACTACACCAGCTACTATGCCCAAAGTTATTGCAAGCACATTTGCCTTTTTGTGTTCTTTCAATTTATACATGAAGTGTTAATAAATTGGGCCATGTACAAAAGCAGTTTATTGCTTATCATTGTAAAATATTTGAAGGAAGATAACGGATAATGGAGAAATTTGGAGAGGATAGAAGTCATAAATTCCGTAACAAAAATTGCAGCCTATAGTATCGAATTTTGCTGCGATAGCTGTAATATTTGACCGACCTCAGCATCCTGGTATATTTGGATAACCGGTTGTAATATTTGAGCAACCTATGGTTAAGCACGACTAGAAACTTGATGGGGACTACTCTCTCCAACACTGGGCTAAGCAGTAGATTTTCTTCGAAGGTGAAGAATCCACTTCGAATACATCTACAACAAAATATTTGGGATTATGCATGGCCCTTCCACTAATAGTTGAGAGTCGCAAGATTTACGGTACTTGTGGGTTGATGACAGGTGATCCCACATAGCAGTTCGCACAGAATATCCTTTAGCATTGAAGATAAGCCTACGAAGCTAAAGGAAAGAACTAGGTAGCTCACAATCTATCTCGCAGTAAAGGCACCTCTTCACACCTATTCTCCTCCATAAATGCCTATTCCCCTCCTCCAAAAAGGCCAATTACCACTCAAAAAATACCTTATCAGTGCCAATGAAGGCATAGGAACATCCAACAATAATAGAATAAGCACCACAAGCAGTATGAATTGCGTCCTGAGTTCATAATTGTGTGTTTCAAATTCAAATTTAAAGTTTCAAAAAACAAAAATCAGGAGTAGCTTGGCTTACAAAGAATCAAATCAATCCATGCAGATAAGATGAAAACTTAGTCAAAGTCAAAAAGAGGAGAAGATTGGGCACCTCAAAATTCAGATCCAGAGGAAAATATTCACTACACAAAGTTGTCACCGTAGTGTTCATCCCTTCCACTTTCTAGGAAGAAGAGGTTGATTATCATCATCTACGAGGACATAGAACATTTGCACTATTGTGCTCTCTCTAGGAAGTATTTCATATGAATTTGTTGCAGAGAAAACTAAATGGAAAAGCACACCGCAACATCGCACAGTAAATTTAAAATTAATTGCATAGTAAACAAATCTTTTCTTTTGCTGCGAACTTTGACGAAAACTCCAATTTTGACTTCGCGAATGAATTTCACTTCCATGAGCATTTACTTCCCGTGGATTAACTTTGCGTACTTTTACTTTACCACAACATTTGATATCGCACCAAATTTAATTTGCACCAATGCGATATGCTTAACCTTATGCGATATGCGATATGCAAAACCTTGCGATAGTGCGACATGTAATGACAACCATTCTTGAGAATGAACACAAAATAACTATTGACTTATATATTACCGCAGTAAAACAAGTAAAATTGCCGCAATACAGAGAGATGGTAAATACTTCGATCTTTCACCATTTTACGCAGAGCTTGGGCTCCTCATACATTTCACAATGAAATTGTCATGTCCCAAATTTGGTATTGGGTCAAAATGGCCTAATTACATTGGCCCTACTCATTAGAGTTTGTCAAATTGATGCTAAAGGTCAAATAATTGCCAAGGAGGAAAATTACTAGTTTCCTAGGTTTGGGGTGGAAGCTTTGGGATTTGGAATAATGGGGATAATAAATGATGTTTGAACATTAGAATGGCATAAATATTTAATAAAGGAGATAAATAAATATATACAAGTGAAAATCAAAGTGGCATTTCATCATGAAGACACATGGAGGAAGTGGGACCCACATATGGCTAGATTTCCCCACTACACTTGGCATCATTCTCTCACCAATTCGAATTCAAGGTGAATGGTAACATACTTGGGGGAGTCCAAAAGGTATTATTCATTGCATGACTCATCCAAGGTCGAAATATAGAGGAAGAGTAACTCCTATGGAAGAGGAAGAGGCAATTTGGAGCTAGTGAGACACTTGGGCTAGATTCCCTAGCTCTATGACAACAATGATGAAGATGCTATGACACCTATGACACAAATCAGACCTGAAGGCTGACATATGACATATATGACATGTCAGGGCTAAAAATAGACTCCAAGAGGGCGCTCAAGGGTGTTAGGGCAGCTAAGATGCTTCCACATGTGATTTGGTGGAAGTGGGAGACTAGGAATTGTTGTACAAGTGGCGTACTTTGGAATCTCTTCCCAACTTGAGTTGGCATGAGTCTCTTGGAAGGAATTCGACCCATGGAGGACATTAGAAGTTTATAAATGTCAATAACAAAGAATGAAACCAGCTTTTGATCATTTGTAGAATTTGCAATTGCATTTGTGAAGAGGGAGAGCTAGTGGATGACTAGTTTCTTGCCTTAGCCAATTTCGAGGGTGAAAGATTCCCATCCAAGTTGGTAATTGGAAAGGCCATTCAGACCTTCCATTTGGAGCTTTAATGGAGTCTTTATTTGTAGGTGTAAGCTATAGGGCATCTCATGGTTTCTTCTATTGCATCTCACTCCTTCAACCATTTCCAGTTTTGATGGCATATTCTTGATTCTTGAGGGAGGGCGTTTTTGGTGAGCTATTGTACTCTTTGGGGAAGATTTTAATGCCCCATTTCTTTTGTAATATGAAGTAAATACTCTGTTCTTCATCTCCAAAAAGTTTCAGGTCGAAATTCCAAGTATAAATGTATAAATCTCATTTTTAATGGAAGAACAATGCCATTTCCCCACTACCTTGTTGTGAGCCAATGTATTGATGATGATTTCGAATGAATGGATGATTCTCTGATATATTTGTGACAAATATACTTCCATGGATTTCTTATACAAGTTTCATGTACTGTACTTGAGCATTTGAAGCATTTTTACTCAGTTTAGTTGTATTGGGAGGTGAAATAGTGCCATTTCCCCAAGGGTCGAATTGGGGATTTTTGCAGTTGAATGGGAGAGGGTGAGAACAGTTGTAATAATCCATTAATGGTGCATATGAGACTTTAATAACATACTTAACACATTACATACCTCTGTTCATAAATTTGAGTGGGTTTGGACGTATTTGGGAAGCCATTTTCAGTGTTTACCCCAGGGGGATTTGAACCCCAAATTACTAGTAAAATTGCATAATTGGTCCAGAATCTTAAGAGAGTTTGCAGAGGTCTTTTGGTGGCCATATGTGATCCCTGAACATCATATTCAATTCATAATATCATTCATAACCCTTCCTTGAATATTTGAAGGCATTTGGAGTCAATTTGAGACCTAGAGACCAATACTAGTCAAAGGGAAATCACTAGTAAAGTTACTTACATTGACCAGAATTGAAAGAGTATTTGAAGAAGTGTTTTAAAGGTACAAAGGCATCCCTAAAACACATATTTATGTTCTAATATGATTCAAATACATTCTCAGAAGATTTGGGATCATTTGGGGCAAATTTGGGACCTAGAGACCAAAACTAGTCAAAGGTCGAACCAAGGAAAAAAGTGGAAAATTGCAATTTTAATAAAATTCCTAACAAGGGAAATTACAGAAATTCTTCTTCTTCTTTCACTTATATATCTCTTTCATCTCTTATTAATCTAATGAGAGTGATTTACATTTATACAAAAAACTTGGGATTGCTTTGCCTAGAATCTATTGAACTTCATTAAAGATTGCAATTAATTTCTACCTAAGATATAAATATCCCTTTTTCAGTCTGATGCACTTCAATACCCAGAAAGTACTTCATATGCCCTAAATTTGTCATTTCAAATTCACTTTCCATGACTGTTTTAAATTCTTCTATGTCGAAATCACCAGTAAATATTAAATCACCTACATACAAGCAGGCGATTATCTTATTACCTTGCTTGTTGATTTTTATGTACATCGTTGGCTCACATTCACTTCTATGAAATCCATTCTGAATGAGGTAAGAGTCAATGCGACTGTACCAAGCTCGCGGAGCTTGCTTCAAACCATACAGTGCCTTTTTCAATCTGTATACTCTATGTCCTTGTCCTGGAACTTCATAGCCTTGTGGTTGCTCCACGTATACTTCTTCCTCCAAATAACCATTTAAAAATGCACACTTGACATCCATTTGATAAACATGCCATTTCTTTTGTGCTGCGATGGCCAAAACTGTTTTGACAGTGTCCATTCGTGCTATAGGTGCAAAAGTTTCATTGAAGTCTATGCCAAGCTGCTGTGTGAATCCTCTTGCTACCAATATCGCCTTGTGCTTTTGCACATTTCTTTTAGCATCTTGCTTGGTCTTATAAATCCATTTTACGCTTATCACATCCTTGTCGATAGGAACATCGACTAATTCCCATGTTTGATTTTTCTCAATGCATTGTATTTCTTCATCGATGGCTTGTGCCCAGACTTCATCTTCAATTGCTTCTTCATATGTTAGTGGATCATTAATTTGAGAAAATAATGCAAAACATGAAAATGAATTAGGTGTACCAGCCTCATGTATCTCACGCAGACTTCTTGTTCTTGGCAGAGTTGCTGGTGTTGAACTGCGCGAACAGCTTGATGGAGTTTGTTGCGCACTTGTTGTGCTCGTTGGAGTTGCTTGAGTTGCGACTGATGTTGGAGTACCTTGTGCTGAAACATGTTATGATGTCCTGGGAGTAGACGGAGCTGCAACATTCTGGTTTATATACAGAGTCTCAACCACATCTTTTGCGATGTCATCATGTTCGATATGTGACACGATTTTAACATTCTTCTCTACGGTTCCATCCCATGCTTCATTTTCAACAAACTGAACATCGTGACTGACGATAACTTTTCTTGCAATAGGATCATCCAACTTGTGTGCTTTTGTATTTTCAGAATAACTAATAAAAATGCATTTCTATCCTTTATTGTCTAATTTCCTTCTTAGATCATCTAGAACATGTGCGTATGCTACACAACCAAAGATTTTTAAATGCGAAATACTATGTTTCATACCTGTCCATGCTTCCTGCGGAACTATATTCTTCACGCTCTTCATCGGACATTGATTCATGATGTAAACCGCAATTTCCACTGCTTTAGCCCAGTATTCATTTGACAGATGTGCGGTTGCCAACATACTACGCGCCATATTTATAATGGTTTTGTTCTTCCTTTCTGCGATGCCATTTAGCTGCGGTGTGTACCACACAATGATCTGTTTCTGTATGCCATGGTTTTTGCAAAAATTCAAGAAATCATTTGAAACATACTCACCTCCTCTATCAGTTCTCAATATATTGATGTTGTAACCACTCTGCTTTTCCACGAGTGCCTTGAATTGCTAAAAAAAATCAAATGCATCAGATTTATGCTTTAGAAAATAAAACCATGTTTTTCTTGTGAAATCGTCAATAAATGTGAGAAGATTAGTGCATCCTCCCATGGACAGTGTTTGCATCGGTCCACAAATATATGAGTGCACAATTTCAAGTGGTGCACGAGCTCTATATGACTTTCCAACTAGAAAAGTCTCTCTATGTTGCTTTCCAAAGATACATCCTTCACAAATTCTCTCTGGCTTTTCAATCAATGGCAATCCTTTCACCATGTTCTTCATGTGCAGTAGCTTCAACCCACCAAATTTCAGATGTCCAAATTTGAAATGCCATAACCAGGATTCATCCTTCATTTCTGTTTGAAACGCAGCTTGCATTGTGTTTCCTTTGTTGCTGCAAAGTTCTGCTCCTTTGCTTTCTGTCTTGAACGCAGCTTCAGAATTTTCATTTTGACTTTTATGAACAAAATGAGTGGTTTTACCTTTGATGATTGGAGTTATCCTCAATGGAAACAAGCAATTGCTTGTCATCGGCACTCTGGCAATTAACTTATTGCTTGGGTATATGTCTTTGATCACACAATCCTTTCCTATCATGTGAACTCTGTAACCTTTCTCTATCAGCTGTCCAATGCTCATCAAATTATTCTTTAAACCTTGAACATAATAAACATCAGGCATAAATTTCTGCTCCCCCCATTTTTTTAGAATATCAACCGTACCCTTACCCTAAACAGTGACTTGGATATTGTTTCCAAGTGTTACATCAGTTTGAACTAATTTATCTAGGCTAGAAAATAAACTTAAATTACCAGTCATATGATTGCTACAGCTTGAGTCTAAATACCATATGTCATTTGGACTTTCTTGGATGGCATTGCACTCCAGCGATGATGCGCATGCTAAGAAAAGTGAACTATTCGCAGTGCTGTTGCTGCCTAACTGAGTTTAACCTTGCTTTCCTTGGTCATACTGCTTCTTCCTGCATTCATATGCAAAGTGTCCATATTTCTCACAGTAATGACATTGAATTTTTTATTTATCATACCTTTGCCCACTTGGCTGATTGGAAGTTTGATTCTGGCCTCTACCAGCGACATGTGCAGGATTGTTGTTGCGACCTCCTCTGAAAGAACTTCATCCTCTGCCTCTAGAGCTTGATCTTCCTCTGCCTCTACCGTGACTTATGGATGACTGTGCTGCGAATGCACCTTCCAGTGTTGTGTTTGAATCGCTGATTCTATGTTCATGATTGAGTAATGAGGCTTGCAATGCATCAATAGTAAATGTGGATAGATCTTTGTTTTCCTCCAGGGTTACAACCAAAGATTCAAATTTCTTTGGAAGAACTCTAAGAACTTTTTCAACAACTCTTTGGTCACCTGGAGTTTCTCCATTAGACTTAATTTGATTAACCAGACCAATAACATGAGTATAGAATGAGTCTATTGGCTCTGTATTTTTCATTGATAGAGATTCAAAATCTCTTCTAAGAATTTGTAGTTTCGCAGTATTTACCTTGTTCAAGCCTTGATAAGTAGTTTCTAGAGTGTCCCATGCTTCCTTGGATGACTACGCTGCTGCTACTCTTGGGAATATTGATTCATTTGTCGCTTGATGTATGTGGAACAATGCCTTTCCGTCTTTCTTCCTCTATTCCCTTAGAGCATCCTTCTCAGCTTGAGTGAGATTGTTGTATGCTACTGCATTTGATGGTTCTGCATAACCACTCTGGATTATGTCCCATACATCTTGACCTCTAAACAAAGCTTTCATTGTTAGCAACCAATATTCATAATTTTTACCGGAAAATATTGGAGTTTGCAAATTACCAGAAGTGGAAGCCATTTTTAATCACTTTTCCCTTTTTTTTTTTGTAAATAGAATTGTTACTTGCCATAAACCAGGCTCTGATACCAGACAAAGGGAAAAGCACACAACAATGCATAGTAAACAAATATTTTCTTTCGCTTCGGACTTTGACGGAAACTCCAATTTTGACTTCGCGAATAACTTATGTGATATGCGATATGCAAAACCTTGCGATAGGCAATACAATGCGGAAATTATAAACTTGAAGTTATTTTTACTCCAAGTAACTTCATAACTTGGCTTGACATCGACAAGCCTATTCTTAAGCAAATATTTTAATAAAATATTTCTTGCTAAGGAAATAAGAACGAAAGAATAAAGATTATGCCAAAGTTACTCTGTGTTAAACTAAAAACTTTCACCACCGTGAAATACTTGGAATTCTTGATTTCTTTTACTAACGGTAAATGTAAACAACATTTATGTAGATGAATATGAAGAAGATGTGCGACGTGTAATGACAACCATTCTTGAGAATGAACACAAAATAACTATTGACTTATATATTACCGCAGTAAAACAAGTAACATTGCCGCAATACAGAGAGATGGTAAATACTTCAATCTTTCACCATTTTACGCAGAGCTTGGGCTCCTCATACATTTCACGATGAACTTCTTCTTCTTCTTTCACTTCTACATCTATTTCATCTCTTCTTAATCTAATGAGAGTGATTTACATTTATACAAAAAACTTGGGATTGCTTCGCCTGGAAGCTATTGAACTTCATTAAAGACTGTAATTAATTTCTATCTAAGAAATTCAACTTGCGGAATACAAACGCGGTTGATTAAATACTAGGAAGTGTGCATGATGGCTTTTGACAGATTGACAGACTGTCTGACATCTCTGCGATATAGTGGACTGACGAAATGTCTGATGGGGTGACTGACAGAGCCGGCATGAACTAGATGCGCATTCAACTCGTAAGTACATTTCTCCAACAAAACTTGGTATAATTGTCATTATAATGACGAGGGGCAGCTAGATCTGTTGCAGTTATTCAACTAAGGAACGAGCTAATATTAGATGCATTTGGGAATCGATCACATGACCGAGTCTGCTATACAGAGATACAATGCACAGTCCAACTCATGGAACGATTCAATATTGATTCCCAACTTCGATATTGTTCTATTGTTATTTCCGTCAGGTTAGCATGAGGGAAATTTACCAGCACAACGTCCATTATTGACACATTTTAGTTGTAACGCAATGTGTTTGAATAATATCGCATGCCCACCAATGCGTCAATCTGAGACACATTTTAGTTGCAATGCAATGTGTTTGAATAATATCACAGGGCCATCGATGCTGGGAAATAGGCAATGCTAATGGACGACCATGTTAATTAATTGGTTTTGCTTGTGTTTTATTACATGTTAAAAAGTTGTGACATATTCCCAAATAAATTTACATTCCCAATGGAATTTCAGAATTTTGAACTATTAATACTTAATACTACACTGCAATCATTGAACTAAATGATACATACTTTAATGACTATTAAACGACTATTTACCGGAGAAGACATGGGTCAGTTAACCTTCAAGGGATAAAAAGCAGTTAAATAAAATTGTTAAATCATCAACTTTTTACTTCTTATGTCTCTCTATTATCATTCAAGACTGAGCTAGGTTATAAATAAGAAATACCCGTTGCAAATAATTAAGTAGAACTACTAACTATTTAATAACTAGCCTAGTAAGTAAAAAGTCCTTGCATTTTATTTATATATACAAAACGACTCCCAAACTAAGATAATTTTTTATTTAGTTAAATCTCGATTTGAATCATGCATTCTTATGAGAAACAAGGTGCGAAAAAGAGACGCAAATTATCATGCGGTAACAAAGGTGGAAGTAAGATGAGGTAATAATCTTTTTATAATGAACAGTTCATTTTACATCCGTTGTTTGTGGGCGACTCGTCCCCATTTCATTATTATCCATACCCGTTACCATTTAGAGTGATTCGTTCCTCTTAGTTCCCATTCCAGCCTGCTAGTTAGCTGGAATTTATTATATTTACATATACCTCGACCTTTTGCATTTGGTGCTTTTTCTATTTCATAAAAATATTAAAGCATTTATTATTATTTTATATATGCATATAATATTTTTACAAGTTAGACTTGCTATCTTGGGCATTGTTAGTCACATAAAACTATTACTTGACACATAGCCTATGTTCTTTTAATTTTTAAGTTATAATAACAAATGTCTCATTCAGATTTTTTAAATTATAATAACAAATCTCTCATTGTGATTTAATTCAAATTGAATTGTTTTCTACATATTGCATTTTCAATACTAAGTTTTGTTGCATGGATGCATGTCTTTTGTGTTGTTTTAGTTTTGAATTGTTTTCTTTGACCTTAATAAGCAAGATCGGAAATTATAGAGCCTTATAATTCTTTGAATGTGTTATTCATTTGTCAATTTTGTTATTCAGTCATTTTTCAAAAATCTTAATTTATATAATAATTCTAAACATAATTAACTTAGTAATAAGTTCTTAACTCATAATTATCAACCAACTTAGAAGTTTCTCAAGTAACAATAAACTAATTCATGTGCATAGGGATTGTGCCTCAACAATGCTTTCAAGTTGTGAATATGCAAGTGACGTGGTTTTCTAATTCTAAATTGATATTTCCCTTCTGTGGGTCTATAAAGTTGGTTCACATTCAACTCAAATGTATGTCCATTGTTAACCAAATTATCCCTCCGCAATCGATCTCGAATGGAATTTTGTGTTGTCTTGACAATGCCATCTTCTAGATCAGCACCTGGAGTAATGATTTCCCTACTACCCCCATAATTTTCACTCTCAGATTCAGGAATAACATTGGCTTCAGTAACAATAGATCTCCTCTTTTTATGATTTGAAGGGGTTCCTTCTAAATCAACAATGCCTTCAACAGGAATCGAGGCACTCTCAACCATATTTATTTTACGAGATTGTTTGCTACTCTTACTAGTAGCAGTAGCATGCTCATTTGCAACACTTTAAACATGTTCAGTTGGGCGAGATGAAGATTTAATTATAATCCTTCTAGTTACCTGATTTGATTGTCGGATGCTATTTCCACTTTGTGCTTATACTTCTTCAGTTTGAACATTCGGCACGTGTTTCTTCTTCCTTGCTTCTGATCCCTTTTGAATAGCGACAATAATGACATCCATAGGATTGTCCTCTGTATAATAAATTCCTTTCAACATTTTTGAAATTGAATTGGAAAAATACCGCAAAATAAAAACATTATCATATTAAATCTATTACATTGTGGTATCCCAGTTATAACAAAACCAATTTAAGAATAATATCAATATTCAAACTTACTCTCCCACTGTCAATTTCATGCACGACCCCTTGACAAAAATATGTGAAATTTTCTTGAACATTATATTTTGAAATCTTCAAAGAATATCGGATTTTGGAAAAGGTCCTTGCCTGTTTCACTTGTGCATAAACAATATCCGTACCTAGAATCACACATATATCTCTCAATAATCCCAATGAATGGTAATCTGATTGAATACATGGAAATGCAACAGAATATAAGTGAATATTTTTTGGTTTTCCTTGATATTTTTCCCTCAGATGCCAATGGAGCTCTATTTTGTCTTCTTCTGCTACATATTTCCATTCTCCAGCATTCTTCAATTTTAAATCTTCAAAGCTAAGAACTTTTTCTTGAGGCTCAACATTCTCAGATGCCTCAATTGTTTTTTTCAATGCAATCATCACCTCTCTTGATCCAGAAACGTTAATAGATAACTTTCTTGATGCCATTGTCCCTATATCCAAAAGGTAGAATTTTAAAATACAATCAACAAATATTCATAATCTAAACAAAATCAACATCAATATTCACTATAAATTGTATTTGAAAAATGTTTTTAAAAATTTAAAAATATTTTTACATTCATAATCGCCGCTTTTTATGTTTTGAAAAATATTTTAAAAATTGTAAACCTACCCCTAACCCCCCTATAATATATAACAATTAATTTAAAAAAAAAATTAAACCTACCCCCTACCCCCTACCCCCTAACTATATAATAATTTAAAAAAAAAAAATTAAAACTGACCCCCTACCCGCTAAAAATATAATAATTAAAAAAAAAATTAAAGCTAACCCCCCTAACAATATAAGAACAAATTTAAAAACAATTAAACTACCCCCCCCCATAACTATATAATATTTTTTTGTTTTGTTTTAAATTAACCCCCCCTTCCTAGCGCCCCCCCCGTTCCCCCTCCTTGCCCCTCCTAGCGCCCACCCCTTCCCCATCCTGCCTCCTCCCCGTGCCCCTCCCCATGCCCCTCTCTTCCCCCATGCAAACCCCCCTTTCCCATCCTCCCCCGTCCCCATGCACCTCCTCCTAGGTGGCCCTTTGGCGCCCAAGCAGGTGGATCTGCATTCCATCGCCCATGAGGGACAACCCTTTGGCTCCCAAGCGGGCGGATCTCCACCTGCTTGGACACCAAATGGTCACCCAGGAGGAGGGCACGGGGATGGGGGAGGAGGGGAAGGGGGGGGCTACGGTGGAAGGGAGGGGTGCAAGGGGGAGGGGAGGGGACGACGAATGGAGGGGCGTGGGGATGAGGGAGGAGGGGGAATGGGGGGTGACTGGTGGAGGGAGGAGGGAGGAGGGGGAAGGGTGGTTGTCACGGCGGAAGGGAGGGGCACGGGAAGGAGGGAGGAGCGGGAAGGTAGGGGGCACGGGGAGGAGGGAAGCGGGGGGGGGGGTGTTAGTGGGTAGGTTAGGGGGTTAGTTTAAATTTTTTTGTAAATGTAGGTAATTGTTTTTTTTTAACCCAATGCTAATAGGAAGGCCTTGCCTCGATTAATACTACTTGAATTTAAAAAAAAATTACATTTAAAAAATATATATATAACTAACCCAGAAAGTGGTAGATCCTCCTCTCTTGAAAGTGCTAGAAGCTCCTCTCTGCAATCTTTTCATTCTACTTGAAAGCCTTCTTGAATTTATCCAAAGTTTAAACAATAGTGTATTAATAAGATAGATTAGGTTTAAGTAAACCACTCTTAAGAATGTGAGATAAAAAAAATTGTAAAAGAATAAATCAATAAAGCCATAAAACAAGCATTGCCAAATCAATAAAGCCATAAAACAATCATTTCAAAATTAACAATAAAACTAAGTAATTTATTAAAAACATAAAAAACACTAACCTTGAAAGTGTTACTAAATTGCTGCAAATTAAATGATGAATAGTAGAAATCTAAATAGTTTATATATCCGAGATTAGGTTTAACTTTACTTGTTTTACGAATGTGGGATTACAAAAATGAAATTAGTTACTGAATTATTATTAAATTTATATAAGATAGGTTTAAACGAAATATTACTAATTTTATTAATGTGGGAGTTAAAAAAATGTAAATAGCCATTACTTTATTACAAATTGTATATAAAAAATGTTACAAAAAGTTTAACTAGTCTTATATAAATGAGATAGAAATATGTAATTAGTTAATACTTTATTTCAAATTTTTTTATATCATAATTTCATCTTTTTTAATAGTTTTATGAATGTGCGCTTTAATTTTGTAGGAAAATTTTGAACACAAATTTTGGAGGGAAACATTTGGAGGGAATATTTTGGAGGGATATTTTCATTCTCATAGCTATAAGATTGTTCGTTGACAGTTGCACCATTCTACTTTTTGGTGAGGATTGTGGTAAAATTTCTTTGCAGTTGAGCGATTAAGATTTTTCTATAATTCTATATTTTAGTGAGAAGTCATGGACTCATCTGAATTAAATTCCAATGTCAATGAAGAAATGTATTGTTCATCTAGCCAAGATACTGGCAATACAAGCAATGTAATCAAGCATGTTATTCAAGAACTTCATAATTATGAAGATTTTGAAGACACTAGTAATGAAGGGAAAGAATGTGATGATGATGAAGAGCTTCCTCCAAGTGGGAATCCTAAAGACAGCGAGCAAGATGATGACATTTTTCCTCCCAGCAAGGATTTTCAAGGCACTAATGATGATTTTCCTAAAAGTGAGGATTTTCAAGGCACCAATGACGATTTTACTTCAAGTAAGGATTTTAATGGGACCAATGATGATTTTCCTCCCAGCGAGGAATTTTGTGGGACTGATGATGATTTTCCTCCAAGTGAGGATTTTAATGGGATAGATGATGATTTTGGTGAAGAAGAAGACATCAATAATGGTGAAGATGATTTTCCTCCAAGCGAGGATTTCAATGGCATAGATGATGACTTTCCTCCAAGCGAGGATTTCAATGGAACTGATGATGAGTTTCCTCCAAGTGAGGAATTCTATGGCATTGATGATGAGTTACCTCCAAGCGATGATTTCAATGGAAATGATGGTGACTAACCTCCAAGCGAGGATTTCAGTGGCACAGATGATGACTTTCCTCCAAGTGAGGATTTCAATGGAATTGATGATTTTCCTTTGAGCAAGGATTTCAATGGCACCGATGATGGTTTTCCTTCGAGCGAGGATTTCAATGGCACCGATGATGATTTTCCTCCGAGTGAAGATTTCAATGGCACTGATGATGATTTTCCTCCGAGCGAGGATTTCAATGGAACATATGATGATTATCCTTTGAGCGATGATTTCAATGGCACAGATGATGATTATCCTCCGAGCAAGGATTTAAATGGCACCGATGATCATTCTGTTGAAGATGAAGCCACCAATAATGAAGACTATGATTCTCCTCCAAGTAAGGATGTTACAGGCACCAACGATGAAGACAATGATTCTCCTCCAAGTAAGGATTTTATAGGAAACAATGATGTCAATGTTGAATCTCAAGAGTTCCCTTTCATAGAAGAATTTAGTGGCACAAATAATGTTGATGGTCACATTGATCTGTCAGCAATTGACCAAATTATTAGTGATCATGACAATAATTTTCATATTGAATTGGTGATGAAAGTTTCAATGAGGGGGATCATATGCATCACAATCAAAAAATTCATTATAATGAGGATGTTTTTGTAGACATAATGGTCCAGGAGATGCAGCGACAAAATCCAATGCAGAGCAGGATTAAGTGTAGGACTAGACCTTTTTATGTCAATCCAAAGCATTCCATTTATACAAGGTCTAGGAAAAGAATTGCTCACAAGTCCAAGTTTCATCACTCATTTGATTTTGAGTGAGTGTTTCCACAAAAGTTGTTTGAAAAGTTTAGGATACAATTATGCCTTGGAGAAAAGGAAGATGTATTTATCAATGAACAAAAGCATGCAAAATTCATATTTAGTGGGTGCATGATTTCTACTAGGACAGGTTATGATTATTGCATTGGAAAAATTATGCTTTGTAGAAAGGCATTGAAACGGATTCACTCAATTGGTAATCTTCGATTACCAAGAATCCAAACAAGACTGGAAAAGGATCCTACATTTTATTCTGACGATTATCAGGGACGAATCACTTGGCTATCAACACACATTGCAATATCATGGATGCATGATTTCTTTTCCAAGCATGGAGAGAGTATGCCAAATAGAGAAACAATACACATTCGAGATAATTTCACAAGACAATAAATCTACAACTTATACAAGGATTATGTTCAAGGTGGCCAAGGAAATGGAAACTTCATCAGATATCCATATTTCACAGGAGTATGGAAAAATAAGTTCAACAACGTCTGCATTCCAAAGAGGTCAAGGAGGGGGTCTGCAGTACATGTGCTTCTCTTAAAGAAAGAAGGGATAGATCATAAGGGATAGAAAGATGTATGTTTACAATTTTTTTTTATAGATAAATGTCAATTATTAAAGCTAGTTAACAATATCTTTTTGTTATGTTGTTTGTAGATTCCATAATCAATGCATTGCAAGAACATCGCAATCAACAATCAAATGAATGGAAAAATTTGTATAAACATCGCAAGAAGTGTTATGATGCTCCACATAAGTATATGGGTTTGATAATTGATGGCATGGATAAAAAAAAAGCACTCTTGCCACATTTTGTCCGTGTGCCAAAGAATTTAAAGGAGGAAAATTTTATTCAGTTTCACTTGGTTGGGTGTATGGTTTTTAATGGTGAAATGATTCCAAGGGTTTACTTTATAGCTCCAAATATTCACAATGATGCAAATTTGACCATCAGCATAATTCACCATGTTATACTCATTGGCCTAGTGATCTTCCTGAAGTTCTATATCTACAATTGGACAACACAATCCGAGAAAACAAAAATCAGGTTGTGTTTGGTTATCTAAGCATGCTTGTTGAATTGAGAATTTTTAAAAAGGTAAAAGTTGGTTTCCTTCTTGTTGGGCATACGCATGATCATATTGATCAAATGTTCAGCCATTTTTTAAGGACATTGAGGAGGAATAAATTCGGGAGCCTACCATCATTGATTGAAATTATAGGGAAAGCATACCATTTAGAGCCTATTGTATAGAAATCAGAAGAAACTGTTGACATGCGAAGATTTATGTTTGGATCGCATGGTGAAGAAAGGTGCATTGAAGAACTTAATGACATTAGCTTTCAACATTAATTTCGTATAAAAAATATTGATGGAAAAACACTATTGTGGGGCAAGAATTACTCAACTAGCACAGAATGGGGGCCTTTATTAGGTTTGGCATTTTTGAAATTCATCCCAAATCGTCAAATGTATGCTTCAAATTTATTGTTATTGCAATCATCTACATGGATTCATAATGCAAGGCAACATAGTAGAGATGTTGATTCTTCTCAATGCTTGGAATAAATAAAAAAGTCTATTGAAGATACATATGAGTACTTTGATGTTGTTGATTTTGTTTGGTGGGAGTCTTTTTTCATGGAGCAAAGTGACATAATTTCAAACTCTACAAATGGAGATATATATTTGAAGTCTCCATTTGCTTGGCCACAAAGTTTATCAAATGAAAACGAGGTAACAAATGTTGAACCTCGAGCTGTTGATTTTTCTCAAGTAGAGGAAAGAGAAATGTATATTGGCTCTAGAAGATCATCCCCAAAGAATTGAGAGATGGAAGACCTTTACAGGGGCTCAGTACAAGATATCAAGGAGGGTTGCATGATTGCAATTTTGGCTACATATGATGCACGTCCTTATCAATTCTGGATTGCAAAAGCTATGAAGGTTAATAAAGAAAATGAAGGAGTAGTATAAGTAGAACTGCATTGGTATGCAAAAGATACACACCCATTTTATGGTGTGTACAATGTAGAGATGGTGGTTGAGAAAAATGTTTGCAGAAAGAGAAAAAGAAAGGGTCAAAAAATAAATCATCGGCGCATTGACATATTGAAATTAGAGGAAGTTGATATACTTGTTTATGATTTCAAGTTGACAAATAAAGACACTCTCTACTCCAAGACTATAGAGATTATCAAGAGGTTGCTGCCAAAGCAAGAAATTGCAAGATGGGAGTTTGTTAAACCAAGCTGTAGATCTCGAAGGAATATGACATTTGAAATGATGGGCATAGATGTAGAATCAGATGGTGCACCCATTGATAATAGAGAAGAATATGGGTCATCTACATCTTCATCAAGTCCTTTATCTGCAGAAAATGTAGATTCTGATGGGGTGTCAGAATCCATGGATGAATTTGAAGAAGTAGTTTAGATGCTTTTTATTAGTATGATTTTTGTAATTGAAACTCTAGAGGCTTTTTTGATGATGGGGTGTTATAATCCATGGATGAATTTGAAGAAGCAGTTTAGATGCTTTTTATTAGTATGATTTTTGTAATTGAAACTCTAGAGAAGTTTTTGAATATTTATATGAACCATTTGTTCTTGTATGGTCTAATATATTATCTCATTATGAATCGCATCATAATTTCTTTGTTTTTATATGGTTAGAGTGGTGAAATTATTTATAAAATTTGTTTTTTTGTTTAATATGCAATTTTCCAGAAAGTTGTAATTTATCTCTTGATGAAAAAAAACTTTTTTCCAATTTAGGGTTGATTTTAAAGTTTTTTAAAACAATATTATGGGATGTTTAGGCCATGGATTTATTTTTTACTCTGAAAAAAATATGTGTATACTCGTATCAATACTTTTCTAGTTGAGGAGTGTTTTTGCAAAAATCATCATTTTTATGGGTAGAGTTCTCGTTCATAGTATAAAGTTATCGTTTCATAGTATAAGTGGTTGAGAAACAAACAAAAACAAAGCAAACAAAAATAAATAACAACATACACCACAACAAACATCCTTCTCTCATTATACCAATTTTATTAAATATATCTAATATTATATAACTCAAAATTAAAATATATTTTAATATATAATCTTATGAAATATATGTCGAGTATCTTAGAAAACATAATTGTTTAAGTAAATTAAAATGACTTTTTTAAATTTATCTACTACCATGAGAGTCACCAATTATGAAATATATGTCTAATATCTTACAAAACATAATTATTTAAGTAAATTAAAATGAAAGTCACGAATAATGTTTTATTGAGACTAAGTCTAGAACCAAAAAAAAAAAAAGTGATCTAGCCATCATATTCGATGTTGTTAGATACAATATTAAACTTCAGATATATCCCAACATCGTGAGCTATGTAGATTCCTTTTGATTGTAATTCAAAAACATACTACTGTTTTGTTTATTGGGTATTGATGTATCAAGGGTGTCACAATATTCATCCAAGGGTAAACTTAGAAAAGGGCCTACTGGAGGGGTATGCACAATTACCTTTGTTCTCCGTGTGGCTTGGCCTGAGTCAATTCCTAAAATATTAAATCTGCCAATTAATTTTGGAATTGGGACATTTACCCCAATTTTCACCACGGTTGGTTGCTTCCATTGGTAATCCTTAGCCCACATGTTATTATCTATCTATTTAATGAACTGATCGTGCGTTCAAAACCTATTGATTTCAATTTGTTTTTAATTCTAATAAGCTCTTTCCTTATTTAAAAAGAAAAAGTAATGTCTCGTATCATTTTGGCAATTTGCCCCCAGCTCCACTCTCACTTTGGCTATTGCCATTGATAATGCTTTGTCCCACATCTATTACCTATGTAAATTACCTTTGATTTGATTAGCTTCAAATTGATTTATAGTTAGAAATAAAACTTTTTGTGATAGGAACAAATGTACTACTTACTAATAGTTTCATACGATTACGTTGGTACATTGTTTCCATACTTTAATTATCATGAATATAATGTTTCCCATGAATATAATGTTTCCCATGTAAAAAGTTTACATCCTTCTTTACATATGTGGTTGGTTTTCATGTATTCATTTTTACATCCTTCTTTAGATATGTGGTTGGTTTTCATGTATTCATTTTTACATCTTTCTTTAGATATGTGGTTGGTTTTCATGTATTCATTCTATTACGGTAGCATAATGCTCAAAACCAAGCTTCATGATTCACTTATATATAAGACAATGATGTGAGTCTTTTTAAACAAAGTCCAAAATTTTTTTTTTTAAGCTGAAAAATGTAACCTGTTATTAACTAAGAATCAAAATTGTATATAACAAAATTATATGTAACAGTTCATAAAGAAAACCTTCAAACCAAAAATCAGTTCCTACTCAGGATAGACAAACAGAAAAACATCCCCCAAAAAACTATTCCACTTGTAATGATAGCAGCATATACTACATGAACAGCTCAAAACTGTCCCCCAAAACATCTCTTAACCTCGCTTTGTAACATATCAGAAATTTTAAAATACTGTTGTTTGACTCAACGATCCAAAGAGTAACATAATCACTGCTTATGCACTCGTTTCTCATAGCATAATAAAAGCATCTTGCACTCATTTATGTAACAACAAGGCATTATCTTGGGATCACTGTGGCTCTAGCTTACGTGAACTTATGGACATCAACCATCCCAGTATCAGGATGTCCCCACCTTGGATTAGTCTTATGTGTCAACTGGAATGTAGTGAATACTGGTCGCAGTTCCCTATGCAAACATATAATATCGGTTTGTCTAGCTGTGGTTGGATCAATCGTTGGCTACCTTTGATTGCTACACACTCACATAACTTTGGATAGTTGAGCCTGGTGCTCTTGGAGCTTGAGCTCCTGGAATGTCAATAATTAGTGAGATTACCTCTAATCTTGGCTTGGGCTTAGATCGATGGATACCTCACAGATGGTATCCTACAGGCCTATCTCCCCAGTAAACGTGAATGTGCATAAATCTCTCGGTCGAGCAGATAAATAGGTCTTCTAGATGTTCATTCTCTCGCTTCAATCACCATTTGCATGTTGCATGCAGGTACTAAGTGTCGGTTTTTGCTTTCTGTCAAGAGCTAGATGCTGCTCTAACTAATAAACAATAGCTCCAATTTCTAGATGTGGCATGCATTTCTAGAGAGAATAAGTGACAGAAGCAGTGTGTATTATTACATATATATTACCAGAAGTTTTTCCAACAGTTTTACATGCATGCTAGAGATAAGCAAGTTGTCTAGCAAGCAATTGTAAAGCAGGGCTTGCTAAATCAATGAATTTAGATAGTAAGTAATGACTACTTATAAGCTGAAGTTGGGTAAGTACCGTGCTTGTTGGGCTGGGTTTTGTACCGTGGTTGACTAACTATATGCTAAAACTACCCTTCATTATTACTAATAATCAGAGACCAGAATTAAGACTCTCTCTCTCGAGCCTTGATCTTTAATGAGATACCAGTTCACTTAAGGTGGAAATGATAGCATGGGCAGCAATACTTTGTTTCTTTCTTAATTTTCCCTATTGAAAATCCAGGATCTTGAGTTTTTGCTCCCTAACATTTTTTCCGAGTATCAATTCACTCAGGTCCAAATTGAGAATGGAGATGCGTGATTGTCCTTTCTGCTCCAATTATTTCTGCAACTCTGCAATTTGATATGTATTGACTATCTCGAGTACTCGAGGTAAGCTCCCGGTACATTTTTTCATTTTTTTTATTTACTAGTATTGAGATGTTTATTGTAAGTTGTGGATGGTCTTGCATGCTTTTGTGTAACAAACCCAAAATCCTCGGTGCCATTTTGAGGAAATGAAGAGTAATTTGAGAAAATGGGGAGTAAAAGTTTTCCTTTCCATCTTACAACAAGAAAATACATTAATCTTATAATACTGAACATTATAGTAGAATATTTGCACCATTTACAGATACACCCAAGCAGATATACACCCAAGCAGGAGGTTCTCCCATTTACATCTTTATCAAGTGTCTGATGTCGTGAGATTATAATACCTTCGAATCCATCTTATAAGAGGATGAAACTTCCTCTTCAGTTAACCAAAGCTTACCAATAACAAGATACCAAAGATAATTACTTTGCACATCAATCACTAGGGAATTATATTACAACATCTATGTTAACACACATACATACACACTTATATATATATATATATTATATAATTCCATAATGCATCCGAAACATGCCCATACTAAGGCTGCCCCTTTTGTAGTTTCATATTAAAACATTTATATATATAACATCAATTAATATTTTACTACACATTTCATCCAGGATGCACCATAATAAGGCTTGCGCCTTTGTAAATTCATAATTAAACTTGAATATATCCAGTATCATTTAAAATCGGGTACTAGTTCTATCAACAGAGCACAATGTTAAACTAAAGGGTACAATGGTTGATCTCCTATATGGAGCCGCCCAATCTGTTACCATAATGCACAAAGATTACACTCCGTTGGATTAAAGAGGGAAGGGTCGATCTCCTATAGGGATTCACCCAATCCGTTCTTCATACAATTCCTATAAATAATTCATTTGGGATCGAGCTCTCTAAAATGAGGCCATCCTGTCCCATTCGCATCAATTATAAAAAAACAAAGAACATTATATGTATAAGTTTAACCGACCGCTCGGATCGAACTCTCTATTTTGAGGCCGTCCCATCATGCAATTCACATAAACAATTCACTTAGGATCGAGCTCTCTAACTTGAGGCCATCATGTCCCATTCGTATCAATAATAAAAATACAGAACATTATATGTATAAAATGGAACACGGTTTATGGGATCGGATGGCTCCTCATAGCTGAGTCGTCCCTCATGTTTCAATCTGTAATTTATACTTCACTACACGACTTTTGCAGAATTCGAAGTTACAACTCCATTACATAACTTGTACAGAGATTTGATCTAAGGAAATGTGAGGTGAATGGATACAAACCCTAATAAGCGAAATATGCAAAGATCGACCTGCTGAAATCTTTGGAGAAAATTATACAAATTATATTAAGTGGATCTGTACAGAGATCGATATAAGAAAGAATCTGTCAATTCCTATGGTGATTGCTTTTAACACTATATATATATATATAATATGCAATATGTATGGTAATTAGATAAAAATCATAGTAACATAATTCAAAGTTTGAATAATTATTTTTTAATAAAATATTGAATATCAACTATTAAATATTAATCATAAAAAAAATTATTCATTTCTTTTTAGACATAATATTTACAACTAAAAATATTATTTAAGAAACAAAAATATAAAATCTTGACAAGTTGCGATGTGATGAATGTCAGAGAGATGCCTTTAGTTATTAATAATTATTTTAACAAGTTGGGATGTCATGGGTGTGAAAGAGACACCGTTATTAATAATTATTTTAATAAGAAAGCAAAGAAGTATTTACCACTACTTACAATTGACTCTCAAGGTTTTTGAATTAATTAATGAATGCTTAATGAATTGGGGAAATATCAAATTGAATGGTATAATGTTTAAATAATTAAAAATTGGATTTTTAAGATTTGTTTTCAAATTTTAGGTAGAAAATGGTATCCTTATTACATCTACACCAAACATTAAGCGAATTCAGAATTATTAGAAATTTCTATACATAAAAGTCCAATACAACCAATCAAAGAAACATACAAAGAAATGGCATAAGACTTGAGGGTCGATCCTCTCTATTGAAAGGTCACCTTTCTTCTACAAATCAATAAACAATATATATACATATGTACTATGATTTAAGTGGGTCGATCCTCTCTGTTGAAAGAGGTCGCCCATGTTGAGATGTCGCCCTCTTGCTGTAGAGATAAAATACATAATTTATGCAATACCATGCTAAAAGGAAAACAAGGGATCTAGCTTGTGCTGGGCCGTCCTTTCCTATGTGTAGCGTACTCAGACAGAACAAAGAGTAATATATGTTTCCCTCGACTGACTGCTGGGATCCACCCACCATCAACCACCCTGCCACCGTCAACCACAGTTCAAGGAACAAGTTCAACCACCAAAATCAGTGCAATAAGAGGATGGACAAAAGAAGACATGTTAGCCGCAATTGATGATATAGAGTTCAATGGATATTCCATTTGTGTTGCTACTAAAAAACATGGAGTTGCTACCTCATCGGTACATTATTGGATAAATGGGCTCACACATACAAAGCACAGAGGGTCTGTTACAGTTATGAGTGAAGAGGAGGAGACCAAGGTGGTTCAGTGGTGTAAGGAGATGGCTCAAATGAGACATGGGCTAGAGCTGATACAACTAAAATCCAAAGTAGCTCAAATATGTCAATGGAGGCCAAACCCCTTCAAACATGGGTTTCCTGGTAAGTCATGGTGGTTTGGGTTTAAAAAATAGCATCCAAACATTGTGTTGCGTACAGTTGGGGGCTTAGATAGAGACAAGGCTCTAAATCTACGCCTTGCAATTCTGAGTAAGTTCTATGCCACCCTTTCTATTGCATATGACAAACATGGTTATGTTCCATACCATATATGGAACTGTGATGAAACAGGTTTATAGGCAGGAAGGAACTGTGGCATGCATGTAATTTTCAAGAGAGGGAGTCGTAATGTACCAAATATTTTTCCTAGGAGCAGGGAATGGATCACTATTCTATGCTGTGTCAATGCAATTGGTGCTTCAATCCCTGGATTTTATCTATTTAAAGGTAAAACACAACTCAAAAACTATATACAAAATTGTGAACCAGGTACATGCATGGCTGCACATCCCCATGCTTGGATGACTAAAGAACTCTTTTTTAATTGGCTACTCACTTTGCTGCATCTATACCAGGTGGTGTCTCACTTGTAAATAGACACCTGCTAGTTTTATATGGACATGGAAGCCACATTGTTGTGCAAACAATTGAGGAGGCTAAGAATTTTGGGCATCGACCTGTTGACACTGCCTACTCATACCACTCACAGATTGAAATCCCTATATGTGAGTGTGTTCAGGCCTTTCAAGAACTATTTTAGGGGTGAGCGAGCTTCGTGGATGGAAAAGAATCCAAGGGTGGAGGTAAAAAGGTTTGAGCTAGCTGAGCTTGCAAGTAAAGCCTTTAAAAAGGCTCTCACACCTTCAAATATCAAGGTTGGGTTTAAGAGGACTGGAATATGGCCACTGAATTCTGAGGCTCTCATGCATGATACTAGTTGCAACCAGGCATTTGAACTGGATGGTCAAGAAGAAGGGGATGTCCAAGCACATGTTGATGGCCAAGAAGATGTGTAAGTAGAGGAAGACGTTGCAGCTGATAATATGATATCCCTCTCTCAAGGAGGACCCTACTGTGATGATGATGGTGAACATGTAAGTGAAACAAAATATAGCAATGAACCATTTGACAGTAACACGGAGGTTATTATACCAACTGAAACAGCTGCAACTTTTTCATGTGATCTTCTTATTTACTCTATTGATCATGCAACTATCAATGAGAATGCCAATGAAAACGTTGATCATGCTCCAGGAAGCAACAATGGATAATTGACTTTTCCAAGCCAGGTTACCCCACCATCATGGCTGGCAGAAGCCATGATGAATTTGGACAAAAATATTGTCTCAAGGACCAATGAAGAAAGCATGAACATGCCTTCACAACCAAGAGAATTGGACAATGAAATCGTTCATTATTTTGTGGACAATGGAAATCTAGAAGAGGATACTATCCACAATGAGGTTCCAGCTAAAGAGGACAATATGGTTCAGATAGAGCAGGAGAACATTGACACAAATATTGAAAGGCAAGTGTCAAGAAAGGAGCAGCAAGTGTCAACAAAGGGTTAGTTGCTTGGTCGGTTCCTAAAGCTACCGGTAGAGAGAGTCTCAAAGAAGGCAAGCAACAACAGACAGTCTTTGTCTATGCCAAAGTTCATAGTTACTCACCTCAGAAAACTATATAAAACTATTAGTTGAGTATGAGCATAGGAAACTTGAAATCTAGGATTTAAAACAGAAAAAAGAAGGACTTAGCTAAAGAAAAGAACGCTGCAAGGGTTGTTGCAACAAAACTTCGAGCACAGGAAAGGATTGAAAGAGAGAAAGAAAGACAAGAAAAGGCTCATAAAAAACAAATGGCAAGGCAGGAAAAGGAATTGAGAAAGGCTTAGCAACTGCTTCAAAGAACACGGGATGGGAGAAAGGGTTTCCATTGATGCAAACATAGTGGAGGGCCAAAGGATGATGCCAAACACATTGGAACATATTGCAGATAATACTCCATGTTTCCAAGACCTCCTAAACATCCAAGTCCCTCGCTATCAACAAGTATGCATGCCCACCTTATTCCCTCCTACCAGTGCAGGTGTCAATTGTATGTATGATTATCATGGGGCTCTACCTAATGTAGAGGTTAGTAGCACAAGTGTGCACTGTGGATACTCAATTCCTCCATGGCTACAAGAAGCAAATTGGATATCATATGGAGGCAATCAACCACAACCTAATCAGCCATTGTTAGGTAGGCCAACCAACTTGGCTCAGGAAGGAAACTCAACAATATTGGGCAATGAAGATCCTGGAGGACATCAAGCATAGGGGTGTCATATAGGGGTGCCAAATTTTTCATTGTGACCACATTGCAATGTGGATTTTTTAATCATTGGCTCTAATGTTTGTAACATGGCCATTTTGGATACAATCCTAGACCATTTTGGATACAAGGTTTAATATACAATTTCATCATTTCAACAGCACGCTATAATGTTCCCTGATTAAACTTGTCATTAACATTTTTTAGGGTTTATGATTTTTTTTTTTTGTCGGTTTATGTTGCAATCCCTGCAGTAGGGTTAGGATTCATCAACAATATATTCATAGTTTTTGTATTTAATGTTGCATTTGACAATATTTGAAAGACCTAACTTTAAAGTATTTTTAAGTGTGTTTTTTTTAATGTACAACTCTTGACACCCCTATGTTTACTTCCTTCTATATAGCCCTATATTCCTTCTATATAGAGCAATAAATATAGAGCCCTATATTCCTTATATGATGTATGTGGCATGGTATAGATCCTTAAACATGGACTATAAGCCTTAAAGTAACAGTTAGGAATGGGTTTGAACCATTACCTAGGTTGTGATACCCATCCATGCGATGCTAACTCATTGGGAACATGCCCATATTTCTCTCCTAAGTCTAATAATGCTTCTGTAAGGAATGTTCCATGGAGGGCTCTCATGGATGACTTATTACACCTAAGAGCAATGAGTATGACCTTAATACACTATCATACTAATCAACACAAAAGGCAGTTCAGTTTGCTTATGAATTATAGCCTGCAACCCTTCAACCAAAATAATTATTTCATTGTTCATGATTGATTAGTTTTTCTATGTAATAATGTTCTGTTAGATACAAAGAAGACATGCTACTTTAAAAGGAACAAAAAAAATAATTCGATATCCTTTTGAAGGCTAGAGAAACAGACAACAGTAATCAAGTCAACAAACTGTTTACCAAAACCATGTGTATATAAATGCATGCTATGGTCTACCCAACAACTAATTGATAAAAATACCAACAACCAAATTTGAAGAAAAAACTGAAAATTTAACTTCTTCTATTTTGCCCATAATGCAAGTAATGACCTCATTTAAATTTCCATCAAGGGAGGGTTCAGTTTGCCTATTATAAACTACTAAGTACTAAATAGATATGTCTTAATCTATGGAGCAGAGCAGGGCTGTTGAAAGTGCACTTGATGTTAATAGTTAAAAGTTAAAACTGCATCATATACTTGTAAATTAAATCAATAGCCAATTGTGTTCCCTATAGTCCAAAATGAAGTAAAATCCAATCTCCATTGTTTTGGCACACTTGCTCATATCAAAAACTGAATTATGGGTATTCTTTTAATAAGATGAGACAATGGGAAAAGTCACTGCTATCAACTGGCATCCCTCCCTTTAATATCCAAAAAATTCAGAAAATTTTAAAATTTTCAAAGTAGCATTAAATGCTGGCCTTGCTATGCGGAAATAAAATAAATGTCGATCTTTTTAACTAATAACTATTAATGATAACGACACTTCATACTTTCTGAAACATAATATGACAATAATTTTTGCTTGTGCTAAACTATGGAACTATGTGATGTATTTAAGTTCACTTGTGATATAGTTTTCTTTATATATATTGACAGTTTGCTTTTGGATGATGATGAAGGGGTCCTACGGGGTACCCTGAGGCTTACTTAGCTATGTAGCTAAGCATTTGAACCTTTCCTTTCGCAGCTTTATAGGTAAGAGTGACACAACAATTCAAGTAATACAAGTATTTTTAAGAAGATTTAAATGTACTTTCAATTAGCCGTCAATGCTTTGTGATAATTCTAAGTACTCCATGGTGAGATCTATTAATGGAGTGAACCTCTGAATTACTTCTGTAAGTGCTAAATAAGTTATGATTACAATTGAAAAAGTCATAATTTTCATTAGCTATTCTAGACTCTTAAAGAATTTCCATAAGGAAGATAGTTATACTATAAGTCTTCCATTTGCATCCTAGGATAAATGGCTTAAAGCTTAACATACTATTATTTTCCTTTTTACCGTTGTGTAAATTTATAAAGTGAATTGTCAAAATGTTTATTGTTGTAAACTATACAACTCATGCATTTCCTTGTTTATTATTCATATGATAGAATATAATATTGTAGCAATGGTTTAATATAATGTGACAATACACATATTATTAAATATGTGAATTGTGAAAACATAACTATATGCAAAAGTCATGTATTTCCTATGGTATGCGAACTAAATACAAAGTACTACGCATATCCTATAGTGTATAACTATATGCAAAGGTACAAACTATGAGACTATACGAAATATGAACGTCATGTAATAACTTTTTAAACTTAACTTCGATACCGTGTTAATATAAATGCAAAGGAATTGTAAACTAGAGACTTACGGGATTTTATGGTATAATTTGATGCAGCATAAACTTCGTGTCAAACTCCTAGTAAGGACAAGGTATTAACTGTCTTGGTGATTATACGCTGGTAGGCATTCATTGTTGGTCTTAATATTAAATTCTCCGATCTACTACCTTAGTGGAAGTCTCGGTCAGTCCTAATGTGGTAAGTGTCACGTGAAGACAATGCAAGAACACTGTCAAAACAGTCGAGCTGTACAAGGTTTAACTCGAAAGTCTGCTGAGCTAGAATTTGTGGTGGAAGTGGTAACTAATATGATTTTTAAAGTGGTTGTTGCCCAAAATATGGTGTGCCTAGTTGGAAACATCCCCATTGTTGATCTCGTAAGTTCTTGGGTTTTGAACTAAACCCTAGTCTTCAACTATGTTTTCATCGAGGTTGTTTCTTTGACATTCATTTGGTAATAGTGATGGCTTGGTGGAGAGGTCGACTGCCTATTGATAGTAGGGTTAGTTGCAGAAGATCTCCTCCGAGATTTGAACTTGTAACCTGTTGCTTCAAATCTCCATCATGACTCTCAGAGTCGAACCACTCTTTTGTTCTTTACTGGTACAGTCTTTGTTCCTGGTTCTCATCGGTCGTGAGAGGGTTTTGGTTTTGGATCAATGCATTCGTTTTAAGGGTAAGTCATTGCTTCAAACTCAGAATCCATGAGGTTATGTAATGTTTGAAATTTGTATGCATTTTATATCTCATCTTATATTCTTTGTTTGTTTAACCAGATAACGTTTTTGTGGCAGGTGAACAATGTCTTCGGCTTTCTTCGCTTGTAGCAGCAGTGGGGCAAGCACTCAGAAATTCGGTAAGCCTCGGAGGCTTCCTGTGGTGACTCTGTTGGTCCTTTGTCTGGCTTAGCTGAGACTTCCACCGAGGTTGTTGAAAGGTTGTTTGAGTTGTTATTGTTGTTGTAGGGTTTGGTAGCCAATATGGCGTGTAAAGAGAACATGGGTTCTCGGTCTGTGTTGTCTTAACTGAGCTACTCTTGTATTCATAATACCTTACAGTTCTTTCTGCGAGGTTTCACCTCCGACATTTCTGATGAATAAACAATGTGAACTGTTTTTATATACTTTTGTTTTGTCATATGTTTTTGGGACTTCGAACCCTAAAATTTCGTAATACTATTGATGTTGGCTTTTCTGAGATGATTCCTCGTTTGTATAAAGGTTAAAAGATAGTTGTTGTTCCTTTGCATTGATAACTAGAATCCATAAATTATTGTTAAGCTCTATCATGTTGTTTATCAATTCGGTTGTATGTGTTTGAAAGGAGAATTTGTTTATAAAAGGGATGGGCTCAAGACTGTAATGAAAGTTTATTTGAATACTTTCAGCGTCGAGAAGGGTTAGTTAGCTTTGATAGTGATAACACTATGTTGAAGAAAGTTGATGTGTGTTTAAAAATACCACAATTGAATGTACAGAGGCTTTAAGCCTGGTTTAAAACCCCGTCTTTGAGTTTCGGTGAAGATGAAGGGGTATCAACCAATTGGTTGGTTCTATTAAAACCCTATTGTTGCTAAGTATCAAGACTTCTGAAAGATGCAACCATATGAACAGTTTCGGTTTTGCCGAGTTCAGTTATGTATAAAATGTTAAGTTTATTTTAAAGTTTAAATGTTTGGACCTAGGTTTTGAAGTAATAAGAATACATGTCCGAAAGGACCGAGTTCTCGAAAGCGTAGTCTAAAGTCTATGCAATGTTGAACCTATGTTTAAGCTAGAACATAAGCCATTTTGTAGCTTTAGGACAATGGTCTGAGGACAAATTTTGTACAAACGTGAAAGAAGTATTATTTCCATAATCTAAATAAATAAATGTAAAGTTGTGGATGAAAATAGTAATGTGCAGTAGTTCTGTTATGTTGGTGATAGGATCATTGTTACACCGCTCCGTAATATTGATTATGTTTTGTATTACAACTATTTAATCTTCATTAATTTTGACAAAAGATTACAGTACAATTCGTTTTCTAGTAAATAATAAAAGGATTGAAAAGAAATGATGAGAGTATGGAAATAAATAGACATAGTACATAATGAATAAACATACTGTTTAGGATATTTGGATGTATATAAAATAGGAAAAGGCTATAAATATTATATGTCCTTTACAAGGTTTAGAAAACATGGAAATATTAAATCCTATATAAATTTGTTACTGTAAAAATAGAGATACTATAATGTCTGAATAGAAGCATTATTTCTATGTTTATTTTTGACAGAAAACCTAAGTTATGTAATTTACCAAGTAGCTAAGAAATTACAGTAAATCTAATAGATAAGGAATATTAAGGAAAACACAACAATGTTAATCTATTCATTCATTCTACATTCTGCCTATCATTTATCTATCTTAATTCTCCTTCTTTGTACTAGAGTACGATACATAAAACAGTACGGGGAAAAATACAGAGACGACATTTACTCTATCATTTCATAAATATATTCAGCAGTCTACAAAATACTAACAGATCAAAAAATCACACTTATACTTTTGTATTATCATTAGTTAGCTAAAGAGTGTTAAATCAACAATTACATAAAGTAAATTAACTACTTAGAGAGGAAATATCCAGTAGAACCTGTAACTGTAGATAGGGTGGACAACCACCCAAGGAGGCATGTTCCTCCCAATCTTCTCCAGAAGAAGCAGCCAATCTACTTGCCTCCTTTGGACCCCCGAGCCTATTTATTGAACCATTAGGTAGAAGAACTCTGTGTAAAAGCAAGGCACTCAATTTTGTATAACCAACAATCAATAGAGACTTGCCAAAATCCTCAATTTATGCACTCAGCAGTAAACAAGGTAGACTTACACCATGATAAAAAACCTAGACTCCCCTCATCGAATCTCTTGTGTGCATACAGCAAAACCACAAGGTAAGTTTCCTCATCAAGAAAAGTGATGAACCTTAGTCCAAAATTCGATGGCTCTTAAAAAGATGCCTAGGTATTTTTGGTGGCCACTTTTCAATAAATGAGCCTCAAGATCCAGTCCCATTTTTCAGGGCACTATGACCACAATTCAAGGTCGTTCTCCCATACCAATAGCTAGTTACTTGTCTGATGATGCTGCCACTTGTCCATTTCCTTCTAACCCAGATTCCATTCCACTTAGTGGGACAATAAACACTCTTTCAACAGTTCTCCTTGGATGAGTGTCTCCTATTTTATTTATTTAAATAATAATATTGTGCCATTACAGTCATCCTTGGACACTTGTCTAAATATAAAACTTTACAATAAAAGTTAAGATAATGTCTTCTTCAAACATAAAATGTTTTTTCAGTAAAGGGGTATGTTACAAAAACCCCCACTTAAGCTCAACATTGTCCTTGATGTTGCTTATTCTTTGTTAGAGCCTCCCTGAAACAAAACTGCATATGTTGCCTACATGTCACTTTCTACTTCCCAGGTAGCTTCATCAGGGCTAAGGTGCTTCCATTGTACCTTTACCTGTCCTATGGTACGATTCCGGAGTATAATTTTCCTCTTATCGAGAATACAGTTCGGTTCCACCTAAAAATCTCATTCAGGTTCCACCTTCGATTTCGACAATAGACGTTTGATTGTCTGCTTGATGATTTTCCAGCGTTGCATTTATCCTAGGCATTTCTCTTGCTACATCACCAACTGTCACCTCTGCTTGTATGGTGTGAATGTTGTTGATTGTATTTCTGTTTTATGGGCATTGAGCTCTGGTATGGGGTCCACCGCAATCATAACACTTCAAAGGTGCTTTCTGTTCAACATTTCTGGTGTTGTTATTATTATTAGGCACATTACTTGTAGCAGTAAAATTTTGTGGTACATTGCCCCTGTAATTATTATTACTTGGAAAAATTTTGTTATTAAAATTTCTCTTAAAAATTCCAGAATTCTGATTGAAACTTTTCTTTTTCTGCTCAAAATTATTAGACTTATTACTTCTCCAACTCGATACTCCTTCTCTTCTCTTGTTCTATTCAAAACATAAATTAGCCTTCCTCGTGGCTTCTTCAAGAGTTGAAGGGTCATCGTACTCAATTCTGTCCTTTATGTGGAAGGGTAAACAGCTTAGAAACCTTTGTATCTTAGGATTTTCTTCAACTAGGTAAGGTACATACCTTAACAAGCTGAGAAATTTGTTGCATAACTCCTTCATGGTCATTGAACCCATCTTTAAATCATAAAATTCTTTTGACTTATCTTCATAGTACTGTTCGGATAAAAACTTTTTCTTAAACATGTTCTTAAATGTTCTCCATTTTATGTCTTTATCCTTAATATTTTTAACTCTTTTGACATCTTGCCACCAAATATTTGCCCTTCCGGTCATATTGTATATGGCCATCTTAGCTTTTAATTGAGATGAGTAGTTATAAATCTGAAAGTACTTCTTCATTCTGGACAGCCATGCTTAAATTGCCTCTCCCTTTTTATTTTCGCCGTTACAAGTTGGTGGCTTTATATTTTTAAATTCTCCAGTAATTTTTTCATGATGCTTATGCTTCCTCTTCTTAGAACAACATTCATTGTCACTGCTGTCCTGATCAGAATTACAGTTACTTCGATCAGATTCAGATGAAGAGTAACTATTACTTTTACCATTCTTTGCTTTCTTGTCCTTATGTTTGTGGGACATTGTACCATAATCAGAATTTACTTTTGATTTCCTTCCTCTTTCCTCATTTTGGTAGTTTTCCATTAAGATATGATTTAACTCTTCTTGTGCCGTCAAAATTCGTTCATTCTCTTCCTTAACAGTTCTTATTTTATATTTTAAGTATTTTTACAGTACGTAGTAGTTCAGAAGATTGATTATTTAACTCTACGTAAATTCCTTCTTTACCATTATTATGTGTGTTGTTATTATGTTCATTATGATGAGGAGATCTGTCCTTTGCTAATTCTTCAGGCATTTCCATATCTGCAAATTAAATATCAAGTTGTTCTGTACAGAATCAAAATTAAAATGAAATTTAGTAACATAAATTTTCTGGTTTCATATTTTGTTTTGTGCGCGTGAGCCTATTTCAGGCCTAGAGTTTGAAGTTGCACTCTGATACCACATGTAAGATCCCAAAAATTTACAAAATTTTAAAATTTTCAATGTAGCATTAAATGCTAGACTTGCTATGCGGAAATAAAATAAATGTCGATCCTTTTAACTAATAACTATTAATGATAACGACACTTCATACTTTCTGAAACATAATATGACAATACTTTTTGCTTATGCTAAACTATGGAACTATGTGATGTATTTAAGTTCACTTGCGATATAATTTTCTTGATATATACTGACAGTTTGCTTTTGGATGATGATGAAGGGGTCATACGGGGTACCCTGAGGCTTACTTAGCTATGTAGCTAAAGCATTTGAACATTTCCTTTCGCAGATTTACAGGTAAGAGTGACACAACAGTTCAAGTAATACAAGTATTTTTAAGAAGATTTAAATGTACTTTCAGTTAGCCGTCAATGCTGTGTGATAATTCGAAGTACTCCATGGTGAGAGCTATTAATGGAGTGAACCTCTGAATTACTTCTGTAAGTGCTAAATAAGTTATGATTACAATCGCAAAAGTCATAATTTTCATTATCTATTCTAGACTCTCAAATAATTTCTATAAGAAAGATAGTTATACTATAAGTTTTCCATTTGCATACTAGGATAATGTAATGTCCCGAAATGGCAACATTTTTTTTAATTTTTCCTGTCTGCAACATTTGCTATTTAATTGAGAAATAATTCATATGTTAATTCAATTTCGATTAAGCGCATCCATATTTGCACAATATAAACTATACAAGTCTAAGATCTTTTCAAAACATAGTCTTCTTAAAGTTTGAGTTTCAAAGTCTGCAGAAGCGGGGTGAAACAATATCCTATCTGGTTTTTGTAATACAACCGTAACACTACTACAAGGTAGAATAGATCTTTACGGATTTATAACTTATGTGTTTGAAATTGTGAATGTTTAAATGGTACTTCCAGGTGATATGCTCCTTTGTTGCTGTTTGATCCTAAGGTGGGTGCTGTAACAATCCGGATGAGGTAATTACATACCCTGATAGGGTTTCCGTGGGATGTGGGTAAGCTTTGGCGGTTTGTTGAACTTACATAGCAATTTGCTAATGTCATCCATTGAAATTGTCTTTCTGCAGGTACAAACTCCATAATTATTCTATCCTAAGGGAATGGCCCAAATCACCATGGCAAGGGTTATGAACCATTCTATGTAATTTGAATGAAGTGCAATGTGGCTTAAGGGGCACGACTAAACGATAGTCTATCTATAACAAATCGAGCCTCCACTAAAACGTGGTTAGTGGGGAAATAAATGCGCTTTTAATGTATGTTGGAGGACATCCTGTCATCGAGGGTTTGGTATTAGCTGGGGTTTTCGTTGCCTTTAGCCTCTGTTTGTGATTTTGTTTTAATTTCCTGGTTCTGCACTTCTCTTGACTGTGAGACGATGGGGGTACCCTGACCCGAGCGATGCTCGTGGTCAGTGCACATGGTGGCTATGATACTTGTCGGAGCGTGGGCACTATAATCTTAACTAGTGAGTTAATTTCCTTATCTCGTGGTTTCTTGCTTATTCGTTGCTAATTCGCAGAGTTGCTAACTAGTGGCTTTCTGTATGGTGATAGGTGACAAAGAGCCGTGGATGTAGAAGCTATGGTGAGTCAAATATCTGCCAACACGACTAGGGTAATGGTAAGTTCAACCAACCCCCATTATCCTACCTTTGGTGACTTTTTTGGGATGTGTATGCGTCTTGTCCTGGTTTCGAAGGAAACTCCCGTAAGCATTTGGCTTACCGATCCACTTTGGGAGAAAAAATGGTCGCTTAAGGTTTGACCAGGGGCTTGACATGGTGTCTCAGGGTAATTGAATATGACAAAGAACTTTGTAATGTAACTGAATGTATTTTTTTAGGAACTGGGTCTTTTCCTATTAATCGATTTCCAGTCCTGTACAATGCATTTTTCATTTGAAAGGTAGGATATATAAGATTTGAGTAAGTTGTAATGATATCATGGTTGGATTTATTTGTACTCTGTAATTTTTGGCACAATGTGTGGCACTGGGGTTTTATCCCTTCGTTGTGGCTATCACCTATATATATATCATATTTTCTTTAAGATTTACACACATACTGTGAACTGTGTGAATTTGCAACGATAACAAATGGTACTGCTATTTTGTATTCCTGTTTGAATCTAATCGTTTAAATCTCGAAATGGTTTGATACTTAGTGCTATGGGAAAACCCTGTGGGTTTCTATTTTGTAGATTACTGTACAAACGTTCTAAATGAGTATTGGCTTAAATGCCTTTGGTTTTGGTAGACGTAGTTGGATATATATATATTTGGTTGATGAAAACTCAAGGTTATATAAATATTTGTTTGATGAAAAACTCAGGGCTACACACAACGTTTTTTCATACGTAGGCATGCCTCCTGTAGGGAGCATTCACTGGTTTAATGTTTGTGTGAAATCTCCATACAAAAAAAAATAAAATTGTTTGTTCTTTTTCTCTTTCTTAATCTGTAGTTCTCTTCTTTTTAAAGTAAATGAACAGAAGGCAGATCTATGTTATCAACCATCTAAAGTTAATTAATGCCTTCATAACGTTGATCTTACTGATGTTCTTACCCTTGAGTTTCCTACTAGTTAGAAGGATATTACATTGTCATACCACTTACTTAGCTACGGCTAAATTCCCTTCGCGTTCTGGTGTGCAGGTTCCTATGCTTCTGAGTTTCCTCATGATGCCGGTAACAGGGTATGGTATGCACTGTTGTCTTTTTAAAAACCTAGTGCTGGACTCACACAAGGCACATGTTCAAACAAGGAGGAGAAGGTATACTTACTAAAGGTGTTGATAGGGTTATTTAACGAACCCCTTATAACAATACCAAACTTTGAAATGCAATAACAAGTGATCATAATTTCCTTAAATCTCATTACTATTTCAATAGGACGATTTAAAGGCATTGACATTATCCAAGCCTACCCAAGATAAGGTTCGATTGCCACCATATAATTTTACACAGCTAGGTAAATTTAATGTGCTAGCAACTGGTTTGTAGACCTTTCGATTTGGGGTGACATAAGAGTTAACCTAACATATAAAACTGCAGGTACTGCATACCAGCCCGCGAAGCTCAGCTAAAATAAATGAGCCCTGTGACCCCATCAATGTGGTTGTTGTCGGAGATGCCACCTGCGTTTCGACAGGATACCCGTACTGGGGTTATTATTAGTCTCTAGACGGGCCATGTGACATCATTTATTGTGTTTGAATACTGCATTGCCACCTGTAACTGAGATGCCAGGGTTTGGTTGTCTCGGTGTTTGGAATATAGTAAACTCCTCAATATGTATTCAAACATCACTAGATCGATCACTTTCTGGCATTCGAGTGAGGTTCAAAGACTATGTCCGAACTTACCCTGGTGATTTGGTTGAACCTCGATCTATTACTATCGCCGTGCTTCTTCTGCAATTTGGAGGAAATGGCTACTTGCCATCATGGTTACTCCAGAGGGAGTGCTCCTTGAGTTTCAAGACGCGGTCTCTTTCCTACGATATCACGGAGGTAACCTTATAATACTATGATTCAGCATTCATTACTATTAAACTGTTTTGTAAGTGGTCCGTCGTTTTGATAATAATGTATTATATGTTTATTATGGTAGGTAACTCCAGCTCGAATGGCGCAAGTTAAAGAGGGAACCTTCCCTGGTAAGTGGTATTGCTCCTTCGCCTTCATACAATGACAGGAAACTTGGAGAGAACTCTTCCACGAACTCTTCCACGACAATAGGAAATTTTGGTTCCATGTCATGGTAGTTCGTTTTGCAGCGTCAGGGTTCATCGTGGCCTGGGGTTTGTACTGCCATGAACCCGATGTAATGACTGTTTTCTTTTAATACTTTTTTCCTGGGGTTTAGATGCTAGAGAACGCGTGTTGAACTATTTGAATTCAAGTTCAGGGTTCTTGTTTTCTTGCTGTGTCCTGAAGGACTCTAATATCAAAGCTAATCCCGAATTTTTCAAGAATACAGAATATTTATTTTCCATAGTAAGATAAGTGAAAAGGGGTTCGATCTCCATGGTTCCATAATCTCTATTTAACACTGTGAATTGTTATTTCGAATGCTTTAAATCTTGCTCTAGATAGTCGTACAGCGTTGATTTGATACTATTTATGTTTCCTTCTAAGTATGTAGGACAGATACGATTTCTAGGAAAAATGGTCTTTGTATGATTTCTTTTTGTTTATTTCCTGTGTAAGCATGATAAGTATGTGACTCAAAAAGGTTCTATTTTAGACGTGAAGAGAATGGAACAAGGGTTTGTAATTTAACTGAAATTAAAGCACAACGTGATTCATAATTCTATTTCCCAACCTGTGGGTCGCCATTTTCCAAAATCTTTTGGGATTTTTCTTTTAAAAATACCGTTCCCCTACGTTTTCATAAGAAGGAGTATGTAGTCAAACCCTAGTTTAGAAAATAAACCACAAAAACCCTGTGCGATCTGTCTAAAGCGTTTTATTTACTACTATAAATTAATATAGGAGATACCAGTTGGGTTGATTCTTTAAAGGAAAGTCTCGCCGATGCAAGGGTTGAGGTGTACCAGTAATAAGTTCAATCTGGACGTTGCTCGGTAATTTCCAGATCTCTGCATACCGGCATGAATTCAATCCCTGAACCCATACCAGAAAATTGTAGGGTTTCTACCTAATCCCTTCAACCCGATTTTTCCAGGTGATGCGTCTAACTCTGAATTGAAATTTAGAATTAAATTTTTAATAACAGAGAAATATAATTCAAGTCCTTTTTTTTGGACTTTTGACCGCAGCTAACCAGAAAGCGATCATGGATGATAACGCAAGCAACTATCCTAAATGGATATTCCAGATCTAACAGTTTTTGGATCCTTTTCGACTATACAGAGGTCCTCAATCATCCTAGAAGAAGTAATAGGATTACCACGGCCACTGCTATATAAATAAGGGAAGTCGATTTTAGGGTTCATCTATCACTCAGCATTGATTTTTAACCCAGTTTTTCAACGATTACTATTGCAAAGAACATAATACAAATAACAGATTGGTTTCTAATAAAACCATTCGATATATCGACTTAAAATAACACAATACAACTGGAATTCAAACTTTGAGAAACAAATTTTTTTAATAACGTCCATCATATTTTAACACCAATGTCTGGATACAACGCGATTGAAATTACCAATTCTTAAATTGATTTAATGAATGGATCACTCGGATTAAAATAAGAAAAGGAAATCCCCATGGAAGTACTCAAATTCTATTCTGTAGTAGATCAAACATTTTGACAGTAATGTAATTAACATTCCCTTATGCATAACATCTGATTTGTAAATAACTTAGAACATAAAATAATGGAAAGTGCTGAAACTCTATAATCAGAAAAACCTGGTACGGATAACCCGAATGAAACCGGAATAGCCACGTTCCACCCAACCGTAGATTAGGTACATACGCCAAGTCTGACCGTAATCACCCCCGAGCCAGATGCATGCATAAAAAGTGTGGACAGTTAACCTCGAAAACTCAGTCACCTTTCCTGACTTCCTTGCTTAACACAGAGTGCTCACACAGCAAGTATCATCCTTTCGGCATACTAAGCAGCGTCCTGCCTCCCACATATGCCCTCTTTTATAGTTTTTCCTAGGTCTTACCATTAGCAGCCAATTCCTCATGGAATTTTCGCAGCTAAGTAAATCCCTGATTTTCAGGGGGTGTCTAGTGTCTTAAATACACTTCTGACACCTGTTCTGGTTTTCCCAAGGTTAACTCTCACTTGTCCCCCACTTTTCCGTGCATGATCTCCTCATTTAACTTGGCTGTTCCTGTTCATCCTTTTTATTATTAAAACAATAATTAAAATTCAAAGTTGTTTCTTACAACAGTCCTCCTAGGACTTATTCGGCAGATTTTTCATCTAGCCCCTTATTGAAATGAATTTCACATGATAATAAAACAAAAAAATAATGTCTTATTGTTATTTGGGGAACGTCACATCCTTGCCCCCTTATTATGAACACTGTCCTCAGTGTTCTAGTTTTCCTCCATCGGTTCTGGGAACAAATTCGGATACTTTTCTAGTATCTCACTTTCCAATTCCCAGGTCGCCTCCTCAGGACTAAAGTGCTTCCATTGCACCTTTACCTGAGCGATGGCTCGGTTCCGAAGTACTGTTTCTTTCCTGTCTAGAATGCGTAAAGGTTCCACTTGAAATTCGCCTTCTGGAGCCTCCTGAATCAAATTCCAATCAATAATATGAGTGGGGTCATGAATATAATTTTTCAGTACTGAAATGTGAAAAACATTATGAATTTTTAAATGTGCTGGTAAAGCCAACTTATAAGCTACAGGTCCAATTCTCTCAAGTATTTGGAAGGGACCACAGAATCGTGGTGCCAGTTTAGTGCAACTCGCTAGTCGGAGTGAGCTTTTCTTTGGTTTAACCCGCAAGTACACATGTTCTCCAACTGAGAAGTCCTTATCCTATCTTTTTAGGTCAGCATAACTTTTTTGGTGGTCCTGAGCCACCTTTAAATTTTTTTGCACCTTCTGGACTGTTTGTTCCATATCCCGCAGCAAGTCCAGTCCTACTAACAAACGATCGACCGGGCTATCCCAGCTAACTAGGGTAGTGCACTTTCTTCCATAAAGAATTTCGAATGGACTCATTCTTGATGATGCTTGATACCCGTTGTTGTAAGTGAACTCTACCAGATGTAAATAATTCTCCCATGTGGTGGGTTTTTCCATGACGTACATTCTTAGCATATATTCAATAATCTGATTGGTACGCTCAGTCTGTCCATCTGTTTCAAGGTGATAACTCGTGCTGAAATTTATTCTTGTTTCTAGACCTGCGAATAAGGATTTCCAAAATTTGGAGGTAAATTTTACATCCCTATCTGAAATTACCATCTTTGGTACTCTGTGTAATCTGAATATTTCTTTTAGAAATATTCCTTCAATATCGGCTGCCTTGTAGGTGGTTTTTACCGGAATGAAATGTGCAGATTTGCTAAATTTGTCAACCACCACCATTATAGAGTCATGTTGTCGCTGTGTCCTCGGCAAACTTGTGATAAAATCTAGTGAAATCACTTCCCATTTCCATTCAGGAATTGGTAATGGTTGTAATAAACCAGCAGGATGTCTATGGTCTGCCTTCACCTATTAACATTCCAAGCATTTAGATAAATAATCAGCTAGATCAGTTTTTAATTTAGGCCAAAAGAACTGTTTTCTAAGGGTTGTTATCATTTTTTGATACCCGGGATGACCTGGAAAAGGGGGTTTGTGCATTTCATTTAGAATAAACAATTTAATTTCTGCAACATTAGGCATGTACAACCTATCTTTGAACCAAATCAGACCTTTCTGATCCATTTTGAAATCTGTCCCGTCCATGTTTATCTCATTTTTCTAAATTTTACTTTGCAGATTTATGTATTCTGCATCCTGTTTGCTTGCCACTATTACTTTGTCCATGAGATTACTTTTTGGTTGACTTATTATTATCTCATACACTTCGTGGGTCCTTCGACTAAGTGCATCTGCCACTGTATTTTCCTTACCTTTTATGTGTTTTACATCAAAGTCGAATTCACTTAAGAAGGCCATGCACCTTGCTTGTCTGGCATTGAGTCCTGGTTGGTTAAACAAGTTCTTGACGCAAGTGTTATCGCTTAATAACAAGAATTTCTTTCCCAGCAGGTAATGATGCCACATTTTCAGTGTATGTACTACTGCCGTTAATTCCAAGTCATGAACCACATAGTTGCGTTCATGTTCCTTCAGTTTTCGTGATTCATAACACACTACATGTCCGTCCTGGGACAGTACTCCTCCTACTCCCTCTTTACTAGCATCCGTACAGACCGTGTATCCTTTACATGGGTCTGCTACTTTTAGAACAGGTGCCTTGGTCAGTAATTCCTTGAGTCGTTCAAAACTTTCTTGACACTTGCAGGACCACACAAACTTTATCCCCTTTTTCTGTAGTGAGGTAATGGGATAGACGATCTTTGAGAATCCCTCAATGAACCTCCGATAGTACCCAGTGAGTCCCATGAAAGATCTAATATCAGCCACATCTCTCGGTACTGGCCAATCCGCTATGGCTTTTATTTTCTGTGGGTCTACTGAAATTCCTTCCGCAGAAATAATATGGCCTAGGTACTGGATCTCCTTTTTAAAAAACTCGCATTTCTCCAACTTTGCATACAATTTATGATCCCTCAAGGTTTGTAATACGATTCTTATATGTTGTTCATGTTCTTCCTCCGACTTGGAGTATATTAGGATATCATCAATAAAAATCAGCACAAATTGGTCTAGGTATTGGTTGAAGATACCGTTCATTAGGCACATGAATGTGGCAGGGGCGTTGGTTAGACCGAATGGGATCACTACAAATTCGTAGTGTCCGTATCGAGTTCGGAATGCAGTTTTACTGATGTCTTCATCTTTAATTCGAATCTGATGATACCCAGATCGAAGATCCAAGTTGGAAAAGACTTTGGCTCCCCCTACTTGGTCGAACAAGTCGTTAATTCGTGGTAAGGGGTATTTATTCTTAACAGTTACCTTATTCAATTGCCTATAATCGATACATAGTCTTAGAGTCCCATCTTTTTTCTTGACAAAAAGGACCGGTGCACCCCAAGGTGAGACACTAGGTCTTATATTCCCTTTATCTAGTAATTCTTGAATCTGAATCTTTAATTCCGTCAATTCTGGGATGCTCATTCGATAAGGTATTTTTGACACTGGTGCTGATCCTGGTAAAAGTTCAATGGAAAAATCTATTTCTCGTTGAGGAGGTAACCCCGGCATTTCTTCTGGAAATACGTCTAGGAACTCGCCCAAGATAGGATGCTCTGCTATGGAAGTTTGACTTCCATTAAGGAGTAAATCGGATACTCTTACTGCGTAAATCTTGCATCCTTTTCTCATGCACTTCTTTAACTGCATAGCAGAAATATGCCTAACAGAGACATGTTTCTGTTTCCCTTTCACTGTTCTAAGAGTTTGATCCTCCGCAATGTAGGTAAAGTTTTTGGTAAAGCAATTTAGTACTACTTTATATCTTTCAAGCCAGTCCATACCTATTATCATGTCGTATGATCCTAAAGGCAACACATTTAAATTAATCTTTGTTTTGTGGTCCTATATTTGAAGTTCACAATCAGATATATATTCAGTTACCTTCCTCTTTGATCCTGTAGCTAACTGAACTAACCAGGGTTTTGGGTGCTTTACCTTGGTGAGTTGACAGTGCTCCATCATCTTGGGAGTGATGTAGCTTAAAGTTGCTCCAGGGTCAATTAAAATAGTACAAGTATGGTCAGAAATTTTACCTTCAATTTCCACAATTGCAGATTGATGATCTGCCTGTCGGTCTTCCAAGGCTGCATTAATTCGGTGATAACTTTTCCCAATGTCTCCCACCGTGGATGCTTCTTGCATATTATGCAGTACCCTGTTTGTTTCATTGTATCGGGGACAATTCCTGCGTAAATGGGCTTCACCACATTCCCAGCACTTCAGGGGTTCTTTAGGGATACCTACACTTCCTTTTATTCCCATGTTAGGGGGTTTAAAATTTTTCTGCTGTAACTGCTCATTCTTGGGAAATGAATTTCCCTGGAAGTTTTTGGGCATGTTCCTGAAGGGCGGGGCTTTGAAACCTTTCTTCCGCTAGTTAAAATTTTCCTGTTTCTTATCCTTCCATGCTTTAGTAGTATCATTCCTTTGTTTGTATTGCTCAAAGCATAGTTTGGCCTTTCTCAGTGCTTTGTCTAACATTCTTGGATTGTCGAACTCAATTCGATCTTTATAGGACTGTGGTAGACAGCTTAAGAACCGTTGTACCTTCAATTTCTCTTCCTTTATATATGGAACGAACCGTAACAAGTCTAGGAATTTATTGAGAAGATCTTCCATTGTCATTTGTCCCAGCTTCAATTCGTAGAATTCCTTAGTTTTTCTTTCATAATAACTTTCTGATAAGTATTGTTTCTTGAAATATTTCTTGAATTTTGACCATTCAAGGTTCTTTTCTTTCAGTCCCTAGGAAATCTTCAGGTCTTGCCACCATATGCTGGCCTTTCCCTTCAGATTATACACAGCCATTCTGACTTTCATATTGCTGGAGTAGTTGTAAATCTGAAAGTACTTCTTTATGTCCAGCAGCCAGGCTTCCGCTTCTTCGCCAGTTTTTGATTCTCCATCGAAGCTGGTAGGTTTTAGCTTTTTGAATTCACCCTCCAGGTGGTCAACCTTCCTCTTTCCCATGGTCTTATCTTGATGCTCAGATTTCTGGGTCTCATTGGAGGAATTTCCCTTTTTCTCAGCGCTTTCGTCAGTCTCTTCTTTCCTCTTCGTATCCTCCTTTTGTTTTTCGCCATTATTCCTTTCGTGAAGACTCTGCAGCAAAATTTCGTTGATTTCTTGCTGTTTTTCTTGAGCTTTCTTTAGCTGTTCATTGTCCGCTTTGAAACTTTGTATCTCTATGATCAAGCTCCTCATAGTTTCTAATACCTGACTTGCTTCAGAATGTTCTTCTGTTCTTGCCTGTTCATTTCCTTCAGGCTCTTCTCCGTATTCTTCGTGCGAAGTCATCTGAAAAATCAAACTGGTACATATACGTACAACATCGATTATATTAATATTAGAAATTTTATATATTTGTGCAGCAAAAGTTATATGTTCCCAAGGCGACAGGGTTGAAACTAGCTCTGATACCATATGTGAAATCTCCATACAAAAAAAATAAAAATTGTTTGTTCTTTTTCTCTTTCTTAATCTGTAGTTCTCTTCTTTTTAAAGTAAATGAACAGAAGGCAGATTTATGTTATCAACCATCTAAAGTTAATTAATGCCTTCATAACGTTGATCTTACTGATGTTCTTACCCTTGATTTTCCTACTAGTTAGAAGGATATTACATTGTCATACCACTTACTTAGCTACGGCTAACTTCCCTTCGCGTTCTGGTGTGCAGGTTCCTATGCTTCTGAGTTTCCTCATGATGCCGGTAACAGGGTATGGTATGCACTGTTGTCTTTTTAAAAACCTAGTTCTAGACTCACACAAGGCACATGTTCAAACAAGGAGGAGAAGGTATACTTACTAAAGGTGTTGATAGGGTTATTTAACGAACCCCTTATAACAATACCAAAATTTGAAATGCAATAACAAGTTATCATAATTTCCTTAAATCTCATTACTATTTCAATAGGATGATTTAAAGGCATTGACATTATCCAAGCCTACCCAAGATAAGGTTCGATTGCCACCATATAATTTTACACAGCTAGGTAAATTTAATGTGCTAGCAACTGGTTTGTAGACCTTTCGATTTGGGGTGACATAAGAGTTAACCTAACATTTAAAACTACAGGTACTGCATACCAGCCCGCGAAGCTCAGCTAAAATAAATGAGCCCTGTGACCCCATCAATGTGGTTGTTGTCGGAGATGCCACCTGCGTTTCGACAGGATACCTGTACTGGGGTTATTATTAATCTCTAGACGGGCCATGTGACATCATTTATTATGTTTGAATACTGCATTGCCACCTGTAACTGAGATGCCAGGGTTTGGTTGTCTCGGTGTTTGGAATATAGAAAACTCCTCAATATGTATTCAAACTTCACTAGATCGATCACTTTCTGGCATTCGAGTGAGGTTCAAAGACTATGTCCGAACTTACCCTGGTGATTTGGTTGAACCTCGATCTATTACTATCGCTGTGCTTCTTCTGCAATTCGGAGGAAATGGCTACTGCCATCGTGGTTACTCCAGAGGGAGTGCTCCTTGAGTTTCAAGACGCGGTCTCTTTCCTACGATATCACGGAGGTAACCTTATAATACTATGATTCAGCATTCATTACTATTAAACTGTTTTGTAAGTGGTCCGTCGTTTTGATAATAATGTATTATCTGTTTATTATGGTAGGTAACTCCAGCTCGAATGGCGCAAGTTAAAGAGGGAACCTTCCCTGGTAAGTGGTATTGCTCCTTCGTTTTCATACAATGACAGGAAACTTGGAGAGAACTCTTCCACGACAATAGGAAATTTTGGTTCCATGTCATGGTAGTTCGTTTTGCAGCGTCAGGGTTCATCGTGGCCTGGGGTTTGTACTGCCACGAACCCGATGTAATGACTGTTTTCTTTTAATACTTTCTTCCTGGGGTTTAGATGCTAGAGAACGCGTGTTGAACTATTTGAATTCAAGTTCAGGGTTCTTGTTTTCTTGCTGTGTCCCGAAGGACTCTAATATCAAAGCTAATCCCGAATTTTTCAAGAATACAGAATATTTATTTTCCATAGTAAGATAAGTGAAAAGGGGTTCGATCTCCATGGTTCCATAATCTCTGGTTAACACTGTGAATTGTGATTTCGAATGCTTTAAATCCTGCTCTAGATAGTCGTACAGCGTTGATGTGATACTATTTATGTTTCCTTCTAAGTATGTAGGACAGATACGATTTCTAGGAAAAATGGTCTTTGTATGATTTCTTTTTGTTTATTTCCTATGTAAGCATGATAAGTATGTGACTCAAAAAGGTTCTATTTTAGACGTGAAGAGAATGGAACAAGGGTTTGTAATTTAACTGAAATTAAAGCACAACGTGATTCATAATTCTATTTCCCAACCTGTGGGTCGCCATTTTCCAAAATCTTTTGGGATTTTTCTTTTAAAAATACCGTTCCCCTACGTTTTCATAAGAAGGAGTATGTAGTCAAACCCTAGTTTAGAAAATAAACCACAAAAACCCTGTGCGATCTGTCTAAAGCATTTTATTTACTACTATAAATTAATATAGGAGATACCAGTTGGGTTGATTCTTTAAAGGAAAGTCTCGCCGATGCAAGGGCTGAGGTGTACTAGTAATAAGTTCAATCTGGACGTTGCTCGGTAATTTCCAGATCTCTGCATACCGGCATGAATTCAATCCCTGAACCCATACCAGAAAATTGTAGGGTTTCTACCTAATCCCTTCAACCCGATTTTTCCAGGTGATGCGTCTAACTCTGAATTGAAATTTAGAATTAAATTTTTAATAACAGAGAAATATAATTCAAGTCCTTTTTTTTGGACTTTTGACCGCAGCTAACCAGAAAGCGATCATGGATGATAACGCATGCAACTATCCTAAATGGATATTCCAGATCTAACACTTTTTGGATCCTTTTCGACTATACAGAGGTCCTCAATCATCCTAGAAGAAGTAATAGGATTACCATGGCCACTGCTATATAAATAAGGGAAGTCGATTTTAGGGTTCATCTATCACTCAACATTGATTTTTAACCCAGTTTTTCAATGATTACTATTGCAAAGAACATAATACAAATAACAGATTGGTTTCTAATAAAACCATTCGATATATCGACTTAAAATAACACAATACAACTGGAATTCAAACTTTGAGAAACAAATTTTTTTAAGAACGTCCATCATATTTTAACACCAATGTCTGGATACAACGCGATTGAAATTACCAATTCTTAAATTGATTTAATGAATGGATCACTCGGATTAAAATAAGAAAAGGAAATCCCCACGGAAGTACTCAAATTCTATTCTGTAGTAGATCAAACATTTTGACAGTAATGTAATTAACATTCCCTTATGCATAACATCTGATTTGTATATAACTTAGAACATAAAATAATGGAAAGTGCTGAAAGTCTATAATCAGAAAAACCTGGTACGGATAACCCGAATGAAACCAGAACAGCCACGTTCCACCCAACAGTAGATTAGGTACAAATGCCAAGTCTGACCGTAATCACCCCCGAGCCAGATGCATGCATAAAAAGTGTGGACAGTTAACCTCGAAAACTCAGTCACCTTTCCTGACTTCCTTGCCTAACACAGAGTGCTCACACAGCAAGAATCATCCTTCCGGCATACTAAGCAGCGTCCTGCCTCCCACATATGCCCTCTTTTATAGTTTTGCCTAGGTCTTACCATTAGTAGCCAATTCCTCATGAAATTTTCGCAGCTAAGTAAATCCCTGATTTTATGGGGTGTCTAGTGTCTTAAATACACTTCTGACACCTGTTCTGGTTTTCCCAAGGTTAACTCTCACTTGTCCCCCACTTTTCAGTGCATGATCTCCTCATTTAACTTGGTTGTTCCTGTTCATCCTTTTTATTATTAAAAGAATAATTAAAATTCAAAGTTGTTTCTTACAACAGTCCTCCTAGGACTTATTCGGTAGATTTTTCATCTAGCCCCTTATTGAAAAGAATTTCACATGATAATAAAACAAACACATAATGTCTTATTGTTATTTGGGGAATGTCACAGTTTGAAGACGCTAGGGGGTTCGACCCTTGACCTAATTCTTGATAGATGCCTGTTTATAATCCTGCCACACTTGTATTCTTCGTTGAAAGTATTGGATGGTCGTTAGTGTAAAATCTGGATTTGGATATGATATTAAATCTATGTGTTGGTAATTTTGTCCCAGTTACTGACTTGTTTAATTTTTGCAATGGAATAACTGTACGTAATAGGGAAACTATTTTACTTTGTTGAAGCAGGGATAAAATATCAAACCCTGATTTGAGTTTGGATGTAAACCGTTGACTGTAATAAACACTGGTTGAAATTGATGTAAAAACGAATAACTAGTTTTGTAATAGTTTATTCTATCACTTAACAATTTCTTCTATCACTTAACAATTTCTGCTAAAACTATCCTCGTGGTTAAATAACTATGAGGAACTTTAAACAAGACATCATAGGAAGATACGAGATACAATAAAGATTTGTTTTCGATGGAGTAAAAGCTATAATATGATTGGCTAGCAAAGGCTAGCTACTAGACCTGCTAGAGAAGCCATTAGATCCTGGGTATTTCTCGAATTTAGGTTACTATAGAGACTCATACTAATTTAGCATTTTATTTATAAAAGAATTAATTACATGGGGAAATCTCATAGAAATTGTGTACCTGCTGATTCTGCAGCTTGCTCCTGCTTATAATGCCCTGCTGATCCCTGTAGCCTACTCCTGTCGATAATGTCCTGCACACTCAGCCAACTGGTAAATGAAAAACTACTATACTCTTAGCTGACATGTTCACTACTCTTGGATGGATGACTTTGGGACTACCACGTTCCACCCAACCATGATTCTACAACCGTTCCTGGTTCAGTAAGAATTGCCCCGAGCTGGTTCTGACATGCAACTGAGAGATAGAGGCCCTAGATGGTAACTGTTTCAGATCTGGAAAGATTAGGAGCAGATTTTTTCTTGGCACAATAATACCAAAAAAAAAAAAAAAGATGATCCCCCAATCTTTGGGGTCTGTCCTCCTTAAGTAGGAAAAAATATTGAAATTAGGACTATTGGAATTTACTGGTTTCTTTAAAATAATTAATTTATAAAATAATATTTGTTTACTTTAATTGCTAATTCATTAGGAACTAAGACCTCTCAACATGTTGATTAAAGTGTTTATTTAATCTTTTAGATATTTTCATAATAATAATAGTATACAGTTTATAATACCACCTAAACATTAATAATTAATATTTAGTAGGTGGCAACCCACTTATGCATAACTATATGTATCTATAAAGTGTACATATATATATATATATATATATATATATATATATATATAATATTTAACCAATATATAATTGAATATCCTAAATAATAATACTGTTGGTGGTCTTTAAGCATTTGTTTCACAAGATGCCTCTTTTAGTTCTTTTTAAGGAAAGGGTCCACTTCTTTGGACGGTTTTGGTAAGTTGGTAAAGGCACCTCTAGTCTCTCCCTTTGCATGTCAGATTCCCTTGTTTTAACATGGTAGTTCCCGCAGTAGATGATGATAATAAGATTTATTTAATCAAGTTGAAATAGTTGTGATGAAACACGCAAGTGTTATTCAGATTCCTCTTTGACTCAACACTTGAGACGTAGTAACCTGTGAGTGCTCTTCAAAGCCTTTCAACTCAACACTCTCACATGGGTGTAACGCTAGTGCAATTCCAGGGCCTCGGCTCAACACTAGAGCTAGAATGTGGTTGTGAGGCACATCTAGGATACTTAAATGTTCTCGGATCCGGTAATCATTTTTTTCAATCTCCGAGTGCTCCAAGGCTCATTCCCAACACTTAACGTACATCGGGGCTTAGGCCTAGTAGGAAATAGAATTCTCTAAATACTTCGGGGCTTATGCCTAGTACGAAATAGAATTCTCTAAATACTTCGGGGCTTAGGCCCAGTATATAGGTCTTTTGTGTGTTCCTGAGTTCACACGCAAGTGCTATTCAGATTCCTCTTTGACTCAACACTTGAGACGTAGTAACCCCTAAGTGCTCTTCAGAGCCTTTCAACTCAACACTCTCATATGGGTGTAACAGTAGTGCAATTCCAGAGCCTCGGCTCAACACTAGAGCTAGAATGTGGTTGTGAGGAACATCTAGGATACTTAAATGTCCTCGGATCCAGTAATCATTTCTTTCAAGCTCCGAGTGCTCCAGGGCTCATTCCCAACACTCAACGTACAACGGGGCTTAGGCCTAGTATGAAATAGAATTCTCTAAATACTTCGGGGCTTAGGCCCAGTATATAGGTCTTTTGTGTGTTCTTGAGTCCACGCTCAACACACTAACTAATCAACCATGTAATTCATGCTCTGCACAATATAATGTAACAAAAGAGAAAATCTCAGTATATCATAATTTTGTAATCACTTCTCGAAATACGACATATTTTATTCATTCAGCTTTCCTGCCCCGCATATATTCAACAATGAAACAAATCAGGGTCCATGCCCAATACATCAACTCATAAAGGAAACTAAATCAAAACATATTAATGCTATGTAAACATAATAAATCACATATACTGGGTCGTGACCCGACATGACATCATAACATAGTTAGTCAAAAAGTTGGGATATTACAGATAAATGGCTTAATGCTTAACATACTATTATTTTCCTTTTTACCGTTGTGTAAATTTATAAATTGAATTGTCAAAATGTTTATTGTTGTAAACTATACAACTCATGCATTTCCTTTTTTATTATTCATATGATAGAATATAATATTGTAGCAATGGTTTAATATAATGTGACAATACACATATTATTAACTATGTGAATTGTGAAAACATAACTATATGCAAAGGTACAAACTAAGAGACTATACGAAATATGAACGTCATGTAATAACCTTTTAAACTTGACTTCGATACCTTGTTAATATAAATGCAAAGGAATTGTAAACTAGACACTTACGAGATTTTATGTTATAATTTGATGCAGCATAAACTTCATGTCAAACTCCTAGTAAGGACAAGGTATTAACTGTAATGGTCATTATACGCTAGCAAGAATTCGTTGTTGGTCTTAACATTAAATTCTCCAATCTACTACCTTAGTGGAAGTCTCGGTGGGTGCTATGTAGTAAGTGCCACGTGAAGACAATGCAAGAACACTGTCAAAACAGTCGAGCTATACAAGGTTTAACTCGGAAGTCCGCTAAGCTTGACTTTTTGGTGGAAGTGGTAATTAATATGACCTTTAAAGTGGTTGTTGCCCGAAATACGATGTGCTTGGTTGGAAACATCCCCATTGTTGATCTCATAAGTTCTTGGGTTTTGAACTAAACCCTAGTCTTCCACTATGTTTTCATCGAGGTTGTTTCTTCAGCATTCATTTGGTAATATTGATGGCTTGGTGGAGAGGCTGACTGCCTGCGAGATAGTAGGGTTAGTTGCAGAAGCTCTCCTCCAAGATTTGAACTCGTAACCTGTTGCTTCAAATCTCCATCGTGGCTCTCAGAGCCGAACCACTCTTTTGTTGTTTGCTGGTACAGTCTTCGTTCTTGGTTCTCATCGATCGTGAGAGGGTTTTGGTTTTGGCTCAATGCCTTCATTTTAAGGGTAAGTCATTGCTTCAAACTCAGAATCCATGAGGTTCTGTAATGTTTGAAATTTTTACGTATTTGCTATCACATCTTATATTCTTTGTTTGTTTAACCAGATAACATTTTTGCGGCAGGTGAACAATGTCTTCGGCTTTCTTTTCTTGCAGTAGCAGTGGGACAAGCACTCGGAAATTCAGTAAGCCTCGGAGGTTACCTATGGTGACTCTGTTGGTCCTTTTTCTAGCTTAGCCAAGACTTCCATTGAGGTTGTTGGAAGTTTGTTTGAGTTGTTATTGTTGTTGTAGGGTTTGGTAGCCAATATGGCCTGTAAAGAGAACGTGGGTTCTTGGTTTGTGTTGTCTTAACTGCGCTACTCTTGTATTCATAATACCTTACGGTGCTTCCTGCGGGGTTTCACCTCCAACATTTCTGATGAATAAACAATGTGAGCTTTTTTTATATACTTTTTTTTTCATAATTTTTTGGGACTTCGAACCCTAAAATTTCGTAATACTATCAATGTTGGATTTTCTGAGATGATTCCTCATTTGTATAAAGGTTAAAAGATAGTTGTTGTTCCTTTGTATTGATAACTAGAATCCATAAATTATTATTAAGCTCTGTCATGTTGTTTATCAATTCGGTCGTCTATGTTTGAAAAGAGAATTTGTTTATAAAAGGGCTAGGCTCAATACTGTAATGAAAGTTTATTTGAATACTTTCAGCGTCGAGAAGGGTTAGGTAGCTTTGACAATGATAACACTGCATTGAAGAAAGTTGATGTGTGTTTAAAAATACCACAATTGAATGTACAGAAGATTTAAGCCTAGTTTAAAACCCCATCATTGAGTTTCGGCGAAGATGAAGGGGTATCGACCAATTGGTTGGTTCTTTTAAAACCCTACTGTTGCTAAGTACTAAGACTTCTGAAAGATGCAACCGTGTAAATAGTTTCGGTTTTGCCGAGTTCGGTTTGTATAAAATGTTAAGTTTATTTTAAAGTTTAAATGATTGGAACTAGGTTTTGAAGTAATAAGAATACATGTCCGAAAGGACCGAGTTCCTGAAAGTGTAGTCTAAAGTCTGTGCAATGTTGAACCTATGTTTAAGCTAGAACGTAAGTCATTTTGTAGCTTTAGGACAATGGTCTGAGGATAGATTTTGTACAAATGTGAAAGAAGTATTATTTCCATAATCTAAATAATGAAAAGCTGTGGATGCAAATAGTAGTGTGCAGTAGTTGTGTTATGTTGGTGATCGGATTAGTGTTACACCACTCCGTAATATTGATTATGTTTTGTATTACAGCTATTTAATCTTCATGAATTTTGACAAAAGATTATAGTACAATTCGTTTTCTAGTAAATAATAAAAGTATTGAAAAGAAACGATGAGTATGGAAATAATTAGACATAGTACATAATGAATAAAAATACTGTTTAGGATATATGGATGTATATAAAATAGAAAAAGGCTATAAATATTATCTGTCCTTTACAAGGTTTAGAAAACATGGAAATATTAAATCCTATATAAATTTGTTACTGCAAAAATAGAGATACTATACTGTCTGAATAGAAGCATTATTTCTATGTTTATTTTTGACAGAAAACCTAAGTTATGTAATTTACCAAGTAGCTAAGAAATTACAGTAAATCTAACAGATAAGGAATATTAAGGAAAACACAACAATGTTAATCTATTCATTCATTCTACATTCTGCCTATCATTTATCTATCTTAGTTCTCCTTCTCTATACTAGAGTACGATACAGAAAACGGTATGGGGAGAAATACAGAGAGGGCATTTATTCTCTCATTTCATAAATATATTCAGCAGTCTACAAAATACTAACATATGAGAAAATCACACTTATACTTTTGTATTATCATTAGTTAGGTAAAGAGTATTAAATAAAAAATTACAGAAAGTAAATTAACTACGTAGAGAGGAAATATCCAGTAGAACCTGTAATTGTATATAGGGTGGACAAACACCCAAGGAGGCATGTTCCTCCCAACCTGCTTCAGAAGAAGCAGCCAATCTACTTGCCTCCTTTGGACCCCCGAGCCTGTTTACTGAACCACTAGGTAGAAGAACTCTATGTAGAAGAAAGACAGTCAATTTTGTATAACCAACAATCAATAGAGACTTGCCAAAATCCTTTATCTTTGCACTCAGCAATAAACAAGGCAGAGTTACCCCATGATAAAAAACCTAGACTTCCCCTCATCGAATCTCTTGTGTGCATACAATAGAACCACAAGGTAAGTTTCCTCGTCAGGAAAAGTGATGAACCTTAGTCCAAAATTAGATGGCTCTTAAAAAGATGCATAGGTCTTTTTGGTGGTCAGATTTCAATAAATGAGCCTCAAGCGCCAGTCCCATCTTTTAGGGCACTATGACCACAATTAAAGGGAGTTGTCCCATACCAACAACTAGTTAGTTGCCTCATGATGTTGCCACTTGTCGATTGTCTTCTACCCCAGATTCCATTCCACCTAGTGGGTCAGTAAACACTCTTTCAACAGTTCTCCTTGGATGAGTGTCTCCTATTTTATTTATTTAAATAATAATATTGTGCAATTATAGTCATCGTTGGACACTTGTCCAAATATAAAACTTTACAATAAAAGTTAAGATAATGTCTTCTTCAAACATAAAATGTGTTTCAATAAAGGGGTATGTTACACTCCCTTATATGATGCAGTTTTAACTTTTAACTATTAACATCCCTCCCATGCAATTTCAAGAATAGAAATCCCTCCCCTACTTGTAAATTGAAGCAATAATAGAACCTTCAATTACAGCAGCCCAAACTATTATCAATTATTAAGCCCATAGAACCTTAGTGCAAAATACAATTTAACCATTTCAACATAACTCTGTAAATAAACCCTACAACATCCATAAACCCTACTGCAACATGTAAACTATTATCAATTATTCCATGTAAACTATTATCAACTATTCATTCCATAGAACCTTCTTGCAAAATACAATTTCACAATTTCAACATAAACAAGTTTACAACAATTTTGCATGACAAGTTCATAAACCCTTCAACAATTCATAAACCTTTCATAAATTCACCATAAACCCTTCATAAGTTCGCATAAACCCTTCAACATTCATAAACCCTTCGTAAATTCACCATAAACCCTTCATAAGTTCACATAAACCCTTCAACAATTCATAAACCCTTCGTAAATTCACCATAAATCCTTCATAAGTTCACATAAACCCTTCAACAATTCTGCAACAATTCATAAACCCTAACAATTTTGCCTTAACCTTGAACCCTAACAAAATTCACAAACGCTAACCAACAACACTTCATAAACCCTAACAAACTCACCTTAACCCTAACCATAACAAAATTCACAAATGCTAACCAACAACAATTCATAAACCCTAACAAATTCACCTTAACCCTAACCCTCCTGCAACATAAAAAATTTCATTATTCATTATTCATAAATTCAACAACCCTTAAAAATTCATAAACCAATGTTAAAATAAATTCAAAAACCCTAAAAAATTCCTAAACCTTGCTGCAACATAAACCCTACTACAACATAAATTCATAATTCATAATTCATTATTCAGAATTAACAGGAGCACAATTCCAACTTAATAAGCAGCACATACATTGTTCACCAAATCCCGACAGCCCAATAACGGAAACCAAAACCACCAACATTTACTCCAAGCCAACATAACCATGTTGTTGCAGCCCCACAATGGAAACCAAAAGCACCAAGCCAATAGTGTTGGTTGTGGAGCCTGATCTCCAGATTCAGAGATATTATTATTCAGCCGTGTTTGTACCCCAGCTTTATATGAGATGTAAAAAGGACTATACACTCACCCCAATGAAGGGTTGTGGGGGCGAAGCCCCCGAAGGAAATTTTTGGGGTTGTTTTACGAGCCCATGGTTTTGGGTAACCCATGGTATTTTCCCATTGTATCTCCCTTATAAAAGAAAGACATTGTAATACAGCTAGGGTTGATGTATTAGGTATTATGCATTATAAAGATCTCTCAGATCAAGAAGAGAGACTGTGAGACAGTGAAGAGGAAGTGCATCGGTTGTGCTGCAGGTTGTATCCCTTCACTGTGCTAGATGGAATAATAATAAGGACTGACAACTTCAGTGTGGACGTAGCCCAAGTTGGGTGAACCACGATATATTTGTGTCTCTCTTGTAATGTGTATGTGTGATTATATTGCATTTTCTGTTTATTGTTATTGCTTTGCGATCTTGTTTTTCTAACAAATAGAACCATGCTGCGGCAGCCCCATAACGGAAACCAAAATCAACAAGCCAACAAAACCATGTTGCACCAACACCAATTCACCAATTCAACACTGCCATGAATGTAACTTAAAAAATGTAATACAAAATAGTTCAAATTTAATCCAAGCACAAACACAGGCAAGAGCAGGCCCGACAACGTCAAATAGTTCAAGCATAAACCAACATTCAAACTTAAACCAAAATGCAACATTAAACCTAGAAATGCAGCAGAAAAGGTCCACACAATCCCCAGCAGGTTGAGAGTGTTGAAAAACACAGTTCAATTATGGCTGGTAGGAAACCTACCAGTGAGCCACTGAACGGAGAGCGAAGCCACCAACGTGCCACCGCAAAGAATGGACTAGTGAGCCACAGCACGAAGCCACCAACTTTCCACCACAGCGAACCCATGAAGAAAGTCGATTAGGAAGCCAACATTTTTACCGAATGAACGCGAAGGAAGCCACCACCTCCACGACCGAAACCACGGGAGCAGGAACCCACCACCGGATCGAGGATAAACCACCAACGTGCCACCGCAGCGAATGGACTTGTGAGCCAACGGTCAAAGCCACCATCGTCCCATGTTTGCAGAATGAACAAAATCGAACAGGAAGGTGCCATGTTTACCGAATGGACGCGAAGGAAGCCACCACCTCTACCACCGAAACTGCGGGAGTAGGAACCCGCCATTTCCACCACCGAATCGATGATAACCCATGTCGCGACCACCACTCCACAACAACACACGCACCAGTGGACGAAATTCAGCCACGTCCGAAGCGTGAAGCATGAGAACCAGTCAGTAACCAGCGTAGGAACCTGCCACAGCGAACGACGAGGTGAACAACAGCGGACGGCGAGGTGAACAACAGCGGACGGCGAGGTGAACAGCAGCTGAGGTCAAGCTGCACAACAACTGGGGCGACTGAGTGTTCACAGACTGTGCCTGAACATAGTAACACGGGGGAAGGAGGACGTGTCGGGAAAATTCCCATACGATTGTGATAAAGCGCGTTGCATGTGCGGCGTAAAGGCACCCAACTACCAGACAAGTGGCACTGCCTCGTCAGCCCGCAAACGCCACCTACCGAGGTGGCCACGTGGCATGGGGGGTAGCCAGGTGGGGTGTCCAACAACTGGCATCCCTCCCCTACAACTCACAAACCCAAAAGGATCCAAGAGAGGAGATTTCTCCCTATCTCCTGGTGGTCCCTTAACCAAAATGATTCCTTTAATTTATATTTAATATTACATTCAAGGAGAAGTACTCAAATAAGAAAAGTGCCTTCATTTCACTATATATATAAAGGTCATCTCTTTTTAATTCTTTTGTACATATTAGTATTAGTTTTACCATATTATATAATAGTAATTATATTTGTATTTTAATACTTGCTCAATTGGATAGGAAAAGAATACAAGTTTCTTTTTCTCTACGTTATTTCAAAGGTAAATATAACCTATCCCTTATTCATTCTTTTATATGTTTTTAGGGTAATTTATTTGCACTATTAGTAGTGATTTAAAGTTATCATAATTGTTAAGATCACTATTTAATTTTAATTAGGATATCACCTACACTTTAGTTCATTAAGTGAACTTTCATAGTTCACTCTTCTTGAAGTATCATAGGTACTAAGATGATCTCGGTTATCTACTCATGGCGTATTAGCCATCACCTCTTCCCTTAGTGGATTCTTTGCCTGGATGTTTAGTCGCATCAAAAACCTTCATTCATTAGGTCTATAATCAACCATTACAACTTAGGACATAAATAACAAAACCTATGAGGATGACTAGTGGGGCCTTGGCCTTGAGCTCCTAACAAGTAACACTTACATAATTACATTTTCAGTTACAAAAGAATAGGGCAAGGAGGAATGTTACATTTTGATTTTGTAATTCACATTGCTTTGGAAACATTGTGGTTGGTTTTCTAGGCTTTGTTAGTGGAGTACTTTGTAAGGAGATTTCAAGCCAACGACATTGTAACAAAAATTTAAGTATCCCATCATGACTGTTCTTCTTTTGGATTTATTCTTAAGCACTTGGGAAAATTTTGGCTTTGATTAATTTTGAGTCTCAAACCCTCCAACCAAAATTTGAATTATAGATCTAGATTCTTATGAATATTGTTTACTTGAGATTTTTTGAATGAACCTAAGTTGTCTATGTTATCTGCGGGTTGAGTATTTCTTTATGAACTGGAAGAAGGTAGATTATGTTTGAACAATGTATGGTCAATGAGTTGTGTTTTAGTCACTCGAGCCATGTCTTATCCAGATTTAGAGCAGTTCTCTCCGGATATGGCCAACAAACTGCTTCATAGGAAGCTCTTTGGTTTGGTAAGATGGTTCACACAATTGTTTCGTATCGGTTGAAGAATATAAATTTTTAGGATTTACAATAGGAAGGCTACATGTTTTCATAAATATGTTGGGCCTTGGAAAACATATTTTCTAAAAAGTTGAGGAAATGATTTTACAATGGGAACCCAATACAATTCTACATGAGGAAAAACCCATTAAATATGGTTTTAACATAACTATTATAATATTTGGTAGATTTCGAATGCAAAATATTGCATATATGTGGGAATCCTACATTCATCAACTTTGTAGGTTGTGGCAAGGGAGGGGGTGTCAAATGGGAATTTCATTTCTCAATGTGGTCTCCATGTTTGGTTCTCTTAAGAAATATTTCTCCTTTCATCTCTTGCTCAAAACCGAAACCAATATTGGAGCTAAAGAACATGAGTCCCATCGCAAGTCCAAAAGAAATTAAGGAACTTGATGCACATTGTACCACTTCATTGCTTGAGGTAATTGACTCCTTCAATGATTACTTTGTTGTCCATAAGTCAATTTGCATATAACACTACCATTGAATTCATCTTTTCTTGCAAATAGAATTCGTACACGTGCCTCGTCCTGTGTTGTTGAAGTATTGCTGGAATTTAATGTTTGCCGCCGTTATGTGTTTAGGAAGTTCGTCGTGTAACTTTTCCGTCTGCGTCTGTTCCCTCCGGCATGCATTCTACCAATAGCTTCCTGCAGAAGCTAAGTATTCATGGAAATCTGGAAATCTGGCATTGATCGTTATTCCTTATATCATCTGCTATCTCATATTTCTTATATGTGAGCTGTATTTTTGAGGGCATATTGTCCATCATCTCTTCGTTGCTCTCATCTCATCTGGATTCCCCATTTTCATTTTTTGGCATAGAAAACACCAAACTCAATTCCATATTTTTACGGCGTAACAAGTTTCCAGTTTGTCTCAAGATCGTTGGAGCTCTAGGTTTGTGCTCGCCTGTTTACTAACAGGAATATTATAGATTCCTAGGAGATATTTGTAGTCGGTTATTCGAAGGGTCGTGGTTCTGATAAAATTGGAGGAAGGAATTGTCTTGGCCTTCTTTTGCGGCATAGACTGAAGGATTTCTACTCTGTGGTTAATGGCAAGTTTTTCTCTTTTCTTGTTTTCTATGTAATTTCATCATTATTTGGACATTTGTGAATGTGGTTTTCATCAATGAATCCAATTCGGCATGGACGATATTTTTTGCTGTGAGAAAATTATAACTGCAAATTTTCTCGTATTGAATGTACACTATTTAGAGGATATTAAAAAATTGTTTTGTTTGTGGAATGATGACGCAACCAGGTATGTGGGTTATGAACAATTTAGTTTTGTTATGAAGAAATTCTCTACAAATTGGTATCGATAAAGGAGGATTTAGAATAGATGGGACATATAAGATATTGGCAAGGGTGGTTCAGCTAACTTTCTGAAGGGTTCGGTATCAGGTTTTTTTATTGTGAGGAGATTGCTGAAATTGGTATTGTCCCTCCTTATCAGAGATAATCTTGTGAAGAGAAAGAGGGCATACATAGGCAAAGGTAAACTGTTGTTTCGGTGGGAGGACGAGTTCAAGGGAGAGGAATTTTTCACTCGATATTTTCAGTAAAAGAGGTTTTTTCCCAGACCGACCAAATGTGCTCGCTTACTCTTTGAGTTCTCTGGTATCACTTTCCAACGAATTTTTTGAAAATGATATTTATATATGTGAGAGTGCAGACAAATATTCCATATTTCATTATTGGTTTACTACTTCTTTGAGGCTGGAAGTTGCGGGGCAATCCAACTGTTAGAACACTCCAGGGTATCCTCTTCTGGTATCCGAAGGTTTTGAGTTTTTTCTTTTTATCTGCTTTGCAGGGTATATTTGCGGGACTCATAAATAGCAGATGACTTCTTTGGATGTTGTTTATGTTACCTGTGCCTATTCTATTATTATTTTTGTTTAACTGGGTATGCCTGCGTTAGTTTGCTGGCTGTTTTTGTTTACTTTTCTGGACTGATTTTGCCGGCGTTGTTATCTGGGTGGTTATGTTATTAAGTAGACATATATGTTTGGAAGTACCATATTTTGGTACAGCCTCAGCTGGTATTCGGTCTTAGTTAGTTACAATGTTGTAAGTCGGGTCTTGATATAGTTATTGTATGGTTTCATATACTTCCTACAATGTCAAGACCAATGCCTGAGGACACCATGGCCTCCTCTACTAATCGATTTCAAGCATTAGTTGCAGAAGAATAAGGGAAGGACGCAGATCCAGTAGAGCAAGTTGAAGCATAAAAACGAAATCCCCCCTCTCCCGTGCGACCAGTTCTTGAGGAAATAGGACAAGAGGGTAACTATACTTCTCTCTTACCTTATGTGCCCTATTACGAATTCGACGGCACTTAGAAGAACCTCCCCGTAGGGCCGGAAAGTTTTGTGACACATTTTATGGCCAAATATATGTCTTCCAATTTCATGGAGGATATGGAAGATGAATTGATTCCAGCAAAAAAGCAAGTGCAACGAACTCATATGCACTGCAAAAGGAAACTCCTTACTTTTCCTCTTGAATGAATCTGCACGATCATGACTCCTCTGGCATGTCCTAAGTTGTGATGCCGGTAGATGTAGCAAAATGACCATAGATTTATGGTAAAGACTATATTATTGCTATTTTTGTTTTTATTTTACATGGCAAGGGAATTGTTTTTTCACTTTTACTTATTAGTTGGACCAGTGATCATTCATCTTCAACCCAAATCAATTGCATGTATATTTTACATTTTGACTTTGTTCTCAAAATTAGATGGTTTTTTTTGTCTTTGGAGTTTTGTTAAATGGAAAGAATTTGCATATCTCAAAAGGGAATGGTATTTATGTTTTTCCTTAAATAATAGAACTACAACTTGATTATTGTAAGTGCTTAATAACACTATTTACATATTAAGAATAGGATTCTAAACATTATTTTTAATCTTTTTTAAGTTGATAGGAATTAAACATTATTTTTAATCTTTTTTAAGTTGATAGGAATTAGCATATATCAACATGAAGCAAGAGTTTAAAAAGTGGAACATCAAGAGAATAAATTTAAATTTAAATTTAAATATTTGATTTAATATTGATGTTTAAAATATTCTAAAAAGGATAACTAAAATTTAGGAAACATAACACTATCAACCAACAAAATAAGGGAACATAAACCCCATTTTAATCAAAGTGCAAGTTTAAATCCTTGGGTTAGAGACCAAACCATATACATGTATTGAAAAAGGAGAATTTTATGCAAGAGAGAAGTGAACAAGCATCAAAACCATGGACACAATACATGACAAGATCTAAACAAGGCATAGTTTGCAAAGAGTAGATTGTGCAATAAACAAATAATCCAAATTTATTAATTTTACAAATCAATAAGCATGCTCACTAAAGATGAAGGTGTTTGTAATCCTAGGTGGGAATCTCTAACCACCCTTTAAAGATTCAATGCTAGGCTACACCAAAAGTGATCAAATCGATTAGAAAAAAGCCCAAATGGAGTTCGTGTCTGGCCAAAGATAATAAAGCATGAAACAAAAGGCAAAAGTCTAAGGGAAAATAGCTAATAACCCAAAGTTCTATTATCTGTCAATGTTATTAATAACCCAAAATCTGCCAATGTTATTGAAATAAAGTATTGAGATTGATTTGTGGATCTCAAAATCATCTATTCAAACCATAGAAAAGGTACTTCAAGGAAAAACTCCAACACTTAAATTATTTCATCTTGGGAGTCATTTTTGCATAGTAGGATAGTGTATTTAAAAATTTTGTAGAGTGTACATTCGTTGTATTATAAATGTAATATGGTTTAATAATTAAATTGTCCCATTACTGTAAAAAAATGATAACATAAAAATAAGCTTAAAAAAAGCAATGAGGTACTTGCACACTTGAGAGTAAATTGAAAATACAAGTTTAGAATAATGAACGATTAGTTGTTTTTAATGAACACTAAGATATAATTATTTGTACTAAAAAAATGATATGAGAGATAAAAGATGGGAATTCTCATGTATAACAATATACCCTTATTTATTATGATGATTATTTATTATTATGCTGATGGTTGTTGTTAACATCTATTAAGATCAACTTTGGTATATTAGACCTTAAAAATAAATGTATGAATTACTTAGTTTGCTTTAAAATTATATTTTTATGCTTGAAAAATTTGCAGAAAAGCTTGCTTAAATCTCCAAAGTTTTGATGAGCTGAAAGTTTGCAAAGTTTCTAGTAGTGTAACAAATCATTTGAAATTGAGATTTATTGTGGACATACGAAGGTCATTCTAAGAATAAGTACTTTTCATCATACACATTCTTCCTATCACAAAGTTGGCAAACTCTTTCACCCCAGAACATTTTATGAATTTTCCAATGCCATGTTTCAATATGGAGATCTTGCGAAAGTTTGTTTTATTTTAGCAATGTTGATTTTCTTGTTTACGCTAATTACAAGAGAAAGATACTTTTAATCTTCAAGATTTTAATTAATCATATTTTTATTGTATAACTAATTATTTATTGTACTACAAATTTCAATAATAAATAGGTGGTACCAACCATATAAAGGTTGTAGTCCTAGATAAAGCCTTTGGTGTCTTCTAATAAGTACTTGGAGATAGGATGATTTGTAGGATGAGTAAACTCATTATTTTCCATCAACTTTTTCAACTCTATTGGTTTTGGTGGTATCACTTAGAGTTTGCATGAATGTTTGAAGAACATGCAAAGTCTTGAATTGTAGCAGCAGAAGCCCATTTCTGAATTAGATGCCTCAAGTTTTCATGTTGATTCCTCTAATTGTACAAAACATAGCTAGTAGAAAACAATGCAACTACTTCACGCAAATGAAATGCTTAGGTTTACCTTGTTGACCCATGCTAATTGATGCATTGATAAAAAAAACTTTTGCTCTTCACATTCGTAGGCTTACCATTTCATCTGGGAAATATCTTACGAGCAATTTGTAATTCAATGATTATTAGATATAAAACTTATTAATCTACCAACATTTTATGAGATATTCTTATAATTTTTTATAGTTAATCACATTTTAAATGTTTTGTACAACATGTTATATTCGACATTTTGTACAAGCTAATAGTAGCTACTACTTTTATTGGAAAATTATGTGTAATAGTGTTTTTTTGAAAAGTGATCACTTATGTTGAAATATTTAAGTTTAACAATCAACTATACTTGCATCAAATATTTATTTCCTAAAAGCTTTTCCCTTATTTCATCCTTGATATTGATGTTCATTTAATCTTTTTATGTGATTAATGCCTTGTTTCTTACATTTATATTGAATTAGATCCCATAAAGATGTCATCATATTTGAAGTGAACATTGTCGTTTAATCTTGAATTAGATCTAAAGGGATTGAATTTTGACTTGGAAACTATGTATCAAGTCCATCAATGTGCCTTCAAGTTGGAAAACATTCTTTTGGATGGATTTCTTACACAAGTGTTCTCATTTTCTTTTACACTCTTTTGAAGTGTACAAGTGTTCTTGTTTTCATATTAGTCTTAAAATTGAGCTAAAGGCATTGAAATTTGACTTGGAAACTATGCAACAAGTTCGTCATCATGACTTGAAGCTAGAAAACACTACTTTTGTATGGAAGTCTTGCACCTCATCTTAAGATCCATTATTTTGACTATTTGAAGGTACTTTTCTTGTACCTAGAACTGGAAAATTTATTGTGTTGGTAGAAATATACCTTGTAGTTCATTTTTAAGTAATTGGAGTTTGGAGTATGCTTCTAATTGCCTACCATTTTCTTTTAGTCTTATGTGCTTCATTCTAAGCCTAACACAATTCTTGGAACGCCTACATACATTGCTTCGGAAATTTTTTCCAAGAAATAATATGATGGCAAGGTAAGCAAGGCCTCAACAAAATTATGCTTGTTCCTTGCTCTACTTTATAGAGGCAATTTTGACTTATCTGAAACAATAGCAGCTGACGATCAGTGGATTAAAAAAAAATGAAATCAAATGAGCTTCTTGTGATCTGTGATGCTTATTTTTGTTTTATATGATGTTTACTTACGCTTTTGTTTTTTGCAGATTGCATATGTATGGTTGTGTGGTGTGACTCTTTATGTAACTAACACCAAAGGAAATTGTGGTATGCTTTAACATCATTATTCTAAAAGGCCTTCTTACAGTTGGTACTTCATTTCCCTTCTCTGCAATACTTGTAGCTGCTTTCCTCAAGGTACAACACCAGGTCTACATCAACTTATTTTAGTTTCGCTTTTCAATCTTTCTTACCCTCCAAAAACAACCTATCAACATATTATTGCACCTTCTTAGAGCAATTGCTAGTTTATATTGTTCTAAACTTCAAAGAGGTTCTAAACTTCAAAAAAAGGTTTTGTAGTCCAATTCTATTTTTCTCTACTGCATATGTACATCCATGATTAACAGTATGCATATTATTGTGATATCATTATGATAATTAATAGAAACTGGCATCCACAGTCTGCGTATTATTGTGATATGACCAGGGTTGGAATTTGGGAAAAATTCCACCTGTCAAAAATGACGGTTTTAACAATATATACAGGCTTTTTAATAGTTTCTTTGTTTTTTTATGACTATTAGCCTAAAATATAGGCACTGGGCACTGGGCAGTATCGTCATTATGCTAATTATTAGAAACTGACATCCACAGTCTGCATATTATTGTGATATCATTATGCTAATTAATAGAAATTGACATCCACAGTCTGCATATATTATTATTCTAATTAATCGAAAGTGATTAGCATATATTATGCTAATTGATAATAGATACCAGTGATGGAATTTGACGGGAAAAATGGTTGTCATGGGGCATTTTGACCGTCAAATACGGTTTAAAATTTTAGCTAACCGTCTTTTGTGAACGGTGATAAAATTTCTAAAACATATTTTTGAAGGGCAATACAATTTCTAAACCATCATTATATTACTACCATTTTTGAAGGACAACAAAATTCCTAAAATGTTATTATATTACTAATTTAATAGTAGTATTAATATATTTATGTTATATAAATTATACTTTCTAAATTCCAATTTAGAAAGCATACATTCATTAAATAAATAGAAACATCTATTAAATTAAAGTTATTTCCATGTGCAAGTTGTATTGATTTGTTAATCTATACTTTCTAAATTCCAACTTCCAAAGAATACATTTATTTAAGAAATAGAAACATCTATTAAACTATAATTATTTCCATGCCTTTCCATTTGCAAGTTGCATTGATTTTTCCTAAAAACAAGAACACTCATATTTTTTTATTAGTGCAATAGGCATCTATCGTCTACAAATTTCAGTGCTCAATGCTCATTGATTATATTAGCATGCTGCAACAACTTTGGGAGTTGGAGGGCCTTGGAGACAAAGGTTGAGAGTTATTTGCATTGTAGAGGTAATTCTTGCACTATTTTTTTGCATGTGTATTTAGTCATTTATCCCATAATTTCAATAAGCTATATAGATTTGGACTCAAAGAGTATTGGTTAATTCTCCAACTCCCATTGAAATTGAATTGAACATCTCTTATATTTCTCTCATGGTTCAATTTTAGTGAGGGATGCAGAATTTAAATGAAGGAAAGTACTAAATAAAGGGTTGAGAGATGAAATCTGTGTGCAACATTTGGAATGAAAATTGCCTATAGAGTTTGTAGAATAAACGATAGATACAAAAAAAGGCATATAGAGCTATATTTTGTAGAGTCTTGCATTCATTATTCATAACAATTCGATTTACAGAGGCTTAAATCTATTTAAAAATATGGATTATGATTCATGTGCCATGTATTTACAAAGACTCAAACATCTTTTATAACAATAATGACTAGTGTATAGATATATAGCTTTCTAGTGGGCATATTGATTCAATTCAAATATAATGTAACTCTTACCTCCATTTTATGATAACAATTTTGCAAATAAAAATAATTATGTGATATTTGTTTTATTTTTATATGCATAATAGTGCCAAATTACGAAAATCATTTTTTAGTTATCTATTTTTCATTATTTATTTATTTTTGCATATTATGAAGTGCATTCATATTTTATATTTTTAAGTTATATTTTTATGTAATATTAATTTAGTACATGAATGGTAAATAAAACGAATGTGAATCAAGTTCATGGATAGTGATGCATACCACCGTAGATCCATTTAAAAGGGGATGTACCAAGTGCCCAGAAGGATCAAAACTCTCATAAGTGCAAACTCCTTTTTATTTTGTAGACTCGAAATGTTGACAAAGTGTGTAATGCAATGCTTATGGTTTTAATTTATCTCATTTATGTAGTTTTATATAGCTGTCGTTTGAAATATTTTAAATTTGATCTGGGGCGACATGTTATTTTTTTATAATATTTTATTATTTTTTAAAAAATGAACGTGTCATTTATAGGATGAGCACGAAGGAGTTACACATCTCTACCTACCAATGCGCTGTTTAGCGCAATTAATAATAATTATTTTTTTGGGAGAAGACTTCATCATTGAAGGATAAATTTTTAAACAAAACTTTTCCCACCAACCGGTAATATAAAAACCCAAAACCTCAAAACAAAATAATACCACACGTAGAATGAAAACTAAATTCCAACACTCGTAGATACAGATTGATATTCACATATGTTTAATAGAAACTGACATGACATGAGAAGCTTTTCCAAAAATCTCCCAGTAAATCAACAACAAAGTGGTGGCCAGTACGGATCTAGAGCCTGTGGCGAAATCTACTGAGTCGTGTCAAATGGAACCCCCCTTATGTGAACGATTACATCTAGATTGATTATGTACGGGTGTAGGCGACACTGAAAATGAAGGAATGCCTACTCTCCCGAGTCCCAATGCTTCCGGGCCCCAGCCTGTACACAGCAAATTACTTTTCATGGCGGGTGATATGGGGCATTCAAATTGCTCTGGTATTCCGGTGAGTGGTTTTTTGGCGAGGCACAGTTCCACTTTCTTCTGGTCATTTTTTTGGAATTTCGACTATCTCCATGGTCTTAAAATGACCCAAAACCCTTGGAGACACAGTTCCATGGCATAGTTACACAATAAACTGGTGGAACTTATCTTTCGCCGGTTTTTATAGCCGGATAAAAAAAAAAAATCACAGGAAAAGCAGGGGGGATTTGAGTGCCAGTTATCCCACGGCACTTTCCATTTGTAAATAACGCCAAAGGCTTCCTGACAAAGCTTCCGGTATATATTTATATGCAGAAATGCATTCCACACTCGACAACTGGATTCGTCAGGGTCTGAACGGTTCGGTCTGATAGATACCGTTTGAATGAGGAGCAGAGCCGTAGTTTTGGAGTTAGTGGTCCTCCCCGTTCAACGAACTCGTGTTGATGTACTAGGGTTGTTTTTATGAGATTGGTCAGTCTCAGACTCTCATGTCTTTATTATAAAAGTTGGTTTTCTGCCACCAAAAAGTCATTACAGGCTCTACAAAGAATAGACAACCTGATACGTGTTCAAAGATCAGCTGATGAAACTACTAAGTACTCGACTGGAAAGTGTATAAAACTCTAGTGATCTGCATCCACCTCCACTGGTAGCCCCGGATTGTATTCTACGCTGAGATTAATGCAGAAATATACGTCGCCTAAGCGTCGTGCAGCGGAGATGAATAAAGCAGACGACTCTGGCGATGACGATCCCGCCGTGTGTAATGGAGATAAGCAGGCGGGGCTGAGAGTTGAAAGAAAGCGGCACCCTGTTTATAGAGGTGTGAGAATGCGGGCCTGGGGAAAATGGGTGTCCGAGATTAGAGAGCCCAAGAAGAAGTCGAGGATTTGGCTTGGGACGTTTCCTACACCGGAGATGGCGGCTCGAGCCCATGATGTGGCGGCTCTGAGCATCAAGGGGAAGTCTGCCTTCCTCAATTTTCCCCACCTCGCCTCTTCCTTTTCTCGCCCCGTCACACTGTCCGCCAAGGACATCCAGGCAGCTGCCGCGGCCGCTGCGACTGAGTTCTATATGCCATCAGAAGAAGATCATGGCGAGGATCGATCTCTTCACCTCGCGGGGACAAACTCTGTGATCCCTGAAGAGTCCATGGATAATGAAGCAGCAGGAGCAGCTTGTGCGTCGACATCAGATTGGATTTCGAGTTTTCTTTGGGAGAACGAATGGATGATCAAAGACGACGATGTTCTGTTCGATCTACCTAATTTTTTACGTAATATGGCAGAAGGTCTATTGGTAGATCCTCCGTTGCTCGTTGATCAAGAAGAGTTATGTGGGAATAATTATTATGTTTATGAAGGAAATGGATCAATCTATCCCCAGACGTCTCTCTGGAACTATTCATAGACATTGAACATACCGCTGAAAGATCCTAAGGTTATATGAACGTCTGGAACTATTCATGGACATTGAACATACAGCTGAAAGATCCTAAGGTTATATGAATTTATGTAGTTGTGATTTCAATTGTACTGGTTATATTTACCTAACTTGTAATGATTTTAAATAGGGTTATATCTACTTAATTCGTGGGTTTATCTATGTGATCTGTGAATATTAATAGACCATAAGTTAACTGTCAACAAATAAGTAATAAATCATATATTACTTGTTTTTTATGAGTAGTTGTAGTCAGAGACCATAAGTAATTAAGTGTCACAAATAAGTAATAAATCATATGTTACTTGTTTTTTATGAGTAGTTGTAGTCAGAGACCATAAGTTAAGTGTCACAAATAAGTAATAAATTATATGTTACTTGTTTTTTATAAGTAGTTGTAATCACGAGTTGTAAATGCGTATATGTTGTCTATCATCAATCAATACACTTTTCTCATCCTTATGCAATCTAGAAAAACATAGCTACTAGTCCACCGTAAATTTAAACATAGCTACTAGTCCATGTAAATTTAAGATATAAACAACTATCAATGTAATAATTTGTAATTTTCAATATTGATATTTACTTTAGTTTAAAACCACCATAGATCCATCTTAAACCCCGTATCTATCAAGCACCGAGGGGGATGAAATTTCTTGAGAAGGATCAAATTTCTTGAGGTGTATTTCTTTTTTCAAATTTAATCTCAAGAAATATGATATCTGTTGATTGATAGACCCTGGTTTAAGTTTTAAGTTTTTATTTTATAAACGGACATCCATTTTTAAATACTTTTCATAATATTTTATTTTATAAGCAGATATGAATTTATTAATGGGCGACAAAATATAATTTATTACTTTTTATTTTTTTGTAACGCTACATCCATACACATTATTTTACTTAATGCAACTAGTTATATAAAATAAGTTAATGATTATAAACATAAATTATATACTAATTATAATTTTGAATATTAAAAATTAATTTCTCGTGTATCCACACTTAATTTTAAGTCTCAAATAAAATTTAGAATTTAATCATCTTATAAAGATTTACATGATTGATGAATATGTGAAAATAAAATTTTGTTTATTATTGTAATATAATATTGATGTAAATCACATAAAATATATAATTAATATGTTTAACATGGTTTCAATCATTTTCTTATACTAATAATAAAAAAATATAGAAAATAAATTTGTTATAACAAAATTTATTAGAATTTATTTATTTCTTTGAGTATAAGACTTGGTTATAATATTTCTCTATATTTATATTATTTATATATTTATGTTAAGGTAGAGTTTATGCATTTTATAATATATAAATAATTAAAACAAAAATCGATTATAAACTTGGATCTAATTCATCTAAAAATCAACATGCCAATATCGACATTTAGTTTTTTGACAGCATAATCCACATCAGCATTAGAAATTTTATTGAAATTGTGGCAACATTACAGACTGGAAGATCGACTTCAGAGGGTGAAGGTCATCACTGCGACAACTCTCTAAGTGTCTAGCTACAACGTCTCAGGCTCATTTAGCAATTCAAACCAGTACCACTAGAATGTCCTGCAAGCTACCTGGAGGCATTAAGATATAGTCACTAACACCCTAAAATATTACAGACATTTACAGAACAAGCTTTCAACTTTCTGATTTAGTATTATACCATGAAGGCAATCTGCAAAGCATACGGCTTCGGCTTTGACTTCCTAGACTTGCAGAGCTCCAACTACTGGAACGCTCTGCACACACTAGACTCTACTTGTAGAGCTCAACACATGAGCAAACTCTAAAACTCTGTTTTCAAATGAGAGTCGGGACCTCTCTTCTATAGCACCTTAGCTAGTTACCCAGTCGACACAAACCGGCACTCACAAATAGAAAACAAAGATTATGGGGTGATAGTGGGACAACACTACCATTATCTTGTCCCTTGGAGGCAATGCCATATGGGGACCCAGAAGACTTAACATGGTCAACATCATAAATTAATGGGCCATCACGCAACACTCAGGAGATAGATTCCCGACAAACTTTAAAGAGTACAAAGTGGATGCTATTATTATCAGCCCACCACGGCTTCAAATAAAAAGACATAAAGAAAATATGTACAAAGCTATGGGTATCCCCGATAGCACAAACATTCCCGCTCATCTCCAACGATGGGTCGCCTGCATGTACAGAGAAAGTCATCATCACTACTGATATATTCTTCATCATCAAGATCTTGTGACTCACCGAAATACGAAGCATCAATATCAAGTGGCGGCGGAGGATAAAGCCATGGACCGAAACATCTTTCCACATCTGAGCCAAACAGTAACTGATTTGGTTCATAGAGGAAATCGCTGGCGTACATAAGGAAGTTAGCACATCTTCGTTCCCAATCAACTTTAGGGAAAAACTTATCAAGCAGGATTTCTGTCCATCCTAACCAAGACTTATTTCTGAGGTTCCCTAGATCACCACATATAACAACAGAATGTTGTTCACGAAAGAATTGCAAAATGAGATTGTAACTTGTCCATGTCAAGTCACCTTGGCCAATATCAGCATACCAAACATCTTTGTCGTTTTCTTCATTACAATCGATCTAGAGTTCTTTGCATCTTCTGATTTTTTCTCTAGCATCGCAAAGACCTCAAAATGCAGATCTTTCCCATCTTTCCATTATTTGAATCTTTAGGGGACTGGCTTGAATTTGTTCTATCAGTGCCAAGCCCAAAAACTTCTCAGCTTCTATTCTATCTGCATAATCGAGAAGCTGTCTTCTTTCAGTTTGTGAGAGACTCTCGTCCCAAGGCTTGAGGAAGAGGGAATTTCTTGGTTGGAAGACTAATCTTGCAGGCTCTTCTGCAGGAGCTTTACCTTTATCGTCTCTGGAACCACCAGAGTTCTGTCCAACCAAAAACATATTTAACCCTGCAATTGGATTTTGCTGCATAGACTCACGGGTTAATATATCAGCAAGGCAATTTAAATAACCTGGTTTATAAATAATTTCATAATCAACGTTTGATAACCATATAAACCATTTCAGAATCCTACTGTTGTTTTCTGCCATTAAATTTTCATTCTTGAATATGCCAGGCATGATCTTTAGATCTGTTTTTATCACAAATTTTACTGGCTTAAGAAACAAAATAAAATGCTGAACTGTTTTCTTCACAACGAGGATTTCTTTATGACTGCTTGGATAGTTCAATTCAGCCGACTTGAATGAACCTGAGCCATAACCGTAGATGTCCTCTTTACTATTTATCTCTTCAAGAAGCACACCAATCCAAGTGGTTGCAGAACCATCTATTTCAATAATTAATTTACCTATACCCTGTGGCAGATGAAGGGCAGGAAATTCTTGTACTTTGGCTTTTAACTTTTTTACTGCCAAAGTCATAGCATCAGACCAAGGAGCTGGGTTCTTTTTTAACCTTTACTACAGAATGTGAATATATGTAGCTTGACCACGATAAAAGGGCCTATTGTAGTTAAGACTACAAAGGAATCTCTGCAACTCTGTTTTATCTAAAATCTTTTCAGGAAAGTGCTTAGAAGAACCGAGAACATGTTTCTACAACACTACCTGACCTTTCTGAATTTTGGAACGAATGAAATCCATTTCTGTTTTTCTGATTTCCATTTTACTTTCAGATAAAACTAATCCATGCTTATAAACAAGATCATAGAATTTCTGCAAATGTTTAAGATGATCTTGGAGATTCTTTGAACAAATAAAGATATCATCAATAAAGACAACTAACCATGGGATATCCCTAAAGATGTCTTCCATTCTCTTTTGGAATTATGAAGAAGCATTGTTTACTCCGAATGGAAGGACTTTCCACTGGTATTGACCATGTGGAACAACAAAAGATGTTTTGAAGCGATCTTTTTCTTCAATACCAATTTGATAAAATCTAGACTTGAGATCAAATTTGCTGAAGATAGTATAACCAGTGATTTTCTGTAGAATACTGGCTTTGTCTGGAAGTGGGTAATGGGCTTTTTGAAGAACAACATTCAGAGGCTTATAGTTGACAACTAAAAGAGGCTTTCCTCTTTTCTGCTCAGAGTGTTTATTGACAACAAACGCTCTACAAGCCCAAGGGCTCTTGGAGGGCTCAATTAAACCTTTCTGCAAAATTTCTTTTATTTCATTTGAACAAAACTCTCTCTCAGAAGGAGTCATGATCCGGGATGAAGCTTTCATGGGATTTATTTTCTAAAGCGAATCAAAGGGCAAGGATACAAAATACTTTTCTCTAGTGTAGAATGCATTTGGACTTTCTGAACAACAATCCTTGATTAGCTTTTCTTTAATTGCAGCAAGAGTTTTGTCTTTATGGATCTCTGCATATGCTATGCACCTATCCATTTTATGCAAATCAATAGACTTGACTGACTCAACAGACACAGACTTACAATTATGAATAGGATTGAATGTTAGAGGTGAAACAATTTTCTGGTTATTGACTGTACAGAAAAATAACATCTTGCCCATGTCTAAAGAGAAAGGCTGACTTTCTGAAGAAACTCAAAACCTAAAACACAATCCTCTTTTAAAACATCTAACCTAAAAAGAGATAAAGAATTAGACACACCCAGAAATTTGTACAGGAAACTCTTTGACTTTACCAGAAAGAGACACAGGGGTTCCTTCAATTGCCGAACCCAAAACACTGCTTTTCTCCCAGTAAAAAGAAGGAATTGCATTTGCTTTGGCTAAGTTAAATTGAAGACCAGAATCAATTAAACAATGTACAGAATATGGTTGAAACTCAGTAGGAAAAAACTCTAAAGAAACAAAAAGTTTTGGACCTGAAAAAGCACATAAAAGACTAGGGACTTGAGACTGAGGAGAAGAAGGAGAATGTAGAGCAGTAGAAGAAGGAGAATCTTCTTTTCTACCAGGATCTACCATTGCTTGTTACAAATGTTTTGAAAGTTCTTCATTTGAAGATTGGTCTTTCTCCATGACCAAAATTTTAACCATGTCTTTCAATTCTTCTATTTCTTTCACAAGTTGTTTTAACTTACTCTGCTTTTCTTTGATTTGGAGCCTTAACAATTTTTCCTTATCCTTTCTATGTGCTTGTCTATCTTCATGACCATCAAGGTAATTCTTATAAATATCTGTAGGATTATATATTACAGACCGAGTTGAGGAAAACATTTTCTCTTTACCCTTTGAAGACTTCTCTTTATCCAAAAGACCTAAAAGCCTAGCTTTTTCTTGTCTTAACTCGTGTCTTTGGACATGCTGGTAAACAGGAATAACAGAAAGCTAGAATCAATTAAAGAGAGGGGAAATTGGAAAACCAAGAAGGAGCTTGAAAACAAACCTCGAAACCATGAGTGTCTTTTGAAACAAGCTATTATCCTTTGTACAAACTCATTAGAGTTTTCTTATTTCTTTCCAAAGTTTACTTTTCTCAAAAGACCTTTCAAGGGCTTGAATCCCAAAGGCATTTGTAATCTCATAATAAAATTTAAAGTGGAGGAGGCTTCCACTTTTTTGGTTTCTTCCCCATTTGGGGAAGAGTGTGGTGTTTGGTTAAGTTAGATCTTTCAGTTTTTTGCTTTAGAGTAGTCTTTGTTTCATCTTGTTTCTTCTCTTCCAAGTTTTGACCAGAGTAAGCTAACTTTGGGATTGCGTCCCAAAGGCCACATAGTTTTGTGGTAGCTTCTCGTTCCCCATTAGCATCTTGTGGACATCCAGCTTGCTGGAAGGTTTCCAAGATCTAATTCATCTAAAAATGTGTAAATTTATAATAAAGTAAGACGTGTAATTTTATAATAAAGTAAATTGTTGGTTTGTATATTAATTTAGAAGCTATATAAGTTATTTTGTATAACAAAATAAGATGTGCAATTTTATAATAAAATAAATCCTTAGTTTGTATATTAATTTATATAAGTTATTTTAAATTTCAAATAGAGATGTGTTTTCATCCCTAGGTGTGAAAATTTATCTTCTTTTAAAAAATAATATGCTACTCCAATTTATTTATTATTTTTTTAACACAAAATCTAAAACTTATAGTTAAATTTTGTTTTTCAATTCTCTATTTTTTAATACATGATACCAATTTTTATCTTGAATCGTAATTTTTAACTAGTGGAGTGATTTATTTGTGGTCATTTCCTTATATTTAATTATATATACTATATACGTTGATATTCCCTATTTTAAACGTTTTTTTAAAATTTGAATGATATGAATTTTTTATAAAAGAAAAACTTTTATAAAAAAATTTAGTATGAATGTGTAAATATCTAGAAAAAAATTTTAAGATATAAACATTTATTAATGTAATAATTTGTAATTTTCAAAATTAATATTTACTTTAGTTTAGAAACCAATTATATAAAAGATTGATACTTGTAAATATGAATTATAATGAGCTAGGGACAATCTCTATCTTCTTAAGATGCGATAGACCAAGTTATATTAATACTCAATTTTAACTCTAATAAAATTTAATCAATTTATAAAGATTTATACTATTGATAAATATGTAAAAGTAAAATTTTATTTATTATTATAATATAATATTGATGTAAATATCACATAAAATATATAAAATTAAAATAGTTTTAATGACTTTGTTACACTACTTTTAATGGAAAATATAGAAACTAATTTTGTTATAGTAGAATTTATTTATTTGCATAGAGGATTTAGTTATAATATTCCTTTATATTTATATTTATATTAATTTTATATTTATGTGATAGTAGAGTGTATGAAATCTATAATATTATATGAATAATTAAAGAAAAATATACAGACTTTGATTTAAGTCATCTAAAAAATGTTTAAACATATAATAAAGTAGATATAAAATCAACTTTATAATAAAGTATCACAAGTCATATAAGTTATTTTAAGTTTCAAATAGAATAGAATGGAGTGTTTTCATCCTAAGTGTGAGAACATATCCTCATTTAAAAAATAATATGTTGATGTACAATTTATGTATTATTTTGTTTTACACAAAGTATTATTTTGTTTTACACAAAGTCTAAAATACTTAATGGTTTGTGGTTAAATCTTGTTTTTTAATTCTCTATTTTCTAATCCATGATACCAATCTTTATCTTGAATCATTATCTTTAACTAGTGGGAGTGATATATTTGTACCCATTTCCCTAATTTAAATTTTTTCTAAATTTTTTTGGAAATGCATTAAACTTGAGATTGAGTGACATGTTACAAAATCATTATAGCAATATTTTGAAAATAATCTTTCTCAATTTTTCAAAAGTTTTAATTATAAATGGTTTTAGTTTCACATCCCAAGTGGTGGTGGTGGTGGTGGTGGTGGTGGTGGTGGTGGTGATGTTGATGATGATGATGATGATGAATAACTTCCACTGAGACCAACTTTGGTCTATCGAACCTTAAGAAGGTTATTAATTGGTTTGCTTTAAACTTTTGTTCCTATGTTAAAAGCTTGGTAAGAAGCTTTCCAAGCTCACTATACTTTTGGCAAGTTAGGAGGTTATCAAGGTTTGTATTGTAGCAAATACTATGAAATTCATATCTAATGTGGGTGTAACTAGTGCACTCTAAGAGAAAATGATTTTCATCCTCAATGCTCATAGACTCACAAATATGGAAAACCTTTTTCTCCCACGGAGTTTTGGGAATAGACCAATGCCCTGTTTCGCTATGAATCTCATAGGAGGGCATGTGCAAGATAATGAGGGTCACTTTTGGCACCTTAGATGCAATAGAAAACTGAAAAATCAGCCATCCCTCAACTTACTTGGATTTTTTGAGATACTTACGCAATATATCTTGCATTGAGTAAAAAAGATAAAATGTAGGAAATTGAATCACGTTTCCGAATATATAACTTTTATGTATTTAAAATTTGCATAGGTATGTCAAGTTTCATGTTTTCTAACAGTCACTTTTTACTTTTTTGGCAAATGATAAGGTATATGTTTTTGTGGGTGCAGCCTTTCAATGCCTAAATGATGGTTTCGGGATACAAAAATTGGTAGACATATATAGAACCTGTAGCACTAGTGCAGCACTATTTTTCCAAAATTAAATGTTTAATTTTTTATTTTTTTTTAATTATGTACGTGATCAAACCTCGAGAATGGTACGCCAAATGTGGGTGCAGCCTTTGAAGGTCTTAATGTAGTTATTTTGACTTGGATTTTTTACAGCATGTAGAGGTCGGTGTCCTCTAGTGCAGCATACAAGGTTTTTTTAAAATGATTGTGAAATGAAAAAGTTATGGAATAAACACTAACAATATGTTTTTTGACCAACAGAGTGATGACACAAGAAAATTAGGAAATAAATAGAAAATATCAATATTGTTTTAAAAAAATTACATATTTGGAATCTACATAAAAAATTCTATCTATCCCTAAAATTTCGTCACTAATGGTCAGGTGTGTCATGCTGTAAAGAGCAGTGGAAAATAGGCATACTCAGAAAAATACTGAAAATGTCAAATTAGCTATGGTCTAAAAATTCCTTATCACAGGTTTGGTAAGTCCGAACCAGCCACATAGGACAGTGGCTGACACGTGGGCATGGGAGGAGTGGGTGATTAGACGCTCAGGAACGTGTGCGTGTTATGTTTAAATTCAAATAACGCGTGCGCGTTATATTTAAATTCAAATTTTAGTGTTTTGGCGGTCAAAGTTATAAGCAATGCGCTAGCATTATGTGTGTACATAACCCATGCGCGTTATGGGATTAAATAACGCATGCGCATTATTATCTTTACAAATTTATGTTTTGAAGTGTTAGATTGGGTGAGATAAAGATAACAATAATGAGGATGATGAAGATGAAGATGAAGATGATGATGGTGATGAAGATGAAGATGATGACGGTGATGAAGATGATGAAGATGATGATGGTGATGATGATGATGATGATGATGATGATGATGATGAATATCATTATGAAGATTATGATGATGATGAATATGGTGATGATGATGATGATGATGATAATGATGACGATGCAGATGATGATGAAGATGATGATGATGATGATGAAGATGACGCAGATGATGAAAATGATGATGATGATGATGATGTAGATGATGATTAATATGATGGCGATGAGGACCACAATGATGATGATGAAGATGGCGATGAGGATGATGATGATGATGAAGATGGAGATGACGACGATGATGAGGATGATGATGATTATGATGATGAATATGGAGATGATGACGACGATGATGATGACATACTCTCTCTTCTATGGTTTTACACCTCTCTCTCTCTCTCTCTCTCTCTCTCTCTCTCTCTCTGTAAACCCCCTCTCCCTCTCCCTAACATCTCCCTCATCCCTAACCATCTTACTCTTTATATCTCCCTGTTACTCCCCCTATCCCAAAACCCCCTTCTCTCCCTATCCCTTACTAACCCGAGCTCTCTCAGTCTCTCTCTCTTCCCTACACCTCCACCTACCTCTAACCACACCTTCCATCTCTCTTTCACAGTCCCTACAACCAACACCCTCTCCTCTCTCTCTCTCTCTCTCTCTCTCTCTCTCTCTCCCTCCCTCCTCCCCCTCGAACCATTACTAATTCCCTCTTAGTCTCTCTCTCCCTCTCTCTCCCCCTTGCTAACCCTCGCCCTATCCCCTTAACCTAACTAACCCCCCCTCTCTCACTCTCTCTTCCTTGCTTCTACACCTCTCTCTCTCTCCCTCTCTCTCTCTCTCTCCCCTCTCTCTCTCTCTCTTGTAATCCCCCTTCCCCTACCACTACATGATGATGATGATGATGATGAAGATGATGATGATGATGATGATGGTCATCATCGTCCTCGTCATCTCCATCATCATTGTCATCTCCATCATCATCTTCATCCTCATCATCATCCTCACCACCATCTACATCATGATTGATGATTGGACAGCATCATCATCATCCTCTTCTTTATGATCACCATCATCATCATCATCATAATCATCATCATCATCATCATCATCATTGTCATCATCATCATTTCCATCTTCATCATCATCATCATCGTCATCATCTCCATCTTCATCATCATCATCATCATCATCCTCATCACCGTCTTCAACATCATCATCCTCATCATCGTCGTCATCTCCATCTTCATCATCTTCATCAGCATCATCATCATCCTAGTCATCTTCATCGTCATATTCATCATCATCTTCATCATCCTCATCATTATCATCATCCTCATCCTCATCATCCCCATCACCAACTTCATCTTCATCACGATTGATGATTGATCATCATCATCATAATCTCCATCCTCTTCTTTATAATCACCATCATCATCCTCATCACCATCTTCATCATCATCATCATCGCCATCATCATCAGCAACAACAACATCATCATCCTCTTCTTCATCATCACCATCACCATCATCATCACCATCCTCATCATCCTCGTCTTCATATTCATCATCATATTCATCATCATCATCATCATCATCCTCATCACCATCTTCATCTTCATCATAATTGATGATTGATCATCATCATCATCATCATCATCATCATCATCATCGCCATCCTCTTCTTTATCATCACCATCATCATCCTCATCACCATCTTCATCATGATTTGTTATTGATCATCATCATCATCATCGTCATCATTATCATCCTCTTCTTGATCATCATCATCATCATCATCTTCATCACCATCATCTTCATCATCCTCATCGTCATATTCATCATCATCTTCATCATCACCATCCTCTTCTCTATCATCACCATCAGCATCATCGTCGTCATCGTCATCATCATCATCATCATCATCCTCATCATTGTCGTCGTCGTCATCGTCGTCATCTCCATCATCATCTTCATCATCATCATCATCATCCTCATCATTGTCGTCATCTCCATCATCATCTTCATCATCATCATCATCCTCACCATCATCTTCATCATGATTGATGATTGATCATCATCATCATCCTCACCACCATCTTCATCATGATTGATGATTGATCATCATCATCATTATCTTCTTTATGATCATCATCATCATCATCGTCATATTCATCATTATCTTCATCATCATCATCATCCTCCTCATCAGCATCTTCATCATGATTGATGATTGATCATCATCATCCTCTTCTCTATCATCACCACCACCACCATCATCATCATCATCATCATCTTCATCACCATCATCCTCATCATCCTCATTGTCATATTCATCATCATCTTCATCATCATCATCCTCTTCTTTATCATCACTATCATCATCATCGTCATCATCATCATCATCATCATCGTCGTCGTTGTCGTCGTCGTCATCATCGTCGTTGTCATCTCCATTATCATCATCATCCTCACCACCATCTTCATCATGATTGATGATTGATCATCATCATCCTCTTCTTTATGATCACCATCATCACCATCATCACCGTCATCATCATCATCATCCTCATCATCCTCGTTGTCATCTTCATCATCATCATCATCATCATCCTCATCATCATCCTCATCACCATCTTCATCTTCATCATGATTGATGATTGATCGTCGTCATCATCCTCTTCTTTATGATCATCATCATCATCATCCTCATCATCCTCATCATCCTCGTCATCATATCCATCGTCATCTTCATCATTATCATCATCATCATCATAATCATCATCCTCATCACCATCTTCGTCTTCATCACGATTGATTCACCATCATCACCATCATCACCATCATCACCATCATTCACCATCATCACCATCTTCGTCTTTATGATCACCATAGATTCACCATCATCGCCATCATCATCCTCGTCATCCTCATCGTCATATTCATCATCATCTTCATCATCATCACCACCATCATCATCCTCATCACCACCTTCATCTTCATCATGATTGATGATTGATCATCATCATCATTGCCACCCTTTTCTTTCTCATCACCATCATCATCCTCATCACCATCTTCATCATGATTGTGTATTGATCATCATCACCATCATCCTCTTCTTTATCATCACCATCATCATCATCATAATCATCATTTTCATCATCATCATCATCCTCATCACCATCTTCAACATCATCATTGTCATCATCATCATCATCATCAACATCATCATCTTCATCCTCATCATCCTCGTCGTCATATTCATCATCATCATCATCATCATCATCTTCATGATGTTCATCATCATCGTCATCGTGATATTCATCATCATCATCATCATCCTCATCATTGTCTTCATCTTCATCATCGTCGTCTTCATCATCTGCTACTCCCCCTAGCCAAAACCCCCTCCTCTCTATTTCCCTCCCCTCCTCTCCCTAGCCCTTACTAACCCGGGCTCACTCAGTCTCTCTCTCTTCCCTACATGTCCACCTACATCTAACCACGCCTTGCATCTCTCTTTCGCAATCCCTACAACCAACACCCTCTCCTCTCTCGGTTTCTCTCTCCCACCTTTCCCCCCTAACATGAAGATGTACAATATGTTGATGTGCTGCTAGTGTACAAACTAAGATGTTGATGATATGTATGGACAGAATGAATTGATGATTATTGGGGCCACATACAATGAACAAAATGTTTATCTAGGGAAGCATGAAACAGGGACATAATGCTTGCTTGGGTTATGAAAATTAATGATAATCAGAATGATGTTATAGACAGATATGTTGGGTGACAATGATGATTGATGTGATCAATGAGCCATTGTGTCTAACAGGGTGGATGTAAAATTCATTAAAATTTTAAAATTTTAAGTTTTGGCATTTGATTTACAAATATTTTTAGGTGACAATGATGATTGATGTGATCAGTGAGCCATTGTGTCTAACGGGGGTGTATGTAAAATTCATTAAAATTTTAAGTTTTGGCATTTCATTTACAAATATTTTAGATTAGGGAAACATAACAATTTATAAACTTAATGACGAGATGAGGCAATGATTTAGATGCTTACCTTTCCAATCGTTCTTGCAAGATGAATTTGGGATTGTTGAGCCTCCAAATCTCCTCGGTTGAGGCTCTCTAATGCATTTTGGGAAGGCAAGATCGCTCGAGCGGCCCGCGACACTATTTTTTGTTGTTGTTATATTAACCATAACGCTCGAGCATTAGTGTCATCACCATAACGCTCGAGTGTTACTGTGATTACCATAATGCTCGAGCGTTATTGTGATCACCATAATGCTCGAGCGTTATTGTGATCACCATAAGGCTCGAGCGTTATTGTGATCACCATAATGCTCAAGTGTTACTGTGATCACCATAATGCTCGAGTGTTATGGTTAATATAACAAAAAAAAAACAATGCCGCGGTATTTTTTTGTTATATTAACCATGGCAATGTTTTTTTTTTGTTATATTAACGATAACACTCCAACGTTATGGTTAATATAACAAAAAAATAAACAGTGCCAGTCTTAATATAACAAAAAAAAACCGCGGCATTGTTTATTTTTTTTGTTATATTAACCATAACGCTCGAGCGTTATGGTGATCTATGGTTAATATAACAAAAAAAATAAATAGTGCCATGGTTAATACCGCAGCACTGTTTTTTTTTGTTATATTAACCATAACGCTCGAGCGTTATGTTGATCACAATAATGCTCGAGCATTATGTTGATCACAATAACACTCGAGCGTTATGGTGATCACAATAATGCTCGAGCGTTTTGTGATCCTATCTTACATGTTAAATGACATGGCAGGTTCGGAGCCTGCCATACCTAATTTTACATAAGGCGCAAGCGTTGTTCATTTACACAATTCTCGCGCGTTTCGCATTTACCCATTGCATCTAAAAGGTCCCTCAACTTCGTGCACACTCCCAGGAGTTCGTTCTAATCTTGGCTATAATTAATATTCTTCTTTGAACTAGTTACTATTGAGAGAGATTTCTAATCTTCCAAATTAGGGTTAATGACCTCCTTATAGTATCTTAGTTTTCTCTTAACCGCTAAATTTTCCTCGCACCACAATTTCCCTTTAAACTTAAAGGTAATAATATTTTTGACATTATTGATATTCTGTAAAGTGTCATTTTCATCAATGCCCCAATGGTCTAACCAAGCCATCATATCTTTACACCAACTCCGATTGAGGCATAGTTGGTTTTGACTTGAATTTAAAGCAATTTTAGGAAGTCTCTCGTTTCCCATGTTATTTATCTTGTGCTTGTACATCAGGTACCTATTCATAGCCATGCTCTCGATGGGGGAAAGACCCACTTCTATGAGGAGAATAAGATAAGGTGTATTGCTTTTAATTTTTAGGTTATAAGTTATAAACTACTTCTGGATTTGCTCAATCTTTTTCCAAGATTCTCTAGAAATATTGTGCCCCCATAATTCACAACCGTATAAGATAACAAGGATGACGAGAGTTTCAAAGAGGATTTTTTTTTTATCTCACATGACCAGGTTGACTGATTTACATTTATTTTCAAGACCAAAATAAGCTTTCCATCCTCCATTAATCATTTTCTCAATGCCATGGTTCCAATTGAGCTTGTGATGAATATCAATTCCAAGAATAAGAAGAACTATCTCTTTGTCAACATTAAATATGATGATTATATCTCTCCTATACATATTTATTAATGTGAATATATAATTTTTTTTAGCATAAATGTGTAAATACCTAATACCAATATCTTTATAAACATTTTTTTATATATAATTTTATTTTAAAATAATTAAAAAAAACTAAAAACATTAAGATGTTTTTAAAAATTATCTTTATGATAATCAATACATTTTTAAGCAATCAGAGAGTAGGCATTTCTTCACACACACAAACTATTCTTATTGGTATATTCATCAAACAATGATACAAATTTATATATCAACCTTTCCCATGTAACAAACATAAAATATTATAGTAATAATAATAATAACTAAAAGACACATCCCGTAGCTATATGCTCCTTTCCTTTAGGATTTGTATTTTTAATGCATTACTATTATAATTTGAATTATCTAGTAGTAATTATTCAAATATATTTCTATATGAATTTTTTTATACTTGTATATATGTTATGCTTTGGATATTTATTCATTGAACTAGATTGGTTTTTCACATTAGTGTAAGAGGGTTTCCATTGATATATTGACCCAACAAAAGATTCCATGTAAAAGTAGAAAGAATGAAGATAAAATAAGAATAAAAAGAAAAAAAAAATTACATGGTAAGAAATAAAAATTAAAAAAAAAAAAATGAGAAAAAAATACTTCAATAATAAGAACAAGAAGTTATTCCAATTGTAAAAAATGAAAAAGAAGTGACAAACAGAGAATCCACTTAAAAGTAATACTTTCACATTTAAGTGATATTATTAAGTGAAGAGTCAAGGTAACTTTTTAATTGAAATCGTGACTTTTTAAAGAAAAGTGCTAATGTATTATTATATACAAACGAATCTTAAGTAGCGACTCTTACTATTTAAATTGACTTTTCTATCATTTTATCACAAGAAAAGGATAAGTTTTAAGTTCCCGAAGTTCATGAAAAACATTATCAATATATAATATCAAGTGATATATATTTTTATCAAGACAAATTTTATAGTTTATGTTTTTTTTAAAGAGCCATATAAAAAAGAATATTATATTTTTATAAAAGCTATAACAAACGGTACATTATGGACTCTATATACAAGTCCAAATTTTCGACTAAATGTCATTTTTGTGAAATGTAATTTTAGTATATGAAAATCTTTAAAAATTACAACTAATTTTGTTCAATGTGTGGAAAATTGTTTCTAATGGAAGAATATCAAGGTAATCTAGAAATACAAATATATGTTAAATGGCTAATTGAGATATTATAAAGTGAACAATAAACATTTATAGTTTGAGATTAAGAAGGAGAATTATTTTATGAGTTAACACAAAAAAGAATCACCACCTAAAAAATCAAAATGGAATGATCAAGATAATCAAGACTTTAAGAAGGAATTATCATAAAAAGATGAATAAATATCACCCTTAAAAAATCATGGTTAAAATTTACTATTAAAAAGCATTAAACTTTACTAAAAAAAATCAGGAATTCAAAAGACAAAAAACAAGATGATACAAATTTAGAACAAGAAAATCAAGATCTTGAAAAGAAATTATCTCAAAAATGACAACTCATGATTAAGGAACCTTATTCAGATATTGCTTAATCAAGTTAAAATATTAAAGGATAACAAAATGAAGAATCTAGAATAAGAAAATAAAGACCACAAATAAGATAATAAGGAAGAACTCTTATGTTTAAAGGGACATAATCATGACTTACTTGCATAAATCATGAAGTTGAAGAATGAGAAGAAAACACAAAAATAAAAGTTAGAACAACTTACCAATAAATATTCAATGATCAATAAAGAAACATTGACTGAACTAGTTGAAATAGAGAAGCTTCAAGTTAAAAGAATCCAGACCTCAGAGAAAGAAACGAACTTATATCTAGTTGAATTATTAGAAAGATCAAAATTTGAAGAAAGTTCCAACAATCAAGATTCACAAGAGATTAAGAGATTGTATCATCATCCCAATTATAACAAACAACAACATGGCAGTTATCATCATGCCATGCTACAAAAGATTGAATTAGGGTTTTTCGATCCTTTTACCATTCTTCAATTTTATTCATCACATAGAAGAACATATTGTCATGTGTCGTCAAGTGTCACAACTACAAGCACAAAAGATCATGAGAAGAGATTACAATCGAGAACAAGGGATACATTTTCCAAATTATTCTTTTAGGACAAAGCATTCTTAAGGGGATGACAATGTAACTAATGTAAAATATATAAATAATAATAATAACAATAACAATAATGAATAATAATAACTAAAGGACACATCCATCCATGAATAGTTTCTATAAACGCTTTAGGATTTGTATTTATATGACACTATGATTGTATTTTCAATCATCTCTTATTCATTATTCAAATATATTCTTATATGGATACTTTTATACTTGCATATCTATTTTGGATATATATTTAGTGAACCACATTGGTTCTACACACAAAAAAAAAACTCTTAAGGGAATATCTCAACTACAAACTAAAAGTATGAAACTTGTTGGAGAGAAGCTCTCTCACAACCAACTAAATCTAACAACTTGCTATATAATAGAAACTCACAATTAGCAAATCACAATTATGAGGAATCCCATGAATTAACAATAAGACAAGTAGGAGTTAATAAATCCAGTAACCCCCCTTAACAAGTACGTGTTTGGATATCTGGTCAAGTAAGGTCTTAATCAACATCTCAAACCATCTTAGATTATCGCAAGCTATAAACTCCATCAAGCCACCTCATAACCTTCGTAAGGGTGTACCTCCTGAGTCAAATTCTTGATTTGTAGAGATCTGTGATCAACTTGGATCATGAATGAACCTCATAGGAACAAAACAATAAATTATTATTGTTATCAATGATGTAATTTACAATGATAGAGCCTAGATTTATAGGAATGAGGAGGCCCAACAAATAGCTAAGAATAGTTGGGTGGTTGAGAGTGTCTATATGAGCTTAATTCACACAAGCTAGCATCATTGGAAAACACCAACACCAACACACCCCCATAAATGAAACATAGGGAGGATACAAAGAAAACAAAGATGGGTCTCAGACACAAGGCCTACTAAGGTTTCCATATACAAAATCTCATAAGTGGAGAAAAGGAGAAAAACTCGTTGGATAAAAACTCCTCTCCAAAAGAGCGAAAAATGCCATTTATGAAAAAGGCCTTGGAGCTAAAACTAAAGAAGATTCCACAATGATGCAATGAATGGCTAAAGTAGGAGAGTTGTGGAGTCTAAATGATCCAATAAGGAAGTAGACCAAAACTCTAAAGAACGTGACCAAGTAACCTCAAAGAACATGGTTGAATTCTAAAGTAGAAATGGATTGGTCGTAGATGCACAAGAATGGAAAACACTAACAACAACCACTTGAATGCTCCACACATATTTGTGTTGGTTAGAAACCAAAACAAATGCTCACAATAGAAGCGAACACCATCAACCCTCAAAAGAGCTATGCGTCCTATGGACATTAAAAGATCCAAACAAAATGAATGGCCAAAATTCTAAAGAGGGACATGAAGCCCCACATTGTCAATGCCATCAAAGATACATGTAGAAATCAAAGTAGCAAATTTCAAACTCCTGATGAAGTGAGAATTGAATGCACAACATCCCCCTTTCAGTATAATTTAGGAAGAATAAGAAAGAGATTGATCCTCTAAAATGAGTCCCAACACATAAGCCTTGATTATGTACTCATTTTCAATCAAGAAAGCATCATATATTGAGTGTCCCTATGGACGTTAATCCATCTCTCTGGAGTGCATGGTTCACTAGTTGCTGCAATCGCTGAGTCAATATTGGAGTTAGTACTGTGTACAAGGCTCACTCTAAAGATGCTTATTCTTGGTCGAACATGGTGAGTTAAAAATCACTAGAGAAAGCATTACTTACCACCCCTGACAATGCTAAATTGAGTGTATAGGATGATAGCAATGGATGATAGAATAAGTACGGAATATGAGCTAAAGGCGACAACGATGCAAAACAACCTAAGAAAGAAACACTCCAAAGTGGAAATCTTGAAGAAACTGTAAAACAAGAAAGTACAATCTATGCAGAAAAATGTCTAGTTACACTTTTAAAAGTATCTGCACAAGTGGCACAATATCCACTATTCAAAGGTGCAAAATGAGAGGTACCATAAAACCATCATTGAGAACAATCCTCAATATGGGTCCCGACAAATAAGGCCATGTTAAGTGCCCATTTACAATAGAGGAATCAACAAATATTCATTTAGCTTATGAGAAAATCAATGTGTTGTGCAACCACTCACTCAAACTAGAATAAAATGCTTTTTGCAATGCCTCAAACATAATGAAAACAAAAAGTACATTGTACTACAATAGATTGGAAAAAAAACACTATGTCAATAGAAATGCCTCCAATAATTTAGCATAATATAGATTAAGGAATAGATCTGAAAATCCCAGCTCAAAACTAAACCGAACAAGGGGAACATGAAAAACCCATAACAAAATGAGCCAAAACTCCAAAAATTGCAGATTTGGGACCATGATCCAACTTCCATGTGCCAAACAGGAGGGCCATCTTATTTGTGCCAAAAGTACTTCCCAAAGATGAACTCCTAAAAAGAGAGTTCATCGATTATGAAATAAAACAACCAAGGGAATATATCCTTGATCTATTCCATAAAACACAACCACTTTATCAACTCACCTTTCTGAAGTGGCCTCGGATGAGTCAAAAAGCATTGGAACCACTACACTCGGATTTGTCATCAAACTGAAAAAATGAACCTCAAGTACTCAAGATCCACTCTACGTTTAAGGGAAGTTGGGGGCCCAATTTCAAATCCCTGGATGCTTTTTTCAAAATAGACACCCCCTGATTTGGAACACAATCAACTTCTCAGAATTAGGCCTTTCAATTTTACGAACATGTCTAAAGAACTCCCATAGAGAGGTTGCACAAAATATAACAACAATTAAAGCTTATATGAGAAATCCATGCAAACAATCTATAAACAAAAGGCCTGGAGAAATATTTGCAATGGAGATACAACTTAGAAATAGTTTCTGAGCCTCCACAAAGCTCCTCACGAATGACAGCTTCCATATCCAAAAGAAAGGCTAGAACACAGTGGCAGCAACAATCTACAGAAAATGCCTTGCTCTTGAACGAGTTCGTCGACAGAATCTCTGATGCGACAACAACCAACATATCAGTTGAGGGCGTATTACTATGAGGGAGGCTTAGCAATGAAACGAGCTCCTCGGTCTTTTGTCCTCCACACGGTCCTGCTAGTCCTTGAAGGTATTCATTTAAGAGAGATGAACGATGACCTTTCACATGCCAAGCAACAATGAAGGCGGTGCTTTGGCCGTTGTATTATTTGGAATCGAAATTTCTCTAAAGAATGAGCTTTGAGATGACATTCAAATTCTTGCCAATACCATAGTGCTCAAACCCACATGGCTCAGATATGCGCATAACCGTGACCTCCGCGGCCAAAAAAATTGATACAATCGATCGAGATCACGAGGAGCACAGTGATGGAACAGAAAAAGGGGGGTTTTGATATGTGAACAAGGAGGGGTACGTGTTATCCATCGCTAGAATCCTAGATCTTGCCACTACTTCGACAAGCTACTAGCGGGATTCAAAACAGGGACATGAGAATAGCCCAAAAGAACTCAACAATGCTTCGTCTTTCTTCTTTCGCACCGAGGTATAAAAATTCGACGCTAGGAACACCAAGATCTGACTGTAAAATAACAGATCTATAAGCGCAATGCCAACACGATATGAGCAATCAGGGACACATGCAGCATAGAAAGGCACATGCGACCAACATCATGTATTCACAACTCTAGTGGGCCTGTCAGCTAAAACAAAAGCACGATCTGCAATAGGGGTCTTTTGACTTATCTTGTTCCTCTTGTTCAGCTTAGATTTGAGTTGGGATTTCAGATATGTTCCTTAATCACTATATTATGCTAAATTATTGGAGGCATTTCTGTTGGCATAGTTGTTTTTTTCCCAATATAGTGTAAAAAGTTAATATAAGAAGTTAATGGTGGTTTTTTTTCCATAACTTTGTAGTATAATTTAGTTTCCTTTTTCATTATGTTTGAGGCATTGTACAGAGCATTTTTTCCCAATTTGGGTGAGTGGTTGCATACCAAGTTGATTTTCTCATAAGCTTTATGAATATTTGTTGATTCCTCTATTGTAAATGGGTACCTGACATGTCACTCTAAACTTTTGAATAATGGATATTGTGCCACTAGTGTAGGCATTTTCCTTAAACCTTTGAATAATGGATATTGTGCCACTAGTGTAGGCATTTTCCTTCATAAATTATATTGCCTTGTTTTGTGGTTTCTTGGAGATCGCCACTTTGGATTGTTTCTTGCTTAAGTTATTTTGCATATTTTCTACCTTTAGTTCGTACTCCATACTTATGTCATAATTTATGACATCCATTTCCATCATCCTATACACTAGTTCAATATTGAAATCAATAACAACTTATTGTTTTGTTCTTATGAGGCTTATTCATGATCCGAGCTTATCCCAAATCTCTACCTAGTATCATAGCATGAATTTATAGGAACAAAGAGATCCAACTAATAGACAATAATAGTTGGGCACTTGAGAGTGGTTATGTGAACTTACAACTCACACAAGCTTGCATCATTGGAAAAGACCAACACCAACATGAGTTCCCACATTACATCTCCAAGGACTCCCAAATCACAGATCTCCTGAATTAAATTAATGGAAAACAATCCACATGCATGTCTCACACCTCATTATTGAATACCAATCCACATATGCATCTCAAAACCCTAATAAGGGATAATTTTTTAGATCCACCTACTATAGACCCCAATCCACACATCTCAAAACCCTATGTTGAGTTGAACCTGCATTTGATTCCCCTCTAAATTCGGAGATACAATTTTGCTTCACCTATAATTTTGAAGATACATCATCCTTCATTTCATAAACAATTTGTATTGTCATGAGCTTGCAAAAGTAATAGAACAATACTAATCAAAACAAAGACACATGTCTCTATGCAGCAGCACGCTTCTATTCGACATTACCAAAAATGTGTCCCATCTTTCAATCAACAATATTGCATTATGAAAATAGTGTCATTTCCCTTCGCTACTATGGAATTTGAGTAATGCATATGAATGGGATACGGGAATATAATGATTCACAATGGTGGGACATTCACATTCAAGGGACAGTTTCAAGCACTTTAACATGTTTCATGGCATCAGCCTTCCTTTCAAGGAATTTGTTGATAGCTTTCCCATCAAATTCCTCCTTCCCCAACTTACATGCTGGAGATTGACTCACAGTTTTTTCCATTGAATTCTTCATATACTCATTCTCCTCTTTATTTGGAAAATAAGTAGTTGTTGGTAACAGACGACTTGAGTTTCCACTTTCCACTTTACGATATACAATTCCAAAGAAAAGCCATAGAAACCAAGAGCCCCTTCACTAATTTACAGTTCTATCCCTTAGGAGAAACCCATTTATGCAATATTGTAAGTGTTAAGTAGGGCCAACATGCTCCCCAGTCTGTCGCGTATGATTGTTATGCTCAACTACTGGCACACACTCAAGCTCTGAAAGCGATTTTGACTTACCATTGCTGAATATTGAACAAGCCACCACAAAAAAATCGTATCAATAAACGACATGTATTTGTTGAGATAGGCCCGCACACCAGCTCATAAAAATGCAAACAGGAAGAGACTCTGCGGGACAAAATTGCCATCCTCATTCATCGAACCTCTTCACTTTGACTACGACTCATTGTTTGCATGATCTCTTCAACAGATCTATGGATCCTCTTCTTTGATACAGAGACAAGATATGGAAACGACTTTTTTACAACTCTATGTAGAATTTTTGACCAACCGATTTATTTTATTGCTATAGTTGCCTCCTCTTAAATTACCACCGGTTTCTACACTGAAAACATAAACTAATCCTACACTCTAATATATAGTCACACAAACAATCTACTATCCTCCCCACGCAAACCTATTCACACAAACGATCTACTCTCCTACATACACAAACCTACTCCTATAGTGAATACATTCTCACAAGCTACATTTTCTTGGGTCCTCATGAGGAGTTAAGTCCAATTACCATGTAGAGATGGTACAATAGACATAGTTACATAGCTTCCAAAGTAAAAAAATGTTGTTCATATTCTATTAGATCAAATAACACATATGTATACATCATGCTATTGTTTAAGATAGAGATACCCTCTTAATTAAACTAACAAACTAGTGAGGGAATATCTCAACCATACACTTAATATAAGAGAACTAGTTGGAAAGAGTCTCTCAACTCCAACAATACAATTATAAATTATTCTCCTTATATAATAAAAATCACAAATAGCCACTAAAATAGATAAGAATTAATATTTACAAAGAAAATACCATTCTCTACATAATCCAACAATAACTTTGTAAAGTTGTTATGTATATTTCTTATCTTATCCAATCTTTTCACTAAGCTAAATAAATAATCAAAACATTGAAGAGAAAGTAAACTTTAGTTCACTGCAAATTTTTTATTTAATATGTTTCTTTATATTATTTCTAAATATATATTAGCATAGATCCATCTTAACCCTCACTCTATCAATAGTGGAGAGGGATCAAATCCCTTTAGGTGCAAACCCCTTTTAGAGTCTTAAACTTGAGGAAAGGTTTGAACATCAAGGGATTTGATCCATATTGGTGCCTAATAGTGCCAGAGTTAAGATGGATATATGTTAGTTCCAATCATAGTGGCTACATCAAGACAATATTGTTGCTTAAAAAGAAAAATTACCACATTTAAACCACCTCATGCAAAATTTTAAAAAACAACATGATCAAAATGGTGAATTGTCATGTCAAAGAATGCAATGAAATTCAATGATGCATTGAAATGGTGAATTGTCTTGTGAAAGAATGCAATGAAATTTAATGATGGATTAAGTATATATTGTAGAGTGATCAATCTCAATATGCCTTCTTCTACTTTTATTAAAGTCAGTCTTACACCCTTTTCCATCTTCTCCTATCGATCATATGTGAAACGAGGTTGAGTTCGAACACCATTCACCCTTAATTTGAGATATTGTAGTAAATGTGAGACCCTGCCTCTCTTTATTTCAAATATTTAGAGTTTTTTTCTCCAATGTTAATCCTTTTGATTCAAACCCCAAGCATGTTTCAATGTAAATTTTCCTTATCTATATCATTGTAACATTTTCTTCTCACTTTCTTCTATGAAATTTAATGATGAATTACATGTATATTTAACCGAATGATATCATACAAAATGTACTATCACTAAACTGAATGCATCTTAACAATGCTATTAGATCATAACACATTTCCAAATGCACGAAATTCAAGTTAGAGGGATGTTAAATCATAATGTGAATCTTCATCTAAAGACATAGATCAATATATTATAAATGTCCCTCATTGTAAGCAAATTATCTAGAACTTCAACATTTTGAAATTCAAATCAATGCAACAAACATCTATTACTAATTTCCAACATTTAAATATTACATGCTAATATATAGTTGAATTAGGGTTTCCACAATTTAATTGTTGTGATTCTATATACTTGGCTAACTATGGTAATTGAATCAAATTAGGGTTTTTACTATTTAACGGAATGATATCATATAAAATGGATAGATATTTTAACATCAATAAACTAATTAATAGATCATAAACACCATTCTACAAAAGGTAATATCACTAAATTCAATGCATCTTAACATTACTACTTGATCATATTGCATTTCCCAATGCATAGATTTCAAATTAAATAGATGCTAGATAATAAGGCAAACATTCATCTAAAGACATAGATCAAAAGATCATAATGTTTTGATGAGGCTTCACATAAGGGAGTTTGTGGAGTTGGAATGGTCATTCAAGTAAGCATTATACAAAAAATATCATATTTGGATGGGATGTGATGAAGGCACAAATACCAAGGTAGAGCTTATGGTACTAGGGGAATTATTATTGTTTGCTTTCAATAAATATATCTTACAAGAAATGCAAGAAAGATGTCATACAAAATGTAATATCATGGAAACCAATGTACCATAGGAAGATATTTACGAATCAAATTTTAAAATACATTGCATCTTAACAATATTAAAGAAGAACAATCTTGGAATCAAAGCAAGGCAAGAATGATGTTATATATATTTTAATATCAGTTAAATAAATGCATCTTAACAATAATTTTAAATAATAATATAAAAATGATAACATACAAATCAATGCATCTTGAAAATACTACTAAAAAAAATGTGAAGACTCAAAAGTTAACCTAATCTGATAAAGACATATGGGTGGTTAGTTAGTGAACCTCAAAAGTTAACCTAATCCAAGTAGAAACTTGACTTAATCCGAGAAAAAAATTGATCACCAACCGATGGTTAGTTGATAAAAGTGTAACTTGTCTAAACGTTTTTGGGGATATGCTTAAACATTTAATGATTCTTTCAAATTGGGTCAATCGGACATGTTACAGATCCTTCAATAAGACATATTACATATTACAAATAATTTAATAAAAAATATTACAAATATGTAATTAGAAATTGAGACCAATAATTAGTTTAATGAGATTCTTATATAATTACTTTCAAGAAAATACTTAAGAGTTCTGAAGTCCTATGACTCTCATTTGAAATTCAAGCAGTGAACTTTCATTTAAAATTCCTAAGCTTCATTGGTGTATAATTCTAGTTGGTTTGTTAGCATATTAGCATACATATATACATTTATTTTGTTATAGATCTATTATATGATTCTGGAGGTTTATTAGTAGCAACATCTAACACTTCAATATTTTTGCCACGGGTTATGAGAGTGCTGACTTACCATTTATAAGATTCTTATTAGTCCCTTCCTTCAGCCTGGAAGGGACTCTTGTAATCGGTTTGGACCAAAACAAAAACAAGTTTTTAGAAATTTATCCTAAGTCTTAAACTTTATTTGAAAAGTACCAAGATGCCATTTCATAGACCAATCAAGTATTTTGATTTTTTGGCCTCTTCCCGAGGCAAGGCAATATTTTTGCTATGTTTTGTCCTATATTTTGGTCTTCGTATGAGGTGCGGTGCATTCCATTTGGATGTAACTTTATAAAACAAAGTAATGCTACATAACTTCTAGCATTACTTCTAACATTAACTGTTTTAAAATCTCTTTAAAACAATGGCATATGGTACTTCTTCTACTTGTTCTGGTATATTTTTCCACACTTCCTTGTAGAAAAATAACGCCTTATACTTAGAACCTACCACGTGCCATGGCAACTGTTGTTTTTCCCTAACACCTTTTGTTTTGCACTTCCTTTATCTACATGCACCGCTTGACAATTTTCTGGTTATATCTTTAACATGCCTTCAACAATGCAATTGATATGCGCTGTAGCTACGAGCTTTTAACGTTGAAAAACCTGGTGCATTAATGGGATAAAGAAAAACCATCTGGGCATCAGAAAGCAAACCTGCATCATAGGTGAGGTGTACCTAAATATTTAGCAGACATTTATAATTCATGCATTCATTTTTTTGTTTCTTGACCAATTGCATTCATTTTTTTGTTTCTCGACCAATTTCAAGAACATTTTATAGTCAATAGCTCTTTATATATTGGTTAAGGTGGAAATAAATACATAGTAGTTCTATAAGGTAAATCACATATTTTCATGCCTCTAGAAGTGCTCCAATAATGTCGGATGTCGCTTATAGCAGGGCCACACCATCCTTTCCGTACTGTGTGTTCTTGGTGGCCCGTATACACTTGGTTCTCTTCTTCCTCCACTTAGCTACGAAAGTTTCAAAGTTATAGCCAATAGTTTTGATTGAACCAATTGATCAAGCAACTCTAATTCTGGTTGTTGAACTAGTTGATTTATTAGTAACAGTTTCATATGCTTTCCTTCTAAATCAATCTCAAAAGGCCAGTAATTGTGTTATGCTCAACTTCTATACATAAAAATAGATTCTTGCAGCAAAATAATCGCAATTCCATGTCCCAAAGATAGTGAACATTTGTTGTTTGTATAACATACATGAGATCAAGATATAGAGCTATGCTGAAGCCAACTGTAAAGATAATTTCCTGCAATTTTATGTAAACAAAGGTCCTCAACAGCTTATGAAAACGATTAAAACATATTTTATGTTAAAGCCAACAAATTTAAAATGCAATAAGCACAAGTTCTAGTCCTGAAGGTAGGTTGTGTGGAGAAAATTGACATACTTGATGAAGTTGGCCAAACGCTTCCAAGATCTCTTTTGGTTTTCTCTGGCAAACTTGCTTGTTTTTCATTAAATCTTTCACACTCAATTTACATACATATTATCAGTTCGTCTTCGGACTACGAAGATCATCATTGACATTAACACACTTGAAGATCAGATAGCTTTTGATCCCAACTATTCTCTCGAAGCGCAGAGGGAGATCATACACTACCGACTTCACTCTTTACACTAGAGATATCTGCTTTTCATATGCCAGTTCGCACTAAGCACAGGCATAGAGGATACACAGACCTTGACTCAAGCATTTGCAGAACTCTCAAATCGCCAAAAACCAAATGCCTAAATGAGAGCCTTGGAGTCTTATTTATACAAAAACTAATGGGTGGCCCGGTGACTCAGGACTGACAACATTCAGTCAAAAGTAAATATTCGGGGATGAGTGTGGGGACAATCACATCCGTTATCGCATCCCTTAAGTGGTCTAAATGACATATGGGGACCCGAATAAATTACTTTGGATAGAATCACACTGACTTACCTTTTTAAAACAAAGGGACATACATCTAACAACATAAATTAAAATTATTACAATGTGGAACCTATTAAGGTAGCCCACCATGCCTTTCAATCAATCATTGGGGTCCCACCTCTGTAGATGGATACAGTCTGACAACATAAATTAAATTATTACAATGTGGAACCTATTAAGGCGGCCCACCATGCCTTTCAATCAATCATAGGGGTCCCAACCCTACAGACAGATACATCTCTCTCGTCCATCACCGAGATCCACTCCACCACACAAACAATCAAAAGGATCCCCATCATAATCCACAGGTTCAGATGGCATAATGTATGGGTAGAGATTATAGTCAAAGCATTGCTCAACGTCTGACCCAAACATAACCTAGTTATCTCCACACATAAAATATCCCTGAAAAGTTGACTGCACTCTATAGTTAAGAGGAATCCTTATGGTGTGAACTTTGTTGTCAATTCTCTTGTTGTCTTGATCTCTTTTGATGAACTTCCGAGTTGTATAAACAGTATGTTCAAGCAACGCATATCTTCCTCTAAGGTGTCGTAATTTAAATTTGAACCACATGTGGTTCTGGTCTGCAACCTGCATATCATCTTGAAGGTAGTGATGAAATTATCCCTTCGGTGAACCCAATATTTTCTTGCACAAAACTTATCCAAAAATATTTCAGTCCACCCTGACCATTTATTGTTGATAAGATTTGACAGGTCTACACACATAACTGTCCCGCATTCTTCTTTGCAAAATTGAAGAATAAGGTTATATGTGGTCTAGGTAAGATCACCATGTCCCAAGTCGACATACCACATATCTATGCCTTCTTCTTCATTGCAGTCTAGCCAAAATTCTCGACAACCAATTAATTTGTCATGTGCCTTTTTCAAACCAAGAAAGACATCTTTTTCCCATTTCTCCAAAATTTGGAGTTTGAGTGGAGATTCTTGGATTTGTCTTATGAGAGTTAAAGACATAAAATTCTCAGCCTTTGTTCTGTTTGCATGCTCCAAAGATTGTTGACACTCTTCCGATGTCAAGGACTCATCCCATGGATTTAAGAAAAAGCCTTCTTGAGAATGGCTAAGTGGGGATAGAAATGGCCTTGCTGGAATCTTACCTTTATCTTTTTGTGAAGAAATGGATGCACCTGCACTTAACATATTGAGTTGGGGCAAAGATTGAGTATGGAACTCTTCTCTTGTTAACATATCAGCAACACAATTAAGATAACCAGGCTTATAAACAATGTCAAAATAAAATTATGTAACCATAAAAACCATTTTAAAATCCTAGAACTATTCTCTGCCATAAGATTTTCATTCTTAAACATCCCAGGCATTTCAAATCAGTTCTAACTAGAAAATTTACAGGCTTCAAAAATAAATGAAAATGATTGACTATCTTTTTAACAACCAGGATTTCTTTGTGGATGGATGGATAATTGAGTTCTGCATATTTAAATGATCCCGAGGCATAGCCACAAATCTCTTCTCTCTCGCCAAGATTTTCAATTAGAACTCCACCCTATGCATTTTTTGAAGCATCTGTTTCAATTACAAGATTACCAGTTCCTTGGGGAAGAGAGAGAGTGGGGAGTTGCTGCACTTTTGTTTTAATTTTCTGGACCGCAGGAGTCAAATATGAAGACCATTTAGGGGGATTCTTTTTCAATCTCTTTTGAAGGATATGAATATCTTCAGCTTTCCCTTTATAGAATGGTCTGATGCAGTTGAGACTTCCTATAAATCTCTAAAGTTGAACCTTTTCTAATATCTGATCCGGAATATACAAGAACACCTTTAAGACATGGTCCTGAAGAATTACTTTCCCTTTGTTTATCTTGAAACCGAGAAACTCGATTCCAGTCTTTCCGATTTCCATCTTGCACTTTGAGAGAACAAGACCATGCTTATAAACTAAATGATAAAATTCCTGTAAATGCTTCAAATAATCTTGCAAGTTCTTAGAGCATATCAGGACATCATCTATGTAGACTAATGCCCATATTTTTTCCCTGAAAATATCCTCCTTTCCCTTTTGGAATTCAAAGGGGGCATTAAGACTTTCCATTGATATTGGACATGGGGAAAAATGAAAGTAGTCTTAAACCTATAATTTGCTTCAATCCCAATTTGATAGAAACCAGATTTCAAATCAAACTTACTAAATATAGTACATCTAGCAATCTCTTGTAGAAGACTAGCTTTATCAAGCAATGGATACATAATTTTCTGGAGCACTATATTGAGAGGTTTATAATTCACAACGAGTTTTGGTTTATGTATCTTAATCTCTAAGTGTTTGTAAACAACAAAGGCTATGCAATCCCATGGACTCTTAGAGGGTTCAAATAACCCTTTTGAAAGAAACTCTTTTTTTTCACTAGCACAAAATTCTCTCTCAAAGGGAGACATCAATCTAGTAGAGGCTTTCATAGCTTTATGTTTTACCAGAGGGTCAAAAGGAAGGGAAACAAAGTATTTTTCTCTGGTCCAGAAAGAATTAGGGCTTTCTGAAGTGCAGTCTTTCTCAATCTTTTCAGACATATCAGCAAGGGCTTTGTTCTTGTGCATTTCTGCGTAGGCAATGCATCTCTCCATTTTGAACAATTCTACAATGTTTTTTTTAGGGTTAGTTCTTTTCATAGGGCTTTTGCATTTCAAATGAGCTTCAAAGGATAAACGACAAGAAAATGGATTTCCTTTTATTGTACATTAAACAACATCTTAATAGTGTCAAAAGTAATATGGCTCACTCTATTTAGGAATTTAGATCCTAATATACAATCTTCTTTTATACTATCTAGCCTATTCAAGGATAAAGCTTCTGTACATTCTTCTATTTGAATAGGAAATTCTGCTACTATACCCAAAAGTTGTATAGGGGTACCTTCTATAGAAACTCCATGTTCTGAAGCCTTCTCCCAATAGAATGAAGGATTGCACTTCCTTTTGCTAAATTCATCTGACAACCTGAATCAATCATGCAATCGAACTTATAGGGCTTCGATTCTGGAGGACAAAAAGAAACTTGAATGTACATTTTAGGACCTGTGAAAAGTCCTAAGGAAGGTTCCGGGAGAAGAGCAACTTCTTTTGAATCATTTTTTTCATGCTCAGGGCTCTTAAGAGCTATGTGATATTGTCGGCATATCTCATCCTCAGAAGACTGATCTTTTTCTCTGACTGTTACTTCAAGCACTCTTTTCAAATCTTCAATTTCCCTTACAAGCTTCCTAAGGAAATTTTGTTTTTCTTTGATTTGCAGGCGAAGCAAATTTTCTTTATCTTTTTTAAACTTCTTCTTAGCCTCATGCTTTGCAAAATAGTGCTTATATAAATCTGCAGGATTGTAGAATGTAGGATGATGGGAACGAGAGAGTTTACCTTATTCTGATTGCTTCTCTTTTCCTTTAAGTAATGACAGTGGCTTTTTCTTTTCTTCCTTTAATTCTCTTCTGAGAATATACTCAAAAACAAGAATCTTGGATAACTGTTGATCAATTGCGGCTAATCGTTGTTGAGGAAAAAAACATATAACAAGAAAAATCAAAGTTTGGAGGTCCCTCACACCCCCCTAAATTTGCTTCCGAGGTGGAATCGGAGTCGGAAGAGGAAGAATCATAACTGGAGGGAGAAAATTTATTGAAATGGATATCAAAATCATTAGGGAGAAACATAGTTTCTCCAGAAGGGTAGTGATCTTTTTCACAAAAATAAAGATCCCACCAAGGTGGATCTAGCTGTTCGGAGAAAGCCACAAGCTTTGGTTTGGATTTATTTTGTGGACATTTGCTTGCCCAATGACCTTTATTTCCACAAATAAAACATTTTTCTTTGTCTGTTGGCTCAGACATTTTTTTTACATAAGCTTTCTTCTAGAAAGGGTTTCTGTATTTTTTTGTACAAAACTTGTGAGTCTTATGCTTGTAGGCTTTGTCAGGATGATATCTAGGAGTACTTGTATGGAATCCTTTCTTTTTCTTCTTGCAGTGGCAGGATTCTTTTCCGAAATGCCCTCTTTTGGAAGCACCACAACCCCAATCAAGCATTTTTGCAACATCTTTACAAAAACTAGGCGAATACATAGATTGGTGCCTTTTGAAATCCTGACTGAATCTTTTTTCTAGGCAATGTTATTTCCAAGTTTCAATGATAAAAGCATGGAGCTGTGCTAATGAGAGTCCGCAAAGATTAATATTCTTATCTTGAAGAAATTGTTCCACAGCATTTGGAACATGACTGGGAAAAATTCTAAGATAGTGTTTCAAGTATGTTGGTTCACCAGATTTTCCAGAAGAGATAAGAAGGTATTGCATATAGCAGAAGTATTTCTCACTTTCACTCAGGTCACAAATTCTTGCAGACATGAATAAAGAAGCTAGGTGCTCATAGCCTTCTTTATCGTTAGGACCATAGAACTCTTTTCCCAAAGCATGCAATATCTATTGATCTGCATCATCAACATTCAAAATATCATCTTTTGCTTCTTGTGGTAGCCACTGCCACCATTCATGTGCTAAATCGGATAATTCAGCTATCAGTTGTAAATCTAATTGCTGACCGGGAATAATTGAATCTTTGGTCTTTTTATATAAAACCTATTGGCCAAGAAGCTGTATGGTTGACTTTATTTATGCTCGTGACTGACATTGGATATTCAGAACGGGTTGCTCAGGCATCTGTGACATCAGGTTATTCATTCAATTTATTGCAAAGTGGAATTTGTGAGAAGGATAAAAAGAGGCATCTTGCATTTCTAAATCAAAAGTGGGAGGAGAAGGACCTGAGGAAGAACCAACTTCATGGCTGACCCCTGAACTATGCTGGGTATCTTCTGTGTGAGAGGGGAATTTAAGCATAGCCATATATCTTTCAGGTAATGCCTTAGGCATTCTATGGAATTGACTTACTAAGCTTTGTATTTCTTGGAATTCTTCTTCATCTTGACCAAACTTAAAATCTGGTCTTTCATCCTCATCTTGGACACTCATCATACCAAACGAGTAACTTTTAGAGTGTTTTCGTTGGTAGCCTTTTACTACAAGATCCATTACAGCTTGGGTGACCGAGCCAGTTTTCTTTTTCAATACTTGAGTTTTGGTCAAAAGCTTACCCAAGACATTCAGCCTTTTCTCTATCTTGTCATAGGCTGTATTTAATGCATTTTTTATCTCTTCTGTATCATGCAACAAATGATCCAGAAAGTCTTGTTTGGTTTGGAGCATTGATATCTTATCATGCTCATCCTCCATTTTTTTCTTTATCTGAATGATATCCATGGCCATATTATCTAGATTTTCTGCTGTGAGATGTTGTTGCAAATTGCAATAGTTGGCAAGCTTTATTTCATCTGAGACAGTTTCAGATGGAATAGAATATTTATAGGGCATGAATTCTTTTTTAATTTGTTCATCAGTTTAAAACTGTCTGAAGGGAACATCTGGAATATTTATTCTAGGTACATATGACCTATCATCTTTAGCATAGGTGATTTCCATACCAGATCCATTCCTAGGTAGAGATGAAAACATATAGAAACTCACGAGTTCTCTATTTTGATTATGTTTTAATCTCTAGAGTATTTTCTTGCAGGTTGGAAAGTTTTAATGATGACCTTTATGTCAAGTGTCATAGACCCCAGAAAAGGATGGTTGAATTGAAGTAGAAGAAATAGGTTGATGCCTTTGACCTAAAATCAACATTATAAATAGAAGGGGTCCTCAAAAGAGGAGGAGTAAAATGAGGGATAGGATGGCCTTCAGGGATTCTGAATGAGCTCGAGGATCTATCAAAAGAAATAGGGGTATTGAGAAAAGACTCTATTTTCTGTACAGAAATATCTTGGTTCCTTAGCTCTTTATATTTCACTTCCCATTGTCTAGGGTAGTTTATTCCCGTCCATTCAAAAGTAACTGGAGTAGTTTGTTTAGATTTATCCATCTCCACCATGTTGTGCAGGTGTGAGCTCTGATTGACCTTAGACCTGAGAAGGGGAAGAGTATCATTCCCAAAGAAGACAAGAACATGGGCTTTGAGTTGTATGATATTGGAGCCAAAATCCATTTTAAAACCACCTCGTAAGATATATGCTTTAAGTAAATCATAGATATAGGGATCTTCAAGACTAACAAAATACTTAGGAAAAATGGTGCCAAAACACGGGCCATTATGTAAGGGAGCCGTAAATTAAAGAAAAACAAGTGGGTAGCACGCTTCAACTTTCCAGTTTATACTTTCCATTGTAGGGTTATGCTTCGACATTTATAGCTAAAATGAGTCACCCTCTGCGACTCATTCTCTTCGAATACTTGTATATATATCCTTCGAATCTGGGGTAGTCTCACTACCCTTGCAGATATGATGATTATCTTTATATATATTCACAGTTACAGCTTGTGCATTTTGTGTTAGAATGGTTTGCTAGCTTAATTATGTCTGGTTAATAATGTTTATATTGCAGGGTACATAATTACCTCATTAGATCAATCGTTCGGTCACTATCAATTATATAAAGTGAAAATAATGGCCTGTAGCCACTGAACTCGATTTACCTTTCAAGTAATGGCCTGTGGCCACTTATCTTGACTTACCTTTCAAAGCGCTAATATATAGAATATTGATTTAATCTTAGATAGATTATTTCTGAAGGTTAATTCTTTTGTCAAATTGACCTTATCCATAAACGGCAATTTTTTTCAATCTCCTTTTGTTATAAATGAAAGTGCGTTGGTTCCAAACTAGCCACTCATTTAACCTTGATTTTTGTATGTAATCTCTCTTTGGCTCAAATGCAAGGGTTAACTCGTAAATTAGGGTTTAGAGGGTCTATTCAAAGATTAAATCTACCAATAGTGCTGTTTAACCATGATTGAATCTATCAAATACAAAGGTTAACTGGTAAATTAGGGTTAAGAGGGTAGATTCAAAGATTAAATCTACCAATAGCACTGTTTAACTATAACTGAAACTACCAATAGTACTGAACGTTAATATTTTATAATATTATTGATTGTGATATTTAGCTACTTAACTTTATTGCCATTAATAATAAGCTACAAATAAATGAGTATGAGCTCCTTAACTTTACTGTTATTAAAAATAAGCTATAAATGAATCTTTATCACAACTCAGCTCCTTAACTTTGCTGCAATTAATAACAAAGCTACAAATGAATCTTCATCACAACTGAGCTCCTTAACTTTACTGCAATTAATAATAAAGCTATATATGAATCTTCATAAAAAAATCTGTTTATATAAATTAGGATTTAATTATGATAAACACAATCTTTCTTTTTAATTAAAAATCACAATAGAAAAACAACATAGTTCATAAAAAGTGTTTTTTTTTTTTTTTTTATGTAAACTTTACTTTATTTTGTTTATAATCAAACCAATTCTGTCTATTATTATTGTTAAATAAGTCTATTATTACTTTAAATAATAAGTAAATTAGATTAGAAATCTTTATTTTAATGAAAACCATTTTATTTATTATTATTTTTAGATAATAAATAAATTAGATTACAAATCTTTAATTCAATAAAAACTTTAAGTGTTAAAAAACTAGAATACTTTTTCTATAATAAAACAAAAATAAATAACACTTAATTTACAATTTTTGTTAAAATAATTATCTCTCTCTCATTATCATCAACAAAATTCAAAATAATAAAAACAAAATGTATCCCTTAAAACAATACGAGTCTGTTCCTAAACAATTAAAGCAAAAAAAATGATTTTTATTAAACAAAACAGTACAAGGACTAAATAATTATCTATATAATTTCAGTATTTTCTTAAACAATTAAAGAAAAACAAGATTTTTTTTAAACAATTAAAGCAAAATAAGATTTTTATTAAATTGAACAAGGAATAAATAATTATTTATATAAATTTCAGTTTTTTCTTAAACAAATAAAGCAAAATAAGATTTTTATTAAAGAGAATAATATGATTCAAAATAATAAAAATAAAGTGTAATCCTTAAAATAGAACAAATATTTTCATAAAAAATTAAATGAAAATAATTTTTTATTAAACACAATAATACAAGGACTAAATGGTTATCTATATAATTTCAATTTTTTCTTAAACAATTAAAACAAAATAAGATAATAAGATTTTTATTAGAAAAACATTAAAAAAAAAAAAATTATCTATATATTTTTGTAAGACTTATCTCAAACCATTAAAGAAATATATTTTTTTAAGACTTATCTCAAACCATTAAAGAAATATATTTTTTTAAGACTTATCTCAAACCATTAAAAGAAAAACAAGGTTGACAGGTAGTCATAACCTCTTAATCTTCTAAAGCTAGGTTATTAATTTTTTTTTATACAAATCTAAAACTTTAAACCTTTCACCATACCCTATAAATAAATACAATTAAATCTTGTCTCAATAAGCATAGATTGATCGTGAAAACGTAGGTTATCTCCTTATTTTTAAGTAAGTTTCTTATTTTTATTTTTTTCGAAATAAAAATAATTATTTTTTAGCATTTTAAAAAGACTTCATCTATCACTTAATTAGAGTTTAATTCTTTTCAATTTTTTAAGTTTCCTTAGTTTAAACTTTAAACTTTAATTATGTGTTAGTAAATTTGAATGTTTAAGTTTTCAAATGTTTATTAATATATGTGTATTTATTATAATCAAATATTAAATGATAAGTATATTTTTAAGGGGTTTTACAAAATAGGGTGTTACAACACCATTTAATTGAATTAAGTGATAATTGTCTTAAGTATGGTATTCATAATATTTTTCATGAACTAATTTTCTTTGAAATATTGCTCTTCCAATAAATGATGAGCTAATCCATCAATTTTTGTACAATAATTTTTATGTATAATAACTTGTTCTTCATAGTTTATATAGCTTATATTTGGAGTTTGAAAATTTGAAGTTAATAACTTGTTCTTCATAATTTTAATTTCAAGTATTTTCTTATTTATTCTTCATAGTTTATATAGCTTATATTTGCAGTTTGAAACTTTGAAGTTAATAACTTTTTCTTCATAACTTTAATTTCAAGTATTTTATTATTTGTTGTGGTTTGATGTTCTTTATCATTTGTTGTTGTAGCTTGTAGTTCTTTATTCAACACTGAATTTTTTCTATTATATGGACAACAATTGTAGGTTTATTTCTTGGAGTATGATGTTTTACTTAGTCTTCGTTTAGTTGAGTCATATGTTGGGAATGACTCTCCCTTTGCAATCACGATCTTTTCTTTTTCCTTCTTCCATTTGTTCAAGGGTTTCATTATCTTTATTTTTTTCTAACCTGTTTTGGAGCAAACCTTCTTAGACATTCAACCTTGTCATAAATAATACTTTCATTACCTTCTTAGGCCTTCAACCTCTAGTACTTTAATCTACATGATTATATTGGATGCCATATAACATAGAAGTAAACATTGAAATCAATGCACTATAGGAAGATGTTAGACAAATTTTAATATCACTGACTAACAATAATTTTAAATAAAATTGAACAATGAATCTATCGAAATTTTAATATCATTGAAATCCATAAATCTTAAAAATAATATTAAAATAAGTGTGAAAAACAATACATCTAACAATACCAACAATGCTGCCATACAAATTTTAATATCATGGAAATCAATACATCTTAAAAATAATATTAAAATAAGTGTAAAAAACAATACATCTAACCATACTAAAAAACAGTTTTGGAATCAAAGAAAAAATTTTAATATCACTAAAATTATTGTATCTTAACAATAATTTTAAATAATAATGATTTTGCAAACACGTGTCTTCACCATGTCTATCTATTGGGTGAAGCTGACCTGACGTTTAATGGAATTTCATTCATTTACTTTATATGTAATCTATGAGCTTTAAGACATGGTCCTGAAGAATTACTTTCCCTTTGTTTATCTTGAAACCGAGCAACTCGATTCCAGTCTTTCCGATTTCCATCTTGCTCTTTGAGAGAACAATACCATGCTTATAAACTAAATGATAAAATTCCTGTAAATGCTTCAAATGATCTGGAAAGTTCTTAGAGCATATCAGGACATCATCTATGTAGACTAATGCCCATCTTTTTTCCCTGAAAATATCCTCCATTCTCTTTTGGAATTCAAAGGGGGCATTGTTTATTCCAAAAGGTAAGACTTTCCATTGATATTGGCCATGGGGAAAAATGAAAGCAGTCTTAAACCTATATTTTGCTTCAATCGCAATTTGATAGAAACCAGATTTCAAATCAAACTTACTAAATATAGTACATCTAGCAATCCGTTGAAGAAGACTAGCTTTATCAGGCAATGGATACATAATTTTCTGGAGCACTACGTTGAGAGGTTTATAATTCACAACGAGTCTTGGTTTATGTCTCTTAATCTTTGAGTGTTTTTTAACAACAAAGGCTGTGCAAGCCCATGGACTCTTAGAGGGTTCAATTAACCCTTTTGAAAGCAACTCTTTTTTTTCACTAGCACAAAATTCTCTCTCAAAGGGAGACATCAATCTAGTAGAGGCTTTCATAGCTTTATGTTTTACCAAAGGGTCAAAAGGAAGGGAAACAAAGTATTTTTCTCTGGTCCAGAAAGCATTAGGACTTTCTGAAGTGCAGTCTTTCTCAATCTTTTCAGACATATCAGCAAGGGATTTGTTCTTGTGCATTTCTGCGTAGGCAATGCATCTCTCCATTTTGAACAATTCTACAATGTTTGTTTTAGGCTCAGTTATTTTCATAGGGCTTTTGCATTTCAAATGAGCTTCAAAGGATAAACGACAAGAAAATGGATTTCCTTTTATTGTACATTAAACAACATCTTAATAGTGTCAAAAGTAATAGGGCTCACTCTATTTAGGAATTTAGATCCTAATATACAATCTTCTTTTATACTATCTAGCCTATTCAACGATAAAGCTTCTGTACATTCTTCTATTTGAATAGGAAATTCTGCTACTATACCAAAAAGTTGTACAGGGGTACCTTCTATAGCAACTCCATGTTTTGAAGCCTTCTCTCAATAGAATGAAGGATTGCACTTCCTTTTGCTAAATTCATCTAACAACCTGAACCAATCATGCAATCCAACTTATAGGGATTCGATTCTGGAGGACAAAAAGAAACTTGAATGTACATTTTACGACCTGTGAAAATCCTAAGGAAGGTTCAGGGAGAAGAGCAACTTCTTTTGAATCATTTTTTTCATGCTCAGGGCTCTTAAGAGCTATGTGATATTGTCGGCACATCTCATCCTCAGGAGACTGATCTTTTTCTCTCACTGTTACTTCAAGCACTCTTTTCAAATATTCAATTTCCCTTACAAGCTTCCTAAGGAAATTCTGTTTTTCTTTGATTTGCAGGCGAAGCAAATTTTATTTATCTTTTTTAAACTTCCTCTTATCCTAATGCTCTGCAAGATAATGCTTATATAAATCTGTAGGATTGTAGAATGTACGGTGATGGGAAGGAGAGAGTTTACCTTCTTTTGATTGCTTCTCTTTTCCTTTAAGTAATGAAAGTGGCTTTTTCTTTTCTTCCTTTAATTCTCTTCTGAGAATATACTAAAAAACAAGAATCTTGGATAACTGTTGATCAATTGCAGCTAATCGTTGTTGAGGAGATGGTTTTGTTGAGGAAAAAAACATATAAGAAGAAAAATCAAAGTTTGGAGGTCCCTCACACCCCCCTAAATTTGCTTCCGAGGTGGAATCGGAGTCGGAAGAGGAAGAATCATAACTGGAGGGAGAAAATTTATTCAAATGGATATCATAATCATCAGGGAGAAACATAGTTTCTCCAGAAGGGTAGTGATCTTTTTCACAAAAATAAAGATCCCACCAAGTTGGATCTAGCTGTTCGGAGAAAGCCACAAGCTTTGGTTTGGATTTATTTTGTGGACATTTGCTTGCCCAATGACCTTTATTTCCACAAATAAAACATTTTTCTTTGTCTGTCGGCTCATACATTTTTTTGACATAAGCTTTCTTATAGAAAGGGTTTCTGTATTTTTTCGTACAAAACTTGTGAGTCTTATGCTTGTAGGCTTTCTCAGGATGATATCTAGGAGTACTTGTATGGAATCCTTTCTTTTTCTTCTTGCAATGGCAGTATTCTTTTCCGAAATGCCCTCTATTGTAAGCACCACAACCCCAATCAAGCATTTTTGCAACATCTTTACAAAAACTAGGCGAATACATAGATTGGTGCCTTTTGAAATCCCGACTGAATCTCTTTTCTAGGCAATGTTCTTTCCAAGTTTCCATGATAAAAGCATGGAGCTGTGCTAATGAGAATCCACAAAGATTAATATTCTTATCTTTAAGAAATTGTTCCATAGCATCTGGAACATGACCGGGAAAAATTCTAAGATAGTGTTTCAAGTATGCTGGTTCACTAGATTTTCCAGAGGAGATAAGAAGGTTTTGCATATAGCAGAAGTATTTCTCACTTTGACTTAGGTCACAAATTATTGCAGACATGAATAAAGAAGCTAGGTGCTCATAGCCTTCTTTATCGTTAGGACCATAGAACTCTTTTCCCAAAGCATGCAATATCTATTGATCTGCATCATCAACATTCAAAATCTCATCTTTTGCTTCTTGTGGTAGCCACTGCCACCATTCATGTGCTAAATCGGATAATTCAGCTATTAGTTGTAAAGCTAATTGCTGACTGGGAATAATTGAATCTTTCGTCTTTTTATATAAAACCCATTGGCCAAGAAGCTGTATGGTTGACTTTATTTATGCTCGTGACTGACATTGGATATTCAGAATGGGTTGCTCAGGCATATGTGACATCAGGTTATTCATTCAATTTATTGCAAAATGGAATTTGTGAGAAGGAGCAAAAGAGGCATCTTGCATTTCTAAATCAAAAGTGGGAGGAGAAGGACCTGAGGAAGAACCAACTTCATGGCTGACCCTTGAACTATGCTGGGTATCTTTTATGTGAGAGGGGAATTTAAGCATAGCCATATATCGTTCAGGTAATGCCTTAGGCATTCTATGGAATTTACTTACTAAGCTTTGTATTTCTTGGAATTCTTCTTCATCTTGACCAAACTTAAAATCTGGTCTTTCATCCTCATCTTGGATACTCATCATACCAAATGAGTAACTTTTAGAGTGTTGTCGTTGGTAGCCTTTTAGTGCAAGATCCATTACAGCTTGGCTGACCAAGCCAGTTTTCTTTTTCAATACTTGAGTTTTGGTCAAAAGCTTACCCAAGACATTCAGCCTTTTCTCTGTCTTGTCATAAGCTGTATTTATTGCATTTTTTATCTCTTTTGTATCATGCAACAAATGATCCAGAAGGTCTTGTTTGGTTTGGAGCATTGATATCTTATCATGCTCATCCTCCATTTTTTTCTTTATTTGAATGATATCCATGGCCATATTATCTAGATTTTCTGCTGTGAGATGTTGTTGCAAATTGCCATAGTTGGCAAGCTTTATTTCATCTGAGACAATTTCAGATGGAATAGAAGATTTATAGGGCATGAATTCTTTTTTAATTTGTCCATCAGTTGAAAACTGTCTAAAGGGAACATCTGGAATATTTATTCTAGGTACATATGACCTATCATCTTTAGCATAGGTGATTTCCATACCAGATCCATTCCTAGGTAGAGATGAAAACATATAGAAACTCGAGTTCTCTATTCTGATTATGTTTTAATCTCTAGAGTATTTTCTTGCAGGCGGGAAAGTTTGAGTGATGACCTTTATGTCTAGTGTCATAGACCCTAGAAAAGGATGGTTGAATTGAAGTAGAAGAAGCAGGTTCATGCCTTTTGACTTAAAATCAACATTATTCATAGAAGGGGTCCTCAGAAGAGGAGGAGTAAAACAAGGGATAGAATGGCCTTTAGGGATTCTGAATGAGTGGGAGGATCTATCAAAAGAAATCGGGGTATTGAGAAAAGACTCTATTTTCTATACAGAAATATCTTGGTTCCTTAGCTCTTTATATTTCACTTCCCATTGCCTAGGGTAGTTTATTCCCGTCCATTCAAAAGTAACTGGAGTAGTTTGTTTAGATTTATCCGTCTCCACCATGCTGTGCAAGTGCGAGCTCTGATGGACCTTAGACCGGAGAGGGGGAAGAGTATCATTCCCAAAGAAGACAAGAACACGGGCTTTGAGCTGTATGATATTGGAGCCAAAATCCATTTTAAAGCCACCTGGTAAGATATATGCTTTAAGTAAATCATAGATATAGGGATATTCAAGACTAACAAAATACTTAGAAAAAATGGTGCCAAAACACGGGCCATTATGTAAGGGAGCGGTAAATTAAAGAAAAACAAGTGGGTAGCACGCTTCAACTTTCCAGTTTATACTTTCCATTGTAGGGTTATGCTTCGACATTTATAGCTAAAATTGTTGTGACATGTCATGTAATTTCAACCACCGCATTGAATGTGAACTCCACCTCTTACCTTGTTTTTAATGCGGTAGATAAGTTTCTGATTTTTGGTTTTTGGAAACAGCCAAGAACTTTCTAGAATGATTCATTATGTAGAGCTTGCTCCAGAAGTTTCTGAATGATGTCTGTTTTTACAGAGATTTTCCATTTTCGATGAAGGGCGTGTAATAGATAAGAGTAGTGTTCATATATATGGAGTTTATGCTGCTGAAAATTAGTGTGGTGCTATCGTGAATTTGTTCCTCTATCTAATTGTCAATGTTTATTATACAATTCTGTTTGAATGTGAATGCGTCCCCTGCATACTGTGTTTTTGGGAATGCTTCCCCTGCCCCCTTTCAGCTTTGGCATCATACGCTCTGGCTTCTTGGCGAAAGTTTTCCAGTCTTCAATTCTCTGGTTTGAGCGTGATTGACTCCCCTGCCTCCTTTCATTGTGGTATCAGAGCCATACCCATCTGAAGTTACAGGGTAGTTGCACACTCGCCGGATACATGGATTCCCGTGTACACTGATCCTCTCCGCCGTTTCTGAAGCCGCCAGCCTAAACGAAGGAGCCGACAGTTGTGTGAGGTATGCTGTGTGAAGGTGTTGAGGGTTTTTCTCCACCATTAGTTCCCTAGGCAGAAGCTAGAACTCGTGAAGCTCTTTCTTAAAGAGATCCGCAGCAGCAGAGACTTGTGTTCGCTGGTTTATGATAAAAAAAAATTTTTTTTGCAAGCACCAGAAAAGCCAGGACCATTCCATTCAAAGAGCAAGGGGGAGCTGGGTTTGTGAATAACTAGACGGAGGATTCATAAACAGTCAAATTGTAACCATGGCCACCACTAGCAGCTCTGTGCAGCCACAGGTTCCCTCGTTCTCAGGTAAAAATTATGATTTTTGGGCAACAAAAATGAAAACTTTGTTTCGTTCTCAAGATATTTGGGATTTAGTTGAAAATGGGTATCCTGAACCTCAAGATGAGGCAGCGTTTTTGGCTTTGTCTCAGGCAGAAAGGGTTATTCTCAATAATAATAGAAAGAAGAATGCTAAAGCCCTACTCTTCATCCAACAGAGTCTTAATGAATCAATCTTTCCAAAGATTGCTTCAGAAGATAATTCAAAAAGAGCATGGGACATTTTGGAGATGGCCTATAAGGGCTCTTCTAAGGTTAAGACAATCAGGATGCAAACCCTTAGAAGAGAATTTGAAACCCTTCAGATGAAGGATTCAGAATTAATTGACCAGTTTTTCAATAGAACCATGAATGTGGTAAATCAGATAAAAACACATGGGGAGGATTTAAATGACCAGAAAATCGTGGAGAAAATTCTGCGTAGCCTACCCATCAAATATGATGCAATTGTAGTGTCAATTGAGGAATCAAAGGATCTATCACAGCTATCTGTTGTTGAATTGATGGGATCTCTATTGTCTCATGAATTTAGACTGAATAGGAACTCAAATCCCTCATTAGAATCTGCATTCAAGACTCATGTTTCAGTTAGTAGAGGCAGAGGCAGATTTAGTCATAGAGGTAGAGGAAGATTCCAAAATCAAAGTGATGAAAGAACAATTTCAGATGAAACCAGTAAATCAGTCCAGAGCCCCAATTCAGGAAATATCAGAGGTTCAAGGAGTAATCTCAATCAGCAGCAGTCTAGAAGGTTTGATAAATCGAAAGTTCAGTGTTTTTATTGTAAAAAATTTGGGCATGTAATTCGTGACTGCAGAAAAAGACAAGCAAATGAAAGCAAGCAATCAGCTAATTTATCTGAGGTATCTGAGACTAAAACAGAGTCTATGTTTATCACCTGTAATATTGCTCAGGAGAGTCCAAAAGATGTATGGTTTTTGGATAGTGGTTGTAGCAACCACATGACTGGAGATCAAGAGTTGTTTAGCTGTTTGGATAGTTCTGTTCAATCAGAAGTAAAGCTTGGAACATATAGTAGAGTTTCTGTCAAAGGCAAAGGAATAATAGATGTTTTGACAAAGAATGGTGAGAAGAAGATTGTGAAAGATGTCTATCTTGTTCCTGGAATGAAATGCAATTTGATGAGTATAGGACAACTAATGGAGAATGGGTATGAGATAAATTTTTATGATAAAGCCTGCACAATTCGAGATAGAGCTCATTGTAATAGGTTGATTGCAAGGGTTGAGATGACCAAGAATAGGATGTTCCCGCTTACAATGAGGAGTGATACTCAAAATTCTGTTAATGCATACAAAGCTAAGACTATTGATCAATCTTGGCTTTGGCACTTGAGGTTTGGTCACCTACATTTTGATGGTTTGAGGTCATTGCAGAAGAAGGAAATGGTGAAAGGGCTGCCAATCATAGAACAACCAGCAAGCTCATGTGAGACATGTATCTTGGCAAAACAACATAGAGAAAGTTTTCCTGCAGGTGTTTCCTATAGAGAAAAAGTACCTCTGGAAATCATACATACAGATTTATGTGGGCCAATGCAAACCCCTTCATTGGCTGGAGCTCAATATTTCTTGACATTTATTGATGATTACAACAGGAAAACTTGGGTATATTTCTTAAAACAAAAGTCTGAAACTTTCGGAGTCTTCAAGAACTTCAAAGCTTTGGTTGAAAAGCAAAGTGGTAAGTACATTAGAGTGCTAAGGTCTGATAGAGGCGGTGAGTATAGTTCAAATGACTTTTTAGATTTCTGCAAGGTTCATGGAATTAAAAGACAATTTACTGCCAGATATACACCACAATGGAATGGTGTGGCTGAAAGAAAGAATAGGACCATAATGAACATGGCTCGGAGCATGTTGAAGACAAGGCACTTACCAAATGACTATTGGGCAGAAGCTGTTTGGTGTTCAATATACATTCTGAATAGGAGCTCTACAAGTAGCTTGACTAGTAAAGTGCCTCAAGAGGCATGGACTGGTAGAAAATGTTCAATTTCACATTTACGAGTTTTTGGGTGCATAGCATATGCACATGTACCAGTTGAATTAAGCAGAAAGTTGGATGATCATAGTGAGAAATGTATATTCATCGGTTATAGTGAGCAATCTAAAGCACATAGATTGTACAATCCCATTACCAAAAAGCTTGTTATAAGTAGAGATGTTGAGTTCAAAGAGGAAGAAGCATGGGATGGAAGTGTAGATGAGTCTATTACAGGAGGAGCTGTGTTATCTCATGAACATGATGAAGAAGAAGAGCATGAATCTCAAGGAGGACAACTAGTACAAGCACCGGTTACCATTACACCAACAACAAATGCATCCACTACAGTCAGAACACCAAGAAGTCTTACACAAGGAGAGGTCTCAACGCGAAGAAATCAACCTACTCCAAGTTCGCAGGTAAGTAATGAATCTGATCCTACTTTAGCTACACTAAGATCTAGATTTAAAGGAATGAAGACTAGAAGTCTGATGGAGATATATGATCAGCATGAAGACCAATTAGATTTAAATTCAAATTTCGCATTGTTAGCATATCAACCTGTTAGTTATGAGGATGCTATCAAAGATAAAGTTTGGGTGGATGCTATGAATGATGAGATAGATGCATTAGAAAGGAATGATACTTGGGAATTAATGAATCTACCTGAAGGAAAGGACTGCATTGGTGTGAAATGGGTTTATAAAACAAAGTTCAATGCAGATGGTGAAGTTGAGAAGCACAAGGCAAGACTTGTTGCTCAAGGTTTTGCTCAACAACCTGGAATAGACTATAATGAAACTTTTTCACCTGTTGCTAGATTAGATACAATTAGAACTGTTTTAGATATTGCAGCTCATAATAGTTGGAAAGTATACCAGTTGGATGTAAAATTTGCGTTCTTAAATGGAATTTTAGAAGAAGAGGTATATGTAAAACAACCTCCAGGTTATGAGATAAGTGGGCATGAAGAAAAGGTTTATAAATTGAAGAAAGCTTTGTATGGGCTGAAGCAAGCTCCTCGAGCTTGGTACAGCAGAATTGATTCCTATCTCATAAGCAATGGTTTTTGGAGGAGTATCAATGAACCTACTTTGTACACCAGGAAAAATCAACATGGTGAGGTCTTAATTGTGTGCATTTATGTTGATGATATTATTTATACTGGCAATTTGATGTTAGAAGAATTCAAAACAGTAATGAGGAGTGAGTTTGAAATGACTGACCTTGGCCTAATGAAGTTTTTTCTGGGAATTGAAGTCTTGCAATCTGAAAGTGGAATCTTTATCTCACAATCCAAATATGCAAATGATGTACTGAAAAGATTTAGAATGTTAAATTGCAAGCCAGTCTCAACACCGGTAGCTACAGGCACTAAGTTAAGCAAGCAAGATGTTGGAAGTCAAGTAAATCCTAGGCTATATCAAAGGATAGTTGGCAGCTTAATGTATCTAACCGCTACTAGACCAGACATCATGTATGCTGTGAGTCTAATCTCGAGATTCATGGAGTCTCCGAAGAGTACTCATTGGCTCGCAGGTAAAAGAATTTTGAGATATGTTGCAGGCACAGTGAATTGTGGAATTTTATATTCAACAGGTTCAGATTTCAATTTCACAGGGTACACAGATAGTGATTTTGCTGGAAATGTTGATGATAGAAAAAGTACATCTGGATATGCATTCTTTTTTGGCTCAGGAGTTGTCTCATGGGCATCAAAGAAACAACCTATAGTCACTATTTCATCAGCAGAAGCAGAGTATGTTGCTGCCACGTCAGCAGCATGTCAGGCCATCTGGATGAGAAGAGTTTTGTTTGATCTTTTGCATGAACAAGGAGCGCCAACAACTATCTTCTGTGATAATAAGTCAGCTATCGCGTTGTCAAAGAACCATGTATTCCACAAGAGAACCAAGCATATTGACACGCGGTATCATTACATTAGAGAATTGGTAAATGATAAAGAAATTAAACTCTGTTTTTGTAATTCAAAGGAACAACTCGCTGACATTTTCACTAAGGCACTGTAACGCCCCATATTTCGACTAGACAGGTTTATCCGTGACACATATTGAACTTTATTTTCTTATTATCTGTTGGACTTAACTAGACTGGGTAAACCATACTTATGACACGATACACCCGATTATATGTTGCTACCATGTGTATGTCGTTATTATGTTATGTTGTCACTATGAATATGATGTTATGATATTATGATCTTACTATGTTCATGCAGTTAATAGGTTATGGTTGTCATGAGATTCGTTTCTTTTATGATGACGATATATATGTTTTAACGTTTTCATTAATGGAATGTGAAATATATGATGTTATACGTGGATGCCATCCTATGATGAAATTGATTGAATTGTTATATGTCATGCATACCTGTGATGAGCTAAAATTGTGGCGTGAAATAAAACGATGTTGATGATATAGATCAATTGGCGATCGAATGGAAATGCTTGTTATAAAATGTGTATTTTGCGAAATACTAACCTACAGGATACAAGGGCTATGGGATAGCGAGATACTTGATCTAATACATGGGATAAGAACTTTTCCATGCAGTAAAAGCTTAGCAACCAAAATTGATGATACGATGACGCAAACTGATAATCTCGATAGCAGCAAAGTATGAGTCGATAAGGGCGTAGGCCCAGTATGTTGAGAGGGATGGATGTGTTTCCCACCCTAGGTTTCCATGATACCCGAGGTCGTGGGAGGGCCGTGCTGAGACACGCTCCCCATGTTGTTGTGATGACGATGGTCGGATGCCTGCTAGGGGAGGATAGGTCCGCTGTTCAGCCGACGCTATCGCTCTCAGGTTCTATGTGGTCAGGTCGGTGAGTCCGACATCCACTTTTGTACTAGCAGAGGAAGGATAGGGAGGATGGAGGACGTAGGTTATGATGGGAGGATATGTTAGTTAGTACTGTTGAGGGTTGGATATTCCTTGATCTTTAGTTAGTGGGAGTAGATACCCTTCCTGTACTTGATTGATTAAACTAATGTAAACATAAAGACAATGATGTTAAATCGTAAAGGGTTAATTGTTAAATAACCGAGGATGTTAAAGTAATTATACTATATATTATGCTTGCTCTTCTGCATGGGGGTAAATACTATTATTAGTTAGCAGGTATGCATAGGCGGAATGGGGTTTGTTTATAGTACATATCCGACATGTGCATACACTGGCCATGCATGCACACCTTGTACGTGTACAATATTACTGGTGTATAACATACTTGTCATGCTTGGATAGTAGTATAAATGTCATAGATAACTCAGTTAAGGATACATCAATCAACTTAGGTAATGAATGGTTAGGTTGTCAATGTGTAAATAAGTGAATTAGTAATTATATGAAAACATTGTAATAATAAATTAAGACAAGTGTCGTCAGTTAACATTGTCATAGGAGAACTGTTGTGAATAGGGTAATGATAGTGTCTAATTAATTAGTAAAATTGTTTAAGCCCTCACAAGTGCTTTGTTTATAAGAACAAGGATGCTATATTGATGATAGGGTACTCATGTGATAAACAAATAATTAAGAATACTATGACTAATTCACCTTTTATTTTTTAAATGGTGATTTAATTATTATTATTAATTAATAAATGGTAATTTAATTATTATTATTACTTAATTAATAATATTCCAGCAACATTTATATCCCTATCGTAACAATTGCAATATAAGTAAGATTTAAAATATTGATTTATAAATTAATATTGTGTGATTATTTCCATTTCAAAAGTTAGCCATAATAGGATAATCATTCTTGAATGGATGTGATGTGAAGGAATAGGTATTAAATATTATTTATTTATTCAGTATGAGTCTTAAAGTTTAAGTTACATGATAAGTTATCTTGTCGAATTGGTAAAACCATTAAGACATGCCTTGTCCCAAACTGAAAAGTCAAACTAGAACATATATTATTGTATTATTTTATTCAAAAAAACATTAAGTGCAAATATGGTGAATAAATGGAGAATTATTAAAATAGATCTCGAATAGAGAACCCGTAGGTAATATCTCCTAACATAATAAATACTTACCATCGAATAATTAAAGTACAATAAATTTACTGTAAGTGCATTAATTGTCGGTGCATTAAGTGAAGAAATATATTATTATATTGTAAACTTGTATAAATGTTAAAGTCAGGGGATTTAATGATTGAAGGGCTCGAGAGAGGGAATTTGGGGTGGTGGAATAAGCCTCAAGTCTTCTCGAGGAAGGAAAGGTATTTAGGGAAGGGTGAAGGGAGAAGAAGGGGAGGTTTTTTTCTTTTGGGGGGCAGAACTGTGATTTTGGAGGTGAAGCTGAGGAAGGGGTAAACTCCAACTCCAAGGAGGAGGTGGAAAAATCTTAGGGAAAACTGCACCTATGGAAATATAGTAAGGAATGATGCTCTCGGGATTATCGGTTTGTGGGCTCGGGGGCTAGGAAACCCGTCGGTTTCCTAGGGCCAGCATGATAAGAGCTGGTCGGTAGGGTGCTTCATTCAATCGGTTGCTAAGCTTTAAAGACAAAAATCTGGAAGAAAATCTACAGCAAGCTATGAGACAATCTACAAATTTCAAACTTCTGGAAACAGGTATTTTCCTGGTTAATTATTACATTAATCATATTTTAAACTTATGATAAAACATTATGCTAAAACATGTATATGCACTGAACTGAAACATGCATGTAAATGAAAAATTATATTATTTTATCTCTCGAATGTTGATGCAAACTACGATAATAGGAAAAATAGTAAATGATCAAATAATAGTTTTATTTATTATCTAGAAACAAAACCGTACAGAAAATTAATTAGTTCAGAAGCTTGTCATGTGCTCTGCCAAAAACCAGAGCACTATAGGCACTGGGAAAAGATATTTTTGAATTTCAAAGTTAAAGTCTGGGCATCTGTGATGCTAATTATGTTGTAAATGTGTAGATGGTTGAAATTAAAGGGGAGAATGTTGTGACACGTCATGTAATTTCAACCACCGCATTGAATGTGAACTCCACCTCTTACCTTGTTTTTAATGCGGTAGATAAGTTTCTGATTTTTGGTTTTTGGAAACAGCCAAGAACTTTCTAGAATGATTCGTTCTGTAGAGCTTGCTCCAGAAGTTTCTGAATGATGTCTGTTTTTACAGAGATTTTCCATTTTCGATGAAGGGCGTGTAATAGATAAGAGTAGTGTTCTGATATATGGAGTTTATGCTGCTGAAAATTAGTGTGGTGCTATCGTGAATTTGTTCCTCTATCTAATTGTCAATGTTTATTATACAATTCTGTTTGAATGTGAATGCGTCCCCTGCATACTGTGTTTTTGGGAATGCTTCCCCTGCCCCCTTTCAGCTTTGGCATCATACGCTCTGGCATCTTGGCGAAAGTTTTCGAGTCTTCAATTCTCCGGTTTGAGCGTGATTGACTCCCCTGCCTCCTTTCAAAAATGAGTCACCCTCTGCGACTCATTCTCTTTGAATACTTGTATATATATCCTTCGAATCTGGGGTAGTCTCACTACCCTTGCAGATATGATGATTATCTTTATATATATTCACAGTTACAACTTGTGCATTTTGTGTTAGAATGGTTTCCTAGCTTAATTATGTCTGGTTAATAATGTTTATATTGCAGGGTACATAATTACCTCATTAGATCTATCGTTCGGTCACTATCAATTATATAAAGTGAAAATAATGGCCTGTAGCCACTGAACTCGATTTACCTTTCAAATAATGGCCTGTGGCCACTTATCTTGACTTACCTTTCAAAGCGCTAATATATAGAATATTGATATAATCTTATATAGATTATTTCTGAAGGTTAATTCTTTTGTCAAATTGACCTTATCCATAAACGGCAATTTTTTTCAATGTCCTTTTGTCATAAATGAAAGTGCGTTGGTTCCAAACTAGCCACTCATTTAACCTTGATTTTTGTATGTAATCTCTCTTTGGCTCAAATGCAAGGGTTAACTAGTAAATTAGGGTTTAGAGGGTCCATTCAAAGATTAAATATACCAATAGTGCTGTTTAACCATGATTGAATCTATCAAATGCAAGGGTTAACTGGTAAATTAGGTTTAAGAGGGTCGATTCAAAGATTAAATCTACCAATAGCACTGTTTAACTATAACTGAATCTACCAATCGTACTGAACGTTAATATTTTATAATATTATTGATTGTGATATATAGCTACTTAACTTTATTACCATTAATAATAAGCTACAAATCAATGAGTTTGACCTCCTTAACTTTACTGCTATTAAAAATAAGCTGTAAATGAATCTTCATCACAACTGAGCTCCTTAACTTTGCTGCAATTAATAATAAAGCTACAAATGAATCTTCATTACAACTGAGCTCCTTAACTTTACTGCAATTAATAATAAAGCTACAGATGAATCTTCATAAAAAAACTGTTTATATAAATTAGGGTTTAATTATGATAAGTACAGTCTTTCTTTTTAATTAAAAAATTACAATAGAAAAACAACATAGTTCATAAAAAGTGTTTGGTTTTATTTTTTTTTATGTAAACTTTACTTTATTTTGTTTATAATCAAACCAATTCTGTCTATTGTTAGATAAATCTATTATTACTTTAAATAATAAGTAAATTAGATTACAAATCTTTAATTTAATGAAAACCATTTTATTTATTATTATTTTTAGATAATAAATAAACTAGATTACAAATCTTTAATTCAATAAAAACGTTAAGTGTTAAGAAAATATAATACTTTTTCTATAATAAAACAAAAATAAATAAAACTTAATTTACAATTTTTTTAAAAATAATTATCTCTCTTTAATTATCATCAACAAAATTCAAAATAATAAAAACAAAGTGTATCCCTTCAAACAATATGAGTATGTTACTAAACAATTAAAGCAACAAAAAGGATTTTTATTAAACAAAACATTCAAAATAATAAAAACAAAGTGTATCCCTTCAAACAATATGAGTATGTTACTAAACAATTAAAGCAACAAAAAGGATTTTTATTAAACAAAACAGTACAAGGACTAAATAATTATCTATATAATTTCAGTATTTTCTTAAACAATTAAAGAAAAACAAGATTTTTATTAAACAATTAAAGCAAAATAAGATTTTTATTAAATTGAACAAGGACTAAATAATTATTTATATAAATTTCAGTTTTTTCTTAAACAAATAAAGCAAAATAAGATTTTTATTAAAGAGAACAATATGATTTAATATAATTAAACAAAGTGTAATCCTTAAAATAGTACAAATATTTTTATAAAAAATTAAAGGAAAATAATTTTTTTATTAAACACAATAGTACAAGGACTAAATAATTATCTATATAATTTCAGTTTTTTCTTAAACAATTAAAACAAAATAAGATAATAAGATTTTTATTAAAAAAAACACTACAAAGAATAAATAATTATCTATATATTTTTTTAATACTTATCTCAAACCATTAAAGAAATATATTTTTTTAAAACTTATCTCAAACCATTAAAAAAATATATTTTTTTAAGACTTATCTCAAACCATTAAAGAAATATATTTTTTAAAGATTTATCTCAAACCATTAAAAAACAACAAGGTTGACAGCTAGTCAAAACCTCTTAATCACCTCAAATTGAGACAATGTTCCTCTAAAACTAGGTTATTAAATTTTTTTTATTTTTTTTTAAATATAAACTCAGTTTCTAGATAATATACAAATCTACAAATTTAAACCTTTCACCATACCCTATAAATAAATACAATTAAATCTTGTCTCAGATAACCAAAGAGTAAACTCCTGTCTTATCACAATTAGCCTTACATTAACTTCCACTGCTGCCATAGATTGATCGTGAAAACGTAGGTTATCTATTCCAGAGATGCCGAAACTAACATTCATTTTTTAGTTTTCTTAAGATTTCGTGAACTGGTTTGGTTTTTTTTCTTTCCGTCAGAGAAAAACAAAAGATTGAATGATCTCCCTATTTTTCAGTAAGTTTCTTATTTTTATTTTTGTCGAAATAAAAATCATTATTTTTTAGCGTTTTAAAAAGACTCCATCTATCACTTAATTAGAGTTTAATTCTTTTTAATTTTTTAAGTTTCCTTAGTTTAAACTTTAAGTATGTGTTACTAAATTTGAATGTTTAAGTTTTCAAATGTTTATTAATATATGTGTATTTATTATAATCAAATATTAAATGATAAGTATATTTTCAAGGGGTTTTACAAAATAGGGTGTTACAACACCACTTGAACTGAATTAAGTGATAATTGTTTTAAGTATGGTATTCATATAATTTTTCAGGAACTAATTTTCTTTGAAATATTGGTCTTCCAATAAATGATGAGCTAATCCATCAATTTTTGTACAATCATTTTTATGTACAATAACTGGTTCTTCATAGTTTATATAGCTTATATTTGCAGTTTGAAAATTTGAAGTTAATAACTTGTTCTTCATAATTTTAATTTCAAGTATTTTCTTATTTGTTCTTCATAGTTTATATAGCTTATATTTGCAGTTTGAAACTTTGAAGTTAATAACTTGTTCTTCATAACTTTAATTTTAAGTATTTTCTTATTTGTTGTGGTTTGATGTTCTTTATCATTTGTTGTAGTAGCTTGTAGTTCTTTATTTAACACTGAATTTTTTCTATTATATGGACAACAATTGTAGGGTTACTTCTTGGAGTATGATGTTTTACTTAGTCTTCGTTTAGTTGAGTCATATGTTGGGAATAATTCTCCCTTTGCAATCACGATATTTTCTTTTTCCTTCTTCCATTTGTTCAAGGGTTTCATTCTCTTTATTTTTTTCTAACCTGTTTTGGAGCAAACCTTCTTAGACATTCAACCTTGTCATAAATAATACTTTCATTACCTTCTTAGGACTTCAACCTCTAGTACTTTAATCTACATGATTATATTGGATGCCATATAACATAGAAGTAAACATTGAAATCAATGTACTATAGGAAGATGTCAGACAAATTTTAATATCAGTGACTAACAATAATTTTAAATAAAATTGAACAATGAATTTATCGAAATTTTAATATCATTGAAATCCATAAATCTTAAAAATAATATTAAAATAAATGTGAAAAACAATACATCTAACAATACTAAGAATGCTGCCATACAAATTTTAATATCATGGAAATCAATACATCTTAAAAATAATATTAAAATAAGTGTAAAAAACAATACATCTAACCATATTAAAAAAAAGTTTTGAAATCAAAGAACAAATTTTAATATCTCTAAAAATGATTGTATCTTAACAATAATTTTAAATAATAATGATTTTCCAAATACGTGTCTTCACCATGTCTATCTATTGGGTGAAGCTGACCTGACGTTTAATGGAATTTCATTCATTTACTTTGTATGTAATCTATGAGCTTTACAGTGAGTACTCCCTGGGATATACAGTGAGAGCATTTCAAATGATGGAGGTAAATGGTGGAATTGAAGGGTTGATATTAATGTGAGGTTCAACTGAATGGACTGCGGAATTCTTTATTGTTGAGGGTGGACTTGAGGCCATGGGGATTGCTAATGAGTTCAGGGCCCAGCTTAACTCGATTATGCATCGGCTATAAAATTCAACTATGGACTTTGTTGGGCATAATCGAGAAAATTCAATCATAGACTTTGACTAATAAAGATAATTACATGTAAAAAGGATGGATGTACACTAATATGATGTAAAAAGGATGGATGTACATAATTAAATTGAATAATTGAGATGTTTGTTGTAATTTGTGAATAACATTTAGTTTCACCAAAACAAATATGCATTCTACATCATTGTAGAAGAAATGTGTAATTTCCATGCATTATCGCATATGTCAAACATATTGAAAAGTATTATTCTCATGATATATATAGAGGTTTAGTTGTTGGAGGAAGGTTTTGTTGCTCAAACATATATCTATTCTCATAACTACTACATACAGAAACATATCTCCACATATTCTTACAACTAGAACACGAAAAAACAGACTCTGCTCGGATTTATGTTCTCTCTCTATATACAGAACTATGTATGTGTATTTATATTTACATGGCTCATATGCAAGGATGGGCATTGATGATGTTGGATAAAGTTGTTATGTCGATGATGAGGACTTTTGTTCTCTCTAATGAGGGTAATCACAATAGCACCATTCATTGTAAGTGCCTAGCAGCTTTTACATGTATGAAGTTTTTAGAAGTTATGGTGTAATCGAAAATATTAGGTTTTCAATTTTTCTTTCTTGTTGTTCTTATGTTTGAACTTATTAATAGTTTGGTAAACTACAACGTATGTGGCAATGTGCGTTTTGTTTTGTAGGTGGTTGCAATGTTGTAATAATTGCAGTCATGATAGAAAAAATCTAAAGGTGCCGTTGTTTTGTAGGTGGCTGCAATGTTGTAATAATTGCAGTCATGATAGAAAAAATCTAAAGGTGCCGCAAGGTGACTGAGGAGTAGTTTTTTTTCATTCAAGATAAAATAAAAAGGACCTCATTAGAGGAAATTTCAATTTAAAATGGGCCTTCCAAAAAATAATACAAATTCCATGCCATCATGTATTAGCCAATCAAAATGCTTTAAAATTAAAAAATGGAGTACCTAAAAAAATTGGAGGGAAAAAATAAAAACTACTTTTTTGGATCGTATTTTCAACTTATCTCCTTGTAGGTTTACTCAAATTTCAAGCGGGAGGACTGGTTGGATGCATAATTAAATTATGCATCCAACGATTACCCATGTTTCATACTTTTAACAACATCCACACCATGAAAAATCAAAAATACATTAAAAACATGTTTTCTCTCACCAGAAACACTTTTTTTAATGTATTTTCATTTTTTCATGGTGTGTATGTTGTTAAACGTATTCAACATGGGTACTCATTGGATGTATAATTTAATTATGGGTGGAAACGTGAAGGTGGGTAACACTTTGGTGAGAATCGGCGGGGGAAGAACTATAGCGGAGGTTATTCGGCCGAATAAGTTTAATTATTCGGCCGAATAATCTATTTATTCGGCCAAATAATTAAACTTATTCGGCCGAATAAATTAGTATTTATTCGGCCGAATAACCGTTAACGGGCCACCGTTAGACATAACGGTGGCCTCGAAATATGTGCCTTGTTTTAGCCGGACGGAGGAAACTCATGGCGGTGTGTACAATTATTTGGCCGAACAATTATTTGGCCGAACAATTATTCGGCCGAACCATTATTCGGCCGAATAATTGTTCGGCCGAACACTTATTCGGCCGAATAATTGTTTGGCATAAAAACTCGGTCCCGGCCCCTCACCCGTCACTTTCTCTAGATCCCGTGGACCCATGTGGCTCTGATAGTGGCCCTTCCTCTGCGTCATCCATCCGCCCTGTCGCCTATTTGCCACCCGATTTGTCGCTGGCTTGTGTCGTTGACCCACCACCCTGCGCGTAAGTCCGCTGTTTGTCGTAGCCCCCGCCTCTGCCATTCGTTTGTTACGTCTTTCCTGCGCGTTCTCGCCACCTGCACGTAAGTGAGGTTACGTCTTTCCTGTGCGTAAGTGAGGTTACGTCTTTCCTGCGCGTTTGTCTTTTCGTTTCGGCCATTGAACGCGATAACATCTACAGTAGTTTTCTTGTTGTAGAGTTATCCAGCGGACGGTTGAACATCGTTGAGGTGCTGCAGCTGGCGACAGATCGACGCGGTGTGTGCAGAGGTAAAAGGTTTCGTTTTTTGCTTTTGAAAATGTGTTTTTCTGTCTTCAAGTTTCTTATTGAAGTTGTTGTTGTTATTGCGTTTGTCTTATTTAAGTTGATGTTGTAACTACAGGTCTTTCATTCCATCTGCCACGACCACTTTGTTTCGGGTGTTTCAAATTCGGATTTGCGCTGTTTTCGGCCAGATTTCAATTTGCCTGCTTTTCTTTTGGCTGCATTGTAGAGGTAAGGAGATTTAATTTTTGTAATTGTCTCCATTTTTATTTACGTGTCGTTTCGTTTTATTTACGTGTCGTCTGTGTCCATGGACAGAGTCCATGGACTCTGTCCAACTGGGTAGAGTCCATGGACTCTGTCCAGCTGGGCAGAGTAAATGGACTCTGTCCAAATGGACAGAGTCCATTTACTCTGCCCAGCTGGACAGAGTCCATGGACTCTGTCCACTTCCTCAGAGTTCTCAGACTTTGGTCTAATTGAATGTCGAAAATGATTTAAATTTAAATATAAAGAGGAATATCGTTAGTGTTAAGTTGTTTTTTTAAATTGTTGTATTTGGCTGTGTTTAGAAATGAAAATTAAAGTAGTACAGTAATTTTATTTGGAAATGACATATTCTATTTATATATAGGCTTGTTTTATTCATGAACTCTGTCAACATGTCTATGTTGACAGAGGTCATGAACTGTGTCTATTTACAGAGTGCAGAGATCAATATATTAGTTCTATTACAAACTGTGTGGATAGATAGCTTAGATACAACCAAATTTTAGACAATTAAACTCTATTTTTTATAAAACAAAAATTTAAATGGACTTTAGGTACAATGGAACTATAGACATGAATAGGCTTTAATTTAGATGTATTATAGTTAGTTTTATGCAATTGAACAATAATAGTCGTAGTCATTTTATGAAATACTAGGTGATATTATGCCACAATGGTTTTGAGTTTTATTCTAGTAAAGGTGGTGATCTTGGTATTATGTTTTCCTTTGTTTGCAACATGGCAGACTTGGAGAACATAATACCAAGAATCGTTACCGTTATCAGATTGAAATTAAAGATCATTGTCGAACATGGCCAATTTGGGAAACATGTCATTTAACTCAAGCATAATACTATGAACAGTAAAAAAAAATTTATTCTATGGAATAATGAGAATACTTGTAGATATAATTTATGTTTAGAGTATTAAAATATCTTGTTTAAATTATTAGTTTAAGAAATGGAAAACCATTATAAAAAATGGCAAATTTGGAAAACATTTCAACTCAAAACATAATAGATGAATTGTCAATTTTTATTTTATTTTGTGCAATAATGAAAATATTTGCAAGATGTAATTTATGTTTTAGGTATTAAGTTAGGTATTAAGAAGTTAAAACAGATTCATGAACTCATTCTTTGACATAAAGAAATGAACCCATTACTTAGTACTTAACTATATTGGTTCCATTCATTTTAAACATCAAAAACACTTAGAAAATTGGTACATTAATTCATCAAACATCTAACAATATTAGCTATACTCTTTCTGAAAACTATTAGATGATAAATTAGGTAAATCTAGGTACTTGTTAAATAACTTAGTCTCTTTAGTAGTTAGGTTTTAGAATTCATAGAATTAACATGTAGGATTTGAATATGTAATTAGTTGATATTTGTGTTTAAGTGTAGGCATTATATATCAAATGGAAAGAGAGGATTCTTTGAGGTGAAAGCGTAGGAGGTCTTCACAATCTTCTGGGGTAGGTGGTACGAGTGATAATCAGAGGTTGTCAACCTCCCTGTAACATCCCCAAATTTCAAAAAATTTCAAAATTTCCATAAGTGGTCTTAATAGCAATAATTTCTATGCGAAAAACATGGGTTTACGTTATTAAAAACTGCTTACAAATAATTACAACATTGTGATGTTTATCTCGGTTTATAAATGTCTTTATAATAATCAAGGGAAAGATCCTTCGGAGGAGATTTATGTATATTAAGTACTATCTCCCATCATTTTTGCATGAATAAGATAAACGTTTTATTTCAACTAAATCGATTCTTAATTTGAGATGTCAACCATTTCTTAATTCTTGCGGAAACACAAAACTTCATTATGTCTTCATATACATCCTTTAAAGAAGCATGTACGCCCTTTATTAAACCAATAGAACAACCTAAACAATCATAATAACAAAAAAAAAAAATCATAAGATGAACATACTAGCATTATACATCATGTAAACCTCCAACTTTCTATAGGAATCATATACATCATAATAATCATAAACATTTTTAGGAACAGAAACAAGCACGCATACATAAGACACATTGAGAAACATCATAGGCCACATAAGAGACAAAGGATAACGTGGTTCACCCGTACACGGGCTAGTCCACAAAGGTGTGTGCATCTTTCATTAATTCGTCAAAAATACAGTGTTACAATCTGCCATATAACGATGGCTTTCCACTTGCTCGAGTCCCTATTTAAGAGAGAGCATATTTAAAACTTTCCAAGGTCTAACTTAGACAATACAGGGGTTTTACTTTTTATAAATACGTAAAGAATTATCTAACTACTATTTCCAATGAATTTAAACTCCAACTTTTCTCAAGGTCTTGTAACCAAACTCTTGTTCAATCATTATAATGTTAACAATATTATGACTTCTTTTATCCTACTTAGGATACTTATATCTAAAAGGAAAACAATGCACTAAACTCTTATTTCTCTTTATTGGATTATTTTGACTACACTTACTAGACATGTTTATCCAACCCCAAGGTTTATAACGTCCATCTAAGTAAGTGTCAAGATAACATAGAAATGACAAAGGAGATCTATTACACTCGTAGATGTTTATCCAACTGTATAACCAATAAACGATATGATACATTCACAAAGTCACATCTTCGACCATGTAACTACAAGATTATCTATATAACAACAAAATGCCCGAGATAGAACTAGCATTTCAACTATGTTTGACTGAGACCACTTGGATCTATACACTAGACATGAACAACAATTCCAGTTCCGATTCACTACGTCTTATGGAGTTCAAACTGGTCGGTAAATAAAAAGAAAAAGTATAAATAACTAGGGTTAAATCGAAATAGATCCTGCTCGCCATCATAACACTTTTCCAGAGTTCGATCATATTCAGTTATATACTAAAATAGGAAAAAATCTGCTAAATTACGCTGTCTCTATACCGAGCTCTACATAAAACCTCAGGGTTATTATAAATTTCAGACGGGATTTTCTGTCGACAGGGGTTTTGCAAAGAAGTAGATCTTTTCTGTAGTATCACACAACCACCCAACTATACTAAAACAATACGTTGAGTTTCCTACTCTATTCTCAAAATAAAAATATATATTGTACATATTTACCCTCACGGAACTGTTCTCAATACATTTACAGATCTAGGGTTTTAAATATATACGTTATACTTAAAGAAAAAGAATGCAGAGATATACTAAAATAGACAATGATAAATCTGATAACAGTGTTCCCGTTAAACAGAGTACTAACCTCATTCGCCATAGATCAAAACAAAGGCAAGGAATTTACTATACAACATTACTCTGTTCACCAACAAATTCAGTTAAGCCACGCACTACTCCTTGACTCGCACACCGCTTGCTCAACCAAGCAGATGTTGATCATCTCCCCAACTCCATCGTGGATTTGCCTTTCCTAACAGAGAAATCGGTGCAGAGGGATGCGAACCAACATGTCTGGATTTACGCCTCTTCCTCCCCTAATCGATGCAGATGGATGTAGATTTATCAGCCGGAATCTACATCTCTCCTCCCAAAAAAATAAAAGGAATTTCCCCAAAAAAAAACCCCCCTTGACTGAGTGCAGGTAGTTACTACAAATTGTGGGAGTGGTGGAGGTAACTTCTCGAAGATCCAGTGACAGATGTCATTTTCATTTAGACAAATGGGAAATTTAATCAACTGTCTGGTCGTTCCACTAAGGGGCAAAATTTAAAACTAGTAATGGCATCCCAGATTCCAGTACAATCCTCTTCGCCTACCACCGGCTTGTGTTCTCTCTGTATCTTCCCAGGATCAAAACTTGTCCTGTATATAAATGCTACATGCCTCCTTCGCATCCACTATCCAAGATCTTCATTGATTTCCCCACCGTTTCCTCCTTTTACTCGGTATCAAAAGAAAAATAGCGCCCAAAAGGATTTTGCCTTCCTTCGAGGAGACCCATGCCAGCGATATCTCCAACGTGGTTTATAGCCCAACTACAGAATCAATAGATATTTACCCAATTTCTTTATCAATGTTAATAAACTGAAACCATTGAGACTCCAAAAGTAAGAACGCAAGTCTCATGCGCAACCTGGACCCATTATTGAATTGGTGTATAATGACTCTAGGCGAATCCATTTCTTGTGTAGATTAATGCATGTTGCATCAAAATTTCTGCAGAAACATAGGCTTCTGCCTCTCATTTCAAAGATATTTCTTAATCGTAATGTGCATCGTAAAGAAAAGTAACCATGCAAGAGACCAAAGCCGTGGCAAGGATCTTCAATATCTCCATCTATAGTGATGCCATCATAGATTAACAATCACGCAAACCTCTCACAAAAGCATGGCCAACAATCTCCATTCATTTCAACAAAACGATAAAAAGAGTCTTGAAAACAAAAGCCACAGAAAAATAAACAAGACAAGTCTTCGAGGTACAAGCTTAACTGTGTGCGAGGCGCCCAGGATATGATATCAATGCAGCAAACCTAACAAATATTGCTGTATGAAATTATCAGGATTTTTCAATGAAAGGGGATCCCTGGCTATTGCCAATAGCAGAAAACCAGGACATCACAATAACTACCTTGGTCTTTCCATAATGTATAACTTTCAATGTATGTACTATAACAAGGACATAGTTCATATTTCAATTATTTGTATAATGTATAAATGACCTATATGTTAATAAAAAATATAGAAGATATGACTTCTAAATATTTTTCCAAAGTATATCTTTTATCTTCTAAAAGGAACTAAGGATATGATGGCATCGTTTACTTTAAAGAAGGTAATTCTTTATAATTAAGATGATCACTTACAAGAACCTCATAAAGTAGTTAACTTCATGTTAATATAATATTATAGGAGTTATTTAATGACTTGTGTCTAATATCAACTAATGTCAACATAGGATACAACACTTATAACTTATAACCAAAGTATAACTTATAACCAAAGTTTAACGAGTCACTCAAATTTTCATAACTTTATGACAAGAAACATGTTCACTTTTAGTTAGTGACCTAGGTAATACATTCTCCTCATATAAGTTATCCTTTTACTTTTAAAAGATAGTCTCTCTTTTTTTTTTAAGCTTTTACTGATAATTTTCTATCATGTTCTTACTTGAAATAAGACCATAACTTAAATCACATCTAGGATGATCTCAATGATCATCTAATAAATACTTCGTTTTATGCTAGTATATAGGTCATAGGAGCTCCCTATTTGTTTGTAGCGAACAGTTTCTCCACTTAGGATTGACCCTAACTTTAGGATGACACCTAAAAGTACTTAGGTCTTTGAGTAAACTTACTTTTCGTCGAGTTCCTGTGACACCAAGATGAACCTCATCATCAATATCTAGATTTACTCGGATTCTTAACATTCGAATCCTTTCCCCAATGGATTTGTTCGTCCATCGTTTTAGTTGCGTCATTATAAGTTTACGATATACATTCATAAATCTACTAGGGATACAAGGAGGGATATTACATCCTCCTCCCCTTTAAATATAACACCGTCCTCGGTGTTCATACTTTTTAGCAGTTCGCTTGTTTCGTCATCTCTATTTTGACCCTTTCTAGCCTTTCAAAAATTTCTCGCAAGTCGTTATGGATCACACCTGAGTTTTCGGCTACACAACCGGGTTCCTAGGAAAACGAAAATAATAATAAAAACTTTATCATCAACTTCATAATCAAACTCAGAAACATAAATCCTGAGTTCTTTCCTGTACATATCACTTGCAATATATATGGGATAAATCTAATGCTCTATGATTCTATACTGTTGACTAAACCAACAAATAGCATTCACTTGATCCAGGAAATTCTTGCCTAACACCTTAGTGCTCACGCAGCAATCTTTTCTCTCATGTCTTTGCCTAACACCTTAGTGCTCACGCAGCAAACATTTCATTCATGTCTTGCCTAACACCTTAGTGCTCACACAGCAAACATTTCTTTCATGTATACTAAGCAGCGTCCTGCCTCCCACATATACATTTTCTTATAGCTTGCCTAGGTCTTATAGCCAGCCGATTCTCCAAGAATCCTAGTGGCTGTTCAATCCCTGATTTAGGGAGTATTTCAATGCCATTATAACACTCTTTACACAATTCCCCTCAAGCCTTCTCGCTTGAGTCCCGGAATTTATTTTCCCAAGCCGCCTTGCTTGAGTCTAGGAAAATCTCATTCGAATTCATCAATTATTTCGTCACATTACGTTTTGTAATCCTACAATTTCTCGGACCAATTTGGTCTAGTTCTTTATTCAACAATAATTAACAATAATACAAGCTGCAATGTGGATCTTTCATCCTCACCCCTTTATTGTATCATGCATATTATATTAAGCTTTTGTCTTTCAACAAGTTCCACCGAGTTTTTGGCCATCTGCCAAATTCAATTGTTAGTAACAATTTATATAACAAAATCAAATATTGTAAATAAGAAAATCATTCATTCTTCAAACTACCATATCCATACTTGATCATCTGAAGTAAACGTTTTCTCCTTCCAAAGCATAACTCACTTACTTAATAGGATTACATAATCCCTAGAAAAAATAATATTATTCCTATGATGACCCGTGGACATTATGATTTCTTAACCTCGAATGTTATCCTTCACCATTCAAACACACTTCCTATTTTAGTTATACAACTTCTCTTTTGTATATACTAATATCACATAGGAATAACCAATTTTCTAAAACATATTTGCATACCTTATAATGATAACCATATACCTTTGCAAAGGCGACCGCATAGCTCACCTTCATCTGCCGAGGGTCCAGTTTACCTCGATTACTGTCTCAAGGATCACTTCCGATCTACCCTGCAAATTCCATGTCAGCAATGTCTTCCTTAACACATAATAAATAAAAACAGTCATTCCTTGTGGCAACATAAGGACGTCAGAAGATTACCGCATCCTACTAACCTGTATTTATTTCATGTTGGTTCTAGGTTTCCAATAATCTATCCGTTTTAACAAAATAATCAATTTGAGAAAACATATAACTGTACATGAATAGCAAGTCGGCATAATTATTGAACAAAAATAAAAGTATCACTATTACTCATTGTTTCCCACGTCTATCTTAGTAGAAATTACTGAAGTAAGAGGTATATATAAAAGGTACTCATGCATTCTTTAACGGATTTTCAAGTATCCATACATATAACACAAAGCTTTGACCACATGAAGGTATAATCCTTCTGTCAACCACTCCCAGTATCCCAACATTCCTAGTAAGGATTCCTGAAAATCATAACATTTCAACATAAGCATCTTTTTAACTACTTTGAATACGCATGTATACTTCTTGAGTAATTACAACCATCATCCTTTTGAACCTTCAAGCAAGGCTACCAGCGTGTTCCCATGTCACACATTTATACTTCATTATTATATACAATCCTATACTGCAAAGAGATAAGGGGATTCTTAACAATTATTCTCTTTTATCCCTTGAAATCTTCAGATAAGGTTATAATGACGAAGGATACTCGTTTGTGGAAGTAGAGTTAAGTCGAAGGTCATGAAAATCATTCACAAGGATGGCAATTTCCTAGTCCTAGAAAATTTCTCACAGTAGAATGTCCATTTAAACCAAATGAAGTTAATTCCTATCCTTTCAATCTTTTACCTTGAGGATGACCCTTTGTTAATCATTCATAAAATTTTTACAATTCTTCTAATCATCTATGGTTTGGATAGTAACATTACTTACATTAACCTTGAAGATTATATATTTATAAAATTAACTAATCATTCTTTTCTACCAGGTCACATAACAATTAAGGAAGAACACACAACTAATATTCTATATCGAAACCATCACATGTAATATTCAATATAATGTACAAACATCTTCTACACCTTCTCTCAATAACATTTAGCCAATAAGGAGAATTTCAGGAGTTACTCCTTAGTACCATTTATGCATTTTTCTAACATGATAAGGATCCCTGCACCCTACAATCTTGTGCGCATACTTAATACAATCGTCCCAACATAAATGCGTGAAATCAATAACTAGGTAATTCCTGACAATTTTCCAATCCTTCTCATAATGACCTAACCATCATTCATTCAATCCTTATGATTCAATATGTTTTCTATCCTGTCTTCTTTTGTATAGTCACCTTTCCAAGCCTAGAACTTTTCTTATCCTCATAAATATGATTGAAGCAATCAAGTACCTATGATGAATGTCTATGACTTGACTTATATATGTACTAAAGCCCTACCAATGGCATCAATCGACCATATATGAATGTACATCTTTCATTAGATACATAATCCTAAATATGTTTATGAACTTTTGAACATGCAAACGCTCCTATGATTCTCATTACTATCATTGCGATCAACGTATATGAAAATATTAACAAGATCACCAAGGTAAATATAGGAACATATTCAAACTATTTTAATCATTTTTAAAGAATACTTTCTTATCCTTTAATGAAACTAATTGTAGAGCATAAGGAGATATTCATACTCTAGTATTTGTAAACAGAAGATCATTCAATCTTCGGGAGGAAACATATAAATGCTCACATATAGACAATGCTTTTCCTTTAGAATGCTTCAACAAGTGAAGTATACTTACTTGCGATTTAAAAGACATCTTGTCGATTACCTCTTGCTGATTCCTTGGAACATAAATCCTTTGTTTGCGTCTTATCGATGGAGTTCCCTTGACCAGCTTATATTATCTCCTCAACTGAGCCCAACTATGCCCGAGTGTTTGCAACCTGTGCTCTGATACCATATGTAACATCCCCAAATTTCAAAAAATTTCAAAATTTCCATAAGTGGTCTTAATAGCAATAATTTCTATGCGAAAAACATGGGTTTACGTTATTAAAAACTGCTTACAAATAATTACAACATTGTGATGTTTATCTCGGTTTATAAATGTCTTTATAATAATCAAGGGAAAGATCCTTCGGAGGAGATTTATGTATATTAAGTACTATCTCCCATCATTTTTGCATGAATAAGATAAACGTTTTATTTCAACTAAATCGATTCTTAATTTGAGATGTCAACCATTTCTTAATTCTTGCGGAAACACAAAACTTCATTATATAGGGATACAAGGAGGGATATTACACTCCCCTCGGGACTCTAATTTATTTTATAGTTCGCATCGACGAGGTGAAAGGGATACAAATGATTCCCCTATATCTTCTGTGGGAGAACGTCGATCTCGACCCTCTATTGGTATATGAATATCGATCTTTTAACATTTATATGCAAATTGTCTTTTTGTGTGCGCAAAATTTGTAGTTGTGTTTATACAAAACTTTATTTTCATTTGAAGCACAGCATGTGTAACGAACCCAAAATTTCGTAACATTTAAAACTTTTCTAAGTGCCTAAAATGCCACAAGAAAATATACGGAAATATAAAGTGTGGGTTTAATTCCTTAAATTATTGCTTACAAAAATTAAAACCTTGCAATGTTTATTACTGTTTATAAATGACATTATAATAATCCAGGAAAAGGTCCCTCAATGAAACTCATGTATATTAAGTACTAACTCCCCTCATTTTGCATGAATAGATAGATGTTTTACTCTTAACTAAATCAGTGCTGAACTTAAGATGTCAACCATTTCTTAAATCTTGCGGGAACACAAACCTCATTATGTCTTAATATACATCCTTTAGGGAACATTTACTGCTTTCAATAAAACAATCCCAATGGTAACAACACAATCATAATCATAAGAGAAGCATTATATCCACAACCAACCTTTTAAATGAATTGTATATATCAACGTAATCACAACCATTTTAAGGACATAAACAAGTACTCATATATGAAACACATTGAGAAACACCATGGGAAACATAGGAGACAAAATATAACGTGGTTCACCCGTACACGGGCTAGTCCACAAAAGGTGTGTGCATTCTTTTATTATTTAGCCACAAGGGATTACATCCGGCAATGCCATTGTTGTCCTTTTTACTTTCTACTCTCTTGCAGACTATGCTACCCTGGCAGGACTCTTAAGCCAGAATCATCTCTATACCAAAGCGATGGCATAAACACTGGTTAGTACAAAACATAAGACAATGACTGTATGTACTCAGTCGTTGATTATAACAAATACGACAGGGATCTGTAAGTGAATAGCCTATAAAGTCACAAAAATGAAGACACCTCAATATGCGATCGACAACAATAACCAATAGAAACAAAATAAAAGATACATGTAGCCACCGAAACCTTGGTATGCAAATCGACAGAGCAGTAATAATTACACAGCACTGAACCCTTGAAATCGCTGTATGTATCATCGACAGAGTAAATGAAACCATGCACAAGATGGAAGAACCAGAAATCTCAATCCATAATATAACCGAAGGATTCTAATCAGATCGATTTACCACACAAAGACTTTGAGCATTCTTTAACGAACAGTACAATATCCCTATCCATCTCTAAGCGGAGAGCCAGACGTGGCATCAATAAAGAAGAAAAACTCGCAAGGAAAGATTAATGGTTAGAAAAACAAAAAAGGGGCAGAGATCCAATGCTGGACGAAAATGCAATCTCAAACCAACATGGTCATTGAGTAACCATCTACATAATTTCCATATATATATATAATCTATTTTTAATTCTTTATACATATAACAAGAAAAACATAAAGAACTATCAATAACATTTAATTTATATTTCAGGCAATTGATGCAAGGATGATCAAAGGGAAACGAAAGAACTAACTACCATTCACGCTATTATAAGATCTTAGTAAGTAGGATATTTCACACATGCAACCAAATCGTCAATGCTGAGATTCTAGCGTGTGCTGCGTGATCAATTCGACACTCGCGTATAAAATACATTAAACAGAAAACTCAAGGTCGAATGGGGATCTTACTGATCCTACAATATAAACAAAAAAAAACAGAGCTATACCATATCGGGTCAATATAAATCTCCACAGTACTCTGCGCATATTTGTATATAGACTGTATATAAATATATATTGCAGAAATCACGCGTCTATACTGCCAACTCGCAGTCATGAAACTAACACGTAGAGGTTCGGGGAGTCTTCACATCAGTTACGGCACTAAGATTTGAGTTTAACTTACCTTCATTTGGCTTACACGTAAACAGTGCAGTGGAGATCAAACTCAAAGGCTGAGAAGAAAAAGGAGATGGAGACCACCATGCATGCTCAACAAAAAGGGAGAAAAGAAGACTGAATCTGACTCCGCCACGGTAATACATCATATAAAATTTAGAAGGAGAACATCATCATCGCAAGACCTACATACCTTATCGCAAACCGATCTCCATTATTGCCGTTGTAACAGCCATATAGCGCAGAGTTCCACACTGCCAGCTTACTGTGTAAACGCCTCATACAAGAACTGAACCCAATTTGCGTAGCGATCCCTTCAGGGAATAGCCTCTCCAGGACATAGATCAACCATCTTCAAATGCACAGATATCAGATGATTATCCCTTTTTTTTTCCAATCCTCAGATCCTCGAGATCTTTTTATTCTACTGCAGCTACAGATATCTCCTCGCTGGCTCCCCTACGTTGAGGCACATCACCCCCCTTTCATCAACTGTCAGTGCTAAGATGTAGGAATCGACCCCGAAATTACCTCATCATACTACAAGATCTCGGCATCACTTTCCTTTCCAGAGTGTCCGTCCACCTTCTCACATTAAATTTTAACGACAACATTCTCTCTTGGAGAGTCCGTCCACCTTCTCACATTAAAATTTAACGACAACACTCTCTCTTGGAGTGTCCGTCCACCTTCTCACATTACAATTTAACGACAACCCTCTTTCTTGGAGAGTCTGTCCACTCCCCACCATTTAATATGACAACGGAAAATTTCAACAGATCTCTTCCGTGAGTGTTAACACCTAAAAAGTGCTCACTAGCTCATTCCCTTACTCACATGACCCATTTGTCCACTTTTCCACCATCTGAGCCTCTGAAACCAACAAAAGGTCACCAAAAGACCTTGGTACACCCCTTTTTCCATTTAAAAAGATTATTTTTCCAAGAAAATCATAAAAAACCCTCAAAAAGGGTCCAAATTCCCAAAAATATTAAAAAGGGAATTCAAATATTATTTTTATTCAAAAAAGGAAAAAGGAGGGAAAATTACCTAAACCATGTTGGTCAATACCATTGGTTTCCACAAAACCACAAATGGTATTCCTCACCACCAAAACCTATAAAAAGGTGGTAGGGGCTCCTCATTTCACATCCTTCCATTATCTCATCCTTATGCTGCTGAAATCTCCCATGAGCACTTTTAGCCATTGAAGCAACCTTGGAGAAAGAGACCTATTGGAGTTTGGAGCTACTCATCTTGGGAGTTGCTCAACATCAACCTTCACCATTGGAGGTAATATCGCAAGCACTTGCTTGCCCCCCACTTTTCAATACAAAAATTATTTCTTATGTTTCTTGTTCTTGATTTTGAAATATTTACATTATTTGCTTAGATTCTTGTTTAGATCCATGAAAAGTATTGTTTATTTAGTTTATTGTTTTTATTTCTATTGAAACTGCTACTACTAGTTAGTAGGTGCCCATAGCACTAAGCTTGGTTGCAAAACCGAGCCAACAGTTTTGGTGACTCCGCTTTGGTTTGAACTTTAGATCTCTAGCTTTGCCATTAAATCTTAGTTTTTATGAGTTTTTAACCATTAGATCCATAGATCTGCCATCTTAGACAGCAGATCCATTGCTGTTCTGAGATTTGGCCCCAAAAAACAGCCCTAAATTTTAAATTTTTGAGTTCGTTTCTCGTTTTCCGTGCACGGCTTCCGCCTCGCGGCTTTTTGCCAGACAGTCGCGCGGTCCATCGCGACTTTCCTGCATTTTTCCGCGCGGTCCATCGCGGCCTTTTTCCAGACAGTCGCGCGGTCCATCGCGACTTTTCTGTGTTTTTCCGCGCTGCACACCGCGGCTTCGCGGCCTTTTTCCGCGCTGTCCATCGCGACTGTGCGCCCAAAACCTGCGCGGTCCATCGCGTCTGTGCGCCCAAAACCTGCGCGGTCCATCGCGACTGTGCGCCCAAAACCTGCACGGTCCATCGCGACTGTGCGCCCAAAACCTGCGCGGTCCATCGCGACTGTGCGTCCAAAACCCGCGCGGTCCATCGCGACTGTTCGGCCAAAACCCGCGCGGCCCATCGCGGCTGTTCGTCCAAAACCCGCGCGGCTGAATTTTTTCATTCGGCCATCCCGATTTTGAAAAATATTTTTTACTGTACTTTCTGCCCATAGCACATTTTTTACAGTACTAAATTCTGCACATTTTCCAGATTTAGAAAATTTTTTTTACTATTTAAAAGTGCATACATAGAAATCTTTTTAAAAAAATTTTCAAGAAAGTGAAAGAAAGATTCATTTTGGCATTCTTTATCTAGATTCAAATTTTTTCTTGTTTACTTCTTTAGAATCTTGCCCTTAGCAATTTTTCTCAAAACAAAGAAATCCATTATTTCTTTTAAAAAGAAGTCTATTATTTGCTTTCATAAATCCAAAAAATCCATTATTTTTTGAGTTATTTTTGAAAAAGCAAATTAATTTCTTTTAGTGAAAAAAGTCTTAACTATTTGCTTGTTATTTTTCGAAAAGTCCTTTATTTTTGAAAAATTTCCCTTAAAGCATTTAATTTTTTCAAGTTCAGTTTACAACACCTCACGTGCACTCACACGATCACTTAATTGAACTAAGACTTAAAACTTACCCTAATCTGAACACACTCTTAACCCCACTTGGGGAACACGAAAAGAATTCTTGTAGCTAGGTAGTATTGGGGGGATAGGTGTTCCAATAACACCCCTCAGTTCATACATCTGAGACATAGAAGTTGTCCAATTAGGGAGCTAAAATCTCTTAGTACTTTTTGGCGCGGTCACAACCGGTTTGTGGGAAGGCCTCTCCCCTAGGAGGGTTGAAGTCGCGAGGATGGTTCCGGAAGCCTGAGTGGGATACCGAAACCCATTCAGTAACCGAAGGGCTACCATTCGCAGTTCTCGGGATATCCCTGTATTGGGATATTGCGATCAAAGGACCAAACGGCAGATTTACCTTTTCTCGACGCGTCATGAACGGAGTATCCTAGTAGCCTGTCTTTTTAGGATTGATTACCCGGTGTCCCTCCCGGTAGGGGGATATCTAGCCGTTGTCTCTACATTCATATTGTCTGACTTGGATTTCATCACCTTGCAGGGGATATCGTCTGTTTGAGTCACAATACTTTTAGATTAGGTGTTTGCATGATCTTTACCACCTTTTGAGTCTAGTTACACCTATTTTTTCTAGGAGCCGCTTGCATGTTGGTATTCTGACCGGTTGTTGCATTCCTCCACTTATTGTAGCACAGCTGCTAGGATAAGTGCATTTTTTGAGGATTGATTTTTTGGCCTGTGAGCCTTCTTTTTTCACTCCCCTTCTTGCACCCTTGGTTGCATTAGGGTTTTGAGTCTTTTACATATATATCACCACCTGATACTTAAAACAACATTTTATACATAAAACAAAAAACATATTTCTCACCATTGAGAATTCTAGACGTTCTCGTCGTCTACGGGGCGAACTCCCAGAGTTCAGTCCACTTGGCTCTCCACGTCACGGACGCAGAGCATTATCCCTTGATTCGACACATCGTCGATCATTTAGACGGTCATCCGATTCTGACATACCCCACTTCACCTTTGATTTGGAGGTAGAATCCGAAAACCCCACAGAGTTACCACCGACCACAATTATGTCTAGAACACCAGATGATCCACAATTTACATTAACCATAAGTCAGACATCAGCAGACCTTTCTGCAGGAATACCATCCATGACAACATCCACCCCCTTGGGTATGCCCAATATGGGTACCACTCCACATTCAGGAATGCCTAACACAGGGCCACCACCTGTCATGGGCATGCCCAACATGGGGGTCATACCCCCTTCGGTTTCCACAAACCCTATCCCAGGAATCCCTAGTACGATTCCTAACCCAAGTGTCACTCCTGTTGCACTTGGGAGTGCTATCCCAGGAATCCCTAGTGCGATTCCTAACCCGAGTGTAACCCATGTTGCACTCAGTAGTGCTATACCAGGAATCCCTAGTGCGATTCCTAACCCAAGTGTAACCCAGGTTGCACTTGGGAGTGCTAACCCATATCAGGCCACACCTTTTGGAGGGCACATACCCTCCATACCTAGCATACCTATAGGCGCTACTGGACCCCTACACCATACCACAATGGCTAGGCAGGTCCCGGTTCCGGTCACCACATCCGCTAGTCTACCATACATGGCAAGTCTCAACCTGCCAGATTTAGCTAGGCTCACAAATGACCCCATTAGGCATGATCCTGCTTGGCCCCATATGCCCACTAAACTTCCCTCTGACATCCCTAAGTTTGAGGGTAAGGCAGGAGAAGACCCCCAAAACCACATCATGTCCTTCCATTTATGGTGTTCCTCCAACTCCATAGTGGATGACTCAATCCGCCTCCGGCTTTTACAACGCACCTTCACTGGCTCCGCAGCCAAATGGTATATCGAGCAGCCCCATGGGATGCATGCCACATTTACCTCCCTTGCCTCGACTTTCCTACAATTCTTTCAGCTACCTGTCCGCTATGATGCGGGTGTCGAGATCCTACTGTCTTGCAGACAGAACACGGCCACGCATATCACTGACCATATCCATGATTGGCGTCGGCGCCGAAGCCTATGCAAGATTAAATTAGACGACCGAATCTTTTTAGACTGGTTCCTTAAATCCCTCCTTCCTCTCATTGCGAAGGATGTAGCATCTGAAAGACCTCAGTCTGAGGAAGAGGCCATCCTCAAGGCCCAACAGTTTGATCTCATCTACGCCCAGTCGGGTTACCTATACACGATCATACCGGACGCCCCACGAGGCGACTCTGCACGCGGTGACACACCGGGGGCATCACATGCCGCTGATGGCATTATTGGCCAAATTACACCGCAAGCAAAACCTTTCAGTATGGTGAGCACCATGCCCGCCCCAGACCTTTCTAGGGCTACATCTAGTTCCGGAGCGACGACTTCCTATGCTGCAACAAACCAGACCCATCACGTTCATGGACCCTCTTGTCCACAACATTGTTATGGCCAAGCGCCATCAGCATATGTACCTCCTACATACTATGCTCAACCTACGGTTCAGACCCCCATGCAGTTCCCACAACAGCCCATGCATTACCCACAACCGGTTGCACCAGCTAACCTCACACCTCCACCAGCTCAGGGATACCAACAACCCCAACAGGCAACTGGACCACCTCCAGCTCCACCTGCATACTATCCACCGCAACCTGCTCCTGCACTTGCGGCTCCCCAGAATCCCCCCAATGCTCAAGGGCATGTGTACGCACAACAACATCAGCTCCAATACCAAAATAACCAATGCAACCAAGGTGCGCAACAGAACCGTGGTAGAGGTCATAACCGCGGTAATAACCAACAACATCAGCAAGGTCCTCCACCTCCCAATCCTCCACAGAATAACAATGCTGCTCCTCCCAACCGCAATCCGGATCGGAATCCTAAGCAGCCTAGAAATAATAACCTCAGAACAAACCACCCTTGTTCTATCTGCGGGGTCTATGGTCATTACACGCATTCTTGCCCACATTTGGAGCGAGCTCGACAACTCTGGACTGACGATGCACATCGTCAAGGGCAAGCAGCTCCTCAACCACCGCCCAACCCTCCACCACCTCAACATCAACCCTTAGTGCTGCAAAACCCCTTTCCAAACCAGGGTGTAGTTAACACTCAGCCGTTAGCCCCCCCTCAGGGCAACGTGCCACCCCAGCAGATCACTTATGCAGCCCCTGATCAACCCATGTTCGATTCAGGTACTCACCATTTGTTGATGATGTCGACTGCCGCTGCCAACCTCCAAACCCGTCAGAACCAATATGGCTCCACCTCTGAAGCCCCTCCCACCGACAAAAACACTAACGTTAATCCCACAGATCAAACGTTACGTATACCTCCGGCTTCACTTGATGGCGCTTCCAAAGCACCTCGCTTCCCACTTTGTCGCATCAACAGTAATCCCAATGCTCGCGCTGCGTCGAATTACAACATCCTAGACGACTTAGCCCAGTCGCCTGCAGCCATGTCTGCTTTAGAAGTTTTGCAAAACTGTCCTTCGCAGCGCAAAACTTTGCTCTCTGCCATTGGCGCCATTGACCCCAATGATTCACAGTTGATCGCATTCGATTCAGACCAGTCTGAACCCCGCCTGCCTTCCTCTTTAGCATTCCAAGTTTCCGTTTCTGTTCGGAATCTTGTCATCCATCGGTGCATTATCGATGAAGGGGCCTCCACATGCGTCATGTCCACATTTGTTTGGCAGAAGTTGGGATCCCCTACTCTCCAGCAGTCCACCACTGCATTACGAGCTTATGACGGCCGTTCGGCTCAACCCCTAGGTCTGTTAGCCAATGTCCCTGTCCAGCTGGTGGGTAAAACCGTGCTCATTGACATTGAGGTCATCAATGCCCCACTAGACTATAACCTTTTACTTGGTCGCAACTACATGTACGCCATGAAAGCGGTTGCCTCATCCGTTTTTCGTACCATGATGTTCCCCCATGAGGGACGCATGGTCAAGGTCGACCAGCTCACCTATTACGATCCCAAGGCCCCTACCACACCTGAAAATGGTCTCACCATGGTTGAACAACCTGTTTGTGGTGCAACTACCTCATTCATTTCCTCAGTAGTACCCAGACTTTACTCCGAGGCATCGATAACCTCTACATTCCAGGCCATTCCACCACCGTCACCGGAGACCCAGGTCGCTAACCTCTGCACTCTTTCACAAACACCCGGTAATCAACCCTCCTTGTTACCCAAACCACCATTGGTCCCTAGTCACATCGATGTTACACCTATCCACACAATCCCCTTTCTATTTCCTCCTTCGGGTGTAGTAAGCGCCCCGTTTATGGCTACCCTTAGTCTCCCCGGGTTAACATTAGGATTACCCGTGTGGTATATTACGCCTCCCGTTCCTCCACCGACACCAAACGTCATACTACAACCGGTGCAACCCATTGTTACTTCTACCCAACCACCTCCCGGTATCATGACTCCTTCGTCGTCGACGAATCCCCCTCCATTCGTCAGGCCCACTGGGGGCAGAGGCCCACAACCATACACTGCGGTTCCCCCACCCAAGGCAGTTAAACCTCCCCCCATATTTCGTGCTCCTCCAAAATGCTCGCTGTGTGATGAGTTAGGCCATCCAACCCATCAGTGCCCACAGTTACCTGCATTGCAGGAACACATGCAAATGTTGGACGACGACCCCAACATCCCGGTGGTCAAACTAGATCCAAACCCTATGCCTCGTGATAAATCACTGCGTACCAACCACCCATGTGCGATATGCGGTATTTATGGCCACTACTCGCATAACTATCCTGACATCCCAGACTACAGAGCATCTCTCTACGAGATGAACAATTTGGACCTAGAGACGGCACCCTCTACTATCGAGGAGATCTACCCTCCCGCATCATCCTCATCCGGAGAGATTAACACCATCTATATGATCTCTTCGACTACCACTACCTCATCACTCGATTTGACCACTCAAAGGTCCCGCAATGATGAAGAGGTTCTCGAGACTCCTACTACCTTTGATTATCCCGAGGAAGACATGCACCATCGTCCATACTTCCTCTTGGAAGAGACTTCATCCACCACCGCTACCCAATCCGCGGTTGAGTCCAAGGATTTCCTTCCTACTAAAATCGACTGGTTAACGGATCCCATGGCCGATATTTCTCCCGTCATCCACATTGACATCTCTGACCCACTTGGTGCCCTTCATACCATCACATTAGGAACCTCCCACAGTGAGCATGAGATCGGAGAATACCAACAACTGTTCCAAGAATTCACTGATGTCTTTACTTGGTCAGATACCGAAATGCCTGGCCTTGACCCCGCCATTTATATGATCTCCACTGGATACCCCTCTGTCCGGTCGGCCCCTTCCATTGATCCCTTTGACACACAGGTTGAACCCTTTCAAATCAACCAGGAAACCACATGTCCACAACATGGGGGCATGCCCAAAACCTTGCCTACTCATCATCACCGTGATCCTCGTCGGAGATACTGGGGGCATCCACCCCACAAAGGGAATCCCCCATTATCATATCATCACTTCAGTATGCCACCACGACCCACAGCCTCATGGTATAACACCCCGCCAGCAGTTGCTCAATGCCCTATTGATCTCTCTATGAGACAACATCTGCACCACATTGACACCTCTGAGTTAGGGGGCATAATAGATTACCTCGACCCTGGGATAGGGGGCATGATCAATCATTTTGAACCTTCCCCATCATCTCTATCTCAACACCTCAATGAGCCCATCGTTCAAACCAACACATATGTGATCCACAATCACAAACCCCATGCACATAGCATGGGGGCAGACCATTAACCCTGCTCACTTTTTCATATTCGTGATCTCAACCATTTTTGAGGTCACGTGTCACTTGTATATTTCAGTTGATTTGATACACCTAGTATTTTTCCCCCACGGGTAATCATTTCTCCCCACCATTACATCCTTGGCTTGGTGGGCTCACCTTTATTTACAACCATTTTTTAACTTAGTTATTTCCTTTCACCATTCTGGAGTCCTTATGACCTCCGTTTTTCGCACCATGTGCACCGCCGGATTCATATTTCTGTGCCCGTGATGATGCTTGAGATCATTTCTCGCTCTCACCAGGACCAATATCAACATTGTGTCCCGACACCTTGTCACCTCGGTTTGCGTGCCACATCAGTCATAGCCCGTTTTTGACGTGCCTTATATCGCCGGATTCAGTTTTCCACGCTCGTGATGATGCTTGAGATCATTTCTCGCTCTCACCTTTCGATTTCCCGGGCATTTTTTCCATGCCCCCTCGTCACCTCGGCTTGCGTGCCACATCGGCCGTTCTCCGTTTCCGACAATCCTTATGTCACCGGATCCAGTTTTCCGCACTGATGACGATGCTTGAGACCTTTTCTCGCCCTCATCAATCCATTTTTTGTTCGGTATAATTTTATCCCTTTTTCGGGCCGAGCAACCCCTTTTTACGAAAAAGGCACTTAGGGAGTTTCTGTTAAGCTCTTTTCTGACTCCTAAAACAATGAAAAGATCGCCGAGCAATCTTGCTTCCTTTCATGCTCGATAAACGTATCTGAAAGGGCGTCTACCTGGTATAAGTTTACCCCTTTTCCGGACCTCATAGACTAATTACGAAAAAGGTATACTCTAGTCACATCGGCTAGAAGAGTTCTCCATCCGCATCATTTTATCCTTTTTCGGGCCTTGGAGACTAAACTTACGAAAAAGAAACACCAACAGAGTCCACTTACCGTTTTCAGACTCTCTAAACATGAAAGCAACCATGAGCATGCGCCGTCCTGGGCTCACAAAATCCACAGGACCGTACCATTTCAGAGCACACTTTTATCCCTTCTTGGAGCTCATTAAAACTACGAAGAAGGAAGAATGGTGCCTCTTGGCGCCACGACAGATCATGTCTACTCACATAGCAGCTTCCCCATTCTGGTCGCCTTTGTTCAGAGTATTCTGCAGTATGTCACCCGGAAACTCCCTCGACAGCTACCATCAGCTTCACCCCCCCAGAGTCAGTACATACCCTTCAGTCCCTAAAAGATGATCCCCACACCTACAAGTCAGTTCCCTACGCTGCCAGGTCAACCACGTCATCATGCTCTGAACAAAGGAAGTTTGAGTCTACCCATTTTTGACCCAGTTATTTCCCATCCCCACAAGTATGTCAGTCCTACCAGCAGTACTACACCACTTCAGTTCTACACCTCGTGCTCCTGTCAAGGAAACATCATTGCCTTGTTAGTTGCTGGTCTCCCTCTGTCGACGACAACCACATTGATTCCAGAGGATAGACCTAGAGGTCCCTGTGTCTTGGACTCATTACCATTTATAATGGGTGCCTACGGATCATTTCGAGAGGAATCCTCAGTGCCTCTCCAAATGGTTGTTTCTCACATGCTCGACTTCCACACCTTCATCGCATCGTTGAGACTCGCACAGGGTATTGGTACGTTCACTTATTAGTTGAAGACCCCGGATACCACCTGACTCCTCCACATATGAGAGTCTACCTATGGATACAACCAGTTCACTCGTTCTATAGATATCCGGGTTGCGCATGGCGACAGCATTCAGATTCACCCCTGTTTCATACTCCCTTGAGTATACAGTTACATTATTTCTCAGAAATGACTCATAGTCTCTGAGTCCGTACAGATGTTGGACACCTTCCGTTTCAGCAGTTTCACAGTTATTCCAGTGTATCAGTTATTGAGATCAGTCATGATCATGAGTATATCCCACAATCATGTCCCCTCTGGACCATTATGATGTACCAGTATATCTCTTTACGTATCAGATCCCCCTTCTTGGGACTAATTGTTTTGTATATGTCTTGATACGAGCATGGGAATGCCCGCCTCGTCCTTTATCAGAAATTATACCTCATTCATATTGAGGCAATGTAATATTTTTTGTTTTTGCAGCTTCCAAGGGCCGTGGCTCCAGTCTCCAACCGGTCTCTTCTCTCCCCTAAAACCCAGAAAAAGGACAAAAGAACTATGATGTCTATCGGCCATACGATGAGCTCCTGCCCTCACACATCAGGGGGCAATCTGTTAACACCTAAAAAGTGCTCACTAGCTCATTCCCTTACTCACATGACCCATTTGTCCACTTTTCCACCATCTGAGCCTCTGAAACCAACAAAAGGTCACCAAAAGACCTTGGTACACCCCTTTTTCCATTTAAAAAGATTATTTTTCCAAGAAAATCATAAAAAACCCTCAAAAAGGGTCCAAATTCCCAAAAATATTAAAAAGGGAATTCAAATATTATTTTTATTCAAAAAAGGAAAAAGGAGGGAAAATTACCTAAACCATGTTGGTCAATACCATTGGTTTCCACAAAACCACAAATGGTATTCCTCACCACCAAAACCTATAAAAAGGTGGTAGGGGCTCCTCATTTCACATCCTTCCATTATCTCATCCTTATGCTGCTGAAATCTCCCATGAGCACTTTTAGCCATTGAAGCAACCTTGGAGAAAGAGACCTATTGGAGTTTGGAGCTACTCATCTTGGGAGTTGCTCAACATCAACCTTCACCATTGGAGGTAATATCGCAAGCACTTGCTTGCCCCCCACTTTTCAATACAAAAATTATTTCTTATGTTTCTTGTTCTTGATTTTGAAATATTTACATTATTTGCTTAGATTCTTGTTTAGATCCATGAAAAGTATTGTTTATTTAGTTTATTGTTTTTATTTCTATTGAAACTGCTACTACTAGTTAGTAGGTGCCCATAGCACTAAGCTTGGTTGCAAAACCGAGCCAACAGTGAGTCTAGCCACCTTCCCGTATTAAATGTTTAGAAGACAACAGTCTCTTTTTTTTGAGAGTCTACCTCAGAGAGGGGAATCCTCCTGCAACGGTACATTATTATTATTCTCCTTTTTGTTAAGTGGTAGTTACACTTCTCACGTCTTTTATTCCTCCAATACCTTTGGAAATCACAGTTAAACCTTGTTGAGCTATAATACTAAATTAGTATATGTAAATGTAAATATATATTAAGGTATAGGGTAAATACTCATTTGATTACCAAAACGAAACCTTACGCATAAACACCAAGATGCTTCACTATACCATAAGTTTGATAATTGAAAGCCACTCCTTGTTATGCATCCTCTATGCTCTATTCCATAGAGTACCTAAATAAATTCTTAATAATAAAATATCTTACCTCCATATGCACTTTTAAACATATCTTATATATTCATAATATGTCTTTTTTACTTTTTCCAAATTTCCTTTAAGGTATATACTAGTTTATAGCTTTGTATGAAGGTAAAATGGCATAAATACTATGATACCCTTCTTTTTATTTCAAGGTGATTATTCCACATAATACCTTTAAAATAACTTCCTTGGCTTGAATCTATCTTTAGAGATGACACGATGGCATTTCATCCCTAGTTAAGATGTTCATATGAACTCGGATTAGTCTTACTAGGGTCGTCATAACTTATAGTGTGATATCCCTCCTTTATGACCTATTATGTTAAAAAAAGAAATGAAAAAAATATTGTTGTGCACTTGGTTACTAGTCAAGAGCACAAGGCCAAGGCCCCACTTGTGGACCTCGAAAGTATTGTTACATTATTTCCTAAGTTGTAAATGCCATCTTGAGCTAGGTTAATCCTAAGCGAAGTAACTACACAGTACAAGCTTGTAGGAAACCCTTAAGACCCAATCACTAACGTAAAGATGGTTCTTACTAAATAATCCTGCATGAGGTTAAGAAACTACCTAAGTAACTACTTTCGGTACTAAGAGAAATAGGATTATCATAAGGATCATGATCATCCTTAAATCTTGGCCTCAAGTGCCAAGGAGTTCTTTCGGAAACTTTATTTATAAGCGAAATCTTCTTAGAGATTTTTATAATCACCTTATTTAGAAAATAAGATGAGCTATTTTATTAACACAAAACACCTATAAAGAATGTCCAAGAAATGGATTTAGATTTAAGGGTTCATATCTACATGTATATATATGTAGAGTCTAATACACATAATTTTATCCATAAGGGACATATGACTATTGTCCCACGAGATCTCTATATGTCAAAGAGACAATAATCCCTAGAGATAAAGTTATTAACCTTAATTTTTGAAATATGTAATAATGTTATATTTATATACATATTAAAGTGTAAGGGGACACGTTACTTGGTGAAGAGGGACATACTTATATATGCTAATACCTTCATAGAAAGTGTTCATTCTACCAATGATTAAAGTGTTAGTAACTTATAGGTTATACTAAAACAAACGCTATAAATTAAACCTTTAATCTCTAAGATTATAAAGAGTATGTTGCTTTTATGCCTACCACTACGAATGGAGTAGGTTCTCTTCCTACTTTTGGATACCATGTTATGATAACAATCACTTTAAGAAATAGTTCTCATGATGACATAGGGGACATCATCGCTCGATTGGTGGGATGCATTTAATCCCTACCATTAACCGTGTCACCTCGTTGCTCGGATCAGTAGTAGCATTGGAGCATCCCATTCGTGATATTCTTGTTGAGTGGGGAAATAGAGGAAAGGTGGAGAAGCTTCTAAATTGCCACTTGGCATAGTTGAGTAGGTATTCAACTCGCCATCTCTCTTGGACGAGGGACACCAACCCTACGACCGCCAAGCTTTGAAGGGGATTGACTGCTCATCGGATCGGCAGGGGATCCGGTATTTTCTTTGAGTTGCTCCTTACATCCTTATAATGCGATCGGGGGGGGGGGGAAACTGGGGGGTCAGGGTAATGGAGACGGATTCGATGCACAGCACGGAGGATATTGCAGATCGGAAACAGGTAATACCTCTCCTCGCAATTTATTTATATACAAGCAAGGTAACAGATCCTGGGGGGGGCTAGCAAGCTAGATCTTGGTGTTGAATGTGTGGCAAACAGTTGTGTTTGTTTTATAGGTTAGCAAAACAGAGTTTTAATCCGCTGTTACCACGCGGACGTACCTTTCGTTTCTCATATGTCTTCCCTATTCGACTGCACTCTTGATGGATCAGTTTTACCTCTGTAAAATCGTGGATGAGATCCAGTTCGATCCTGCTAGAATGTCCCTTTACTGTTGAACCAATCCGATCAGAGTCTGTATGTTTCAGTTTTATCCTTGCTAGAAAACCGTCTTGTGATATCGTTTACCTATATAAGATAGAGATAGCAGATGAATAATTTTTATATTAAAACCCTACATTTCAGAGAGCGTGGGTCTTACCCAGATATATATATATATATCTATTATGAAGCTCGGGATTTTTCTTCTAGATGATGGTTCTGCCCATTCTCGGCCTCCATGGAGAATTTTTCCTTCTGGTTGTTTTCAGATATGTCTGGCTTAAGTAGAAATGGAGAGGACGGCTCGACAATAGCCTGATCCATCTTTTAGCAATTGTTTAATACTTTATTGTCTGCGTTTCATTTTTATGTGACGAATATCGATGGGAGGGCTCGATGGCAGCCTGAGCTTTTCGCATAGCATTTCCTGTATTTGTTATTGTTGATTATTTTTTTGAAAGGTTGTCTCCGCGAACACTGCGTTCGTTGAAGATGTTGAAGGTTTGATCTTTTGGTTTAGTTTCTCTCCAGGGAAAATGTTGCCTGCAGAGTCTTCTCATGAAGATAGTGTCGATATGATTAAACTTGTTAACCAGGCGAAATATATATATTAAGTTACCCTTTGACTGCTTACGATTGGAGTTAAGCCTCTAGAATTCCAGTTACTGTTTACATGTTTGGTAGGATAGCAATGAATCGCACGAATCTTTATGTTGTAGCTCTGCCATCATAGGACTGTCTTTCATAAAGTTTTGGGGTTATCACTCTATTGTGTAGATGCTGCGATTAGGGATATTCCTCTTTTGGTATAAAATGCGGTTATATAATTTAATCAGGATGCCTGTTATCTTAGCCTGACGAATCTTTACTGCTAGGTTGCCATAGCATTGGATCCAATTGGTATGGTAGATGCTGCCATTGATGATAATTTTTCCTGTGATGTTTAAATGCTTCTTAACCTAGCTGGACACCTTTTGAGGTTTGGATTTCAACCCTGTTGAACCGCTATCTTTATGCTGCCATGACCTGGGATTATACCCTAACAGAACTTTACTTTACATTATGGCCACGGATCGCATAGATCTATTGTAATTTCGTATCTTAAGTGAGACCTCGGTTGGGTTTCTACCATCATGAATCTGTCGAGTACTTAAGCAACGATGGTCATATAATCGTCGTTTAGTTGCCTTACAAGAAACCGGTACTAGTATTGCGTAGAGTTAGGCAACAAAGTGGCTTATGAGGTCATTATTTTGCATTAATTACCTTTGATGTTATATTCGCAGGTTGCGTTATATTACCTGAGTGTTATATTAGTACACTCTCTGCAGATATTCTTTTTGACTGCACCGAAGTTGTGGTTAACTTGTTGTTATATAGTATTGAATCTTTATATATATATGTGCTGTCGAAATTGACTATATTTCGGAGAATAGGTTTTGATGCAGTGACGAATGTCTCGGAAGAACTCTCGGAGAGAGACAGGCTTCGAGAATGTGGAAAGAAATATTACCACAATGGTGTTGGGGATTGTAACACTCAAAAGTTTGAATAAATATTACATGATGTGACAATGATTTGGTTGACGTAGCCCAGGGAGCTGGGTGAACCACGTGTAAATGGGTCTCTCTCTCTTTCATGTTCTCATGTTTGTTATGTGGCGCCTTTATTATTTACATAGATGTATAAATGTATTTATCAACTAATCCTATGATAAGATATGCCAATGTGAACTGTCATTTCTAGATGCATTGATTGATTGAAATTTATGAAGGTTGAATTATGTTATTGAAAGCTTTTCCCCTTATTCATAATGATAGGCAAAGTCAAGTGGTATAGTTATGTAAGGAAAGGAAGTGGTTATGTAGACTTGTATTTTAATAAGGCATTGTTTATATGAGCATGAATTTTACGAATGTTTGAAGTAAAGGATTATGTACGCAAAAAATAATTTTGAGAAACTAATAAACAGTTTTGTGGATGCAAGGATGGTGGACCCTACTCCGTAACCTAAATGGAGTTTGGTTGTGAAGATTTTAATTATCAAGTAAATAAAGAAAAATCACCACAAATAACTAACTCAGAAATTGGGGATGTTACATATGGTATCAGAGCACGAGTTACAACACTCGGGCCTATAGTGGGCTTAGCACGAGGAAATAAGCTGGATGAACCAAATAAGGTAATCCATTCCACTTGAAATAAGCAACGGGGAAAATGCCCTTCAAAGTTTCAAAGCTTGGAAGGAGGTAACGGACAAGTCGTCTCGAATTACAAGTAAGTATGCCGCATTTTCTGAAGCATTATAATAGTATAACTTGGTCTATTTGTGGACATGTTTTTACTAGGTAATTGAACCAATGGTTAGTAGAAAATCTTATGGATGAATATTTCCTCTTACTCTATATTTAGTTACAATAGATTGCGAGAAAGTACTCTTAGCATAGTCAGACCAGCAGAGTCAAGGTTTGTCAAAATGGGTCTTGAGTATGCCGAAAGTCATCATAGTTGTGAATATGCTAAGCGGAGGAATTCTCCTAAAGTTGTTGATTTGATGATTGGTTTAAGTACTTATTACCTTCTCTACAGTTTATTGTTATTCTAGAAAGTGGATATCTCTCGGTTTCAACAAAAGTTTTATTTGACAAAGTATACTAGGATGCGTTTGTTGACTATATATATGACTAATCGAGTTTTAGTTGATCCAATCGCCAGTGATTCAAAATATGAGGTTCAGATGGATAATATAAGGAAAAAGAAACTTAGATTGGTTAAAATTCCATTAAAGTTTCTTTTATATATGTTCATATTCGACTAAATAAGATGGTCTAGCATTCTAACTATGATTAGGAACTGTCAAGTCCCTTTCAATAAATAAAGTCATTCTAAATAATACGTTGATGTTGTGGACAAAACTAGTAAATTCTGTAATTAGTGCATGTTGCCAAAGGGGTCAACACGAAGGAAAGTCAGATATTCAAAATATTCCTTTCGTCACTAAAGAAGCATAACTATAATGAAGTTAATATTTTGCTCCTTAACACAAATTCTGTCTCATTACAGATGTAGCAACTAGAAAATTGTGGGTTGGTTACTTATGTTAAACTAACCTTCCACAAGAAGTGTAAACTAACTAAGCTAGACACTACTAGATTCTATTCGTTGTTGGTTATTAAAATTTATGAAAATGCATGATCTCATTTATATCTCCTCAATTCATTGATCCTTACGGGGAATGTTGGGATACTATGAGGAGTGGTAATAGAAGTTATACCTTGAGGTGATCATGATTTATGATGATTAGTGTTTGGTGATTATTTTTTTTTAAAAGATAAAAGCTATGGTGGTTAATCATGTTGTTTACATCATGATCATATAAATGAGGTCGAGAATTTTCAATGAGTATGTTCTTTATTATGAATAAAGATATTGGAAATCTAGAACTGACATAAAATGATTACTAGTTAGCAAGACGCTTTAAATTTAATTTTTCTAACGTATGCGGCCGCAGGGGATGGCTGTTGTATATTTGCATTATGAGTTAAGAAACCATTAATGTCATGGAACTTCCATGGTGGTAGATCAGAAGTAATCTTAACAGTAAATCATGTCTAAGGTTTTAAAGGTGATGATTGGACATACGTTCTAGGTAAGATTGTTCTTATGATTTCATTACTATATATGACTAACACTTTGAATGTTGAGGTCAAGCAAACTTCACATTCTGCCCATCACTTCCTTACAACCGTCAACAAGTCAATGTGGGACACCTAGGTACCTCAACATACGAGGGCCTTATAATAGGGAGATATGTGCTCGCCCTTACAAAGTATTGGGTTATCTTATAAGGTACGCAAGTATATTTTATCTTCACAGCGGTTAATTGTATAAGATGATAAACTATACAAAGAAAAGTGGTATAATTAAAACCAGAATTGATTGAAATGATGAAAGCTAACATCTGAGGTTATGTGATCATATTGTGCATGGACCGTAATAGGAGGAATGTTATTTCATGTGCAAGGCATTATGTAAACCCTTTTATGCTTAGAAAAAAAAAATGTGTGTTAAATTATGATGAAGGAAGATTATCCTATTTTCTTTTGAATACAAAAGGACCTTACGATATTTGATTTTGTTCTATAAAGTGTTACTAACAGGTGAACTTGGTAGATGGCCAAAATTTGGAGGAGCTTGTGGAAAACAAGAGCATAAATACTATGCATGGTAAAATAAGGGGGTGAGGATTTAAGATCCACATCATAACTGTTGTTTATTCTTTAAGTTTGATAATTATTGATTGAATAAAGATCTAGACTCAAATGGGTCAGAGCAATCATATGGTTACAAAATGTATATGATGAAATAATTGATAAATTGAAAGAAATTTTTCTTGACTCAAGCGAGGAGGCTTGAGGAGAAATAAATTCCGGGATTCAAGCGAGAAGGCTTGAGGGGAATTATGTAATAGTGCATTAATGGCACTAAAACATCCCTTGGAAATCAGGGAGTTGACAGCTGACCAGGATTTTCGAATGAATCAGCAGGCTGTAAGACCTAGGCAAGCTATAAGAAAAATGTATATGTGGGAGGCAGGACGCTGCTTAGTATGCATGAAAGAAATGTTTGCTGCGTGAGCACTAAGGTGTTAGGCAAAACATGAATGAAATGGTTGCTGCGTGAGCCCTAAGGTGTTAGGCAAGACATGGAAGAAATGTTTGCTGCATGAGCACTAAGGTGTTAGGCAAGGCATGAGAGAAAGAATTGCTGCGTGAGCACTAAGGTGTTAGGCAAGGGTTTCCTGGATCAAGTGAATGCTGTTTGTTGATTTTGTCAACAGTATACAATCATGGAGTGCTAGATCTATTCCATATATTGCAAGTGGTATGTGCAATAAAGAAACTCATGATTTATGTTTCTGAGTTTGATTATGTAGTTAATGACAAGTTGTTATTAAACATTGTTCTTTTGACTTCCAGTTCGGTGGTACAAATGATTGCTCCAAGAGAAGAGTGAACACCGAGGACGGTGTTATTTTAAAGGGGATGAGGATGTGATATCCCTCCTTTATGACCTATTATGTTAAAAAAAGAAATGAAAAAAATATTGTTGTGCACTTGGTTACTAGTCAAGAGCACAAGGCCAAGGCCCCACTTGTGGACCTCGAAAGTATTGTTACATTATTTCCTAAGTTGTAAATGCCATCTTGAGCTAGGTTAATCCTAAGCGAAGTAACTACACAGCACAAGCTTGTAGGAAACCCTTAAGACCCAATCACTAGCGTAAAGATGGTTCTTACTAAATAATCCTGCATGAGGTTAAGAAACTACCTAAGTAACTACTTTCGGTACTAAGAGAAATAGGATTATCATAAGGATCATGATCATCCTTAAATCTTGGCCTCAAGTGCCAAGGAGTTCTTTCGGAAACTTTATTTATAAGCGAAATCTTCTTAGAGATTTTTATAATCACCTTATTTAGAAAATAAGATGAGCTATTTTATTAACACAAAACACCTATAAAGAATGTCCAAGAAATGGATTTAGATTTAAGGGTTCATATCTACATGTATATATATGTAGAGTCTAATACACATAATTTTGTCCATAAGGGACATATGACTATTGTCCCACGAGATCTCTATATGTCAAAGAGACAATAATCCCTAGAGATAAAGTTATTAACCTTAATTTTTGAAATATGTAATAATGTTATATTTATATACATATTAAAGTGTAAGGGGACACGTTACTTGGTGAAGAGGGACATACTTATATATGCTAATACCTTCATAGAAAGTGTTCATTCTACCAATGATTAAAGTGTTAGTTACTTATAGGTTATACTAAAACAAAAGCTATAAATTAAACCTTTAATCTCTAAGATTATAAAGAGTATGTTGCTTTCATGCCTACCACTACGAATGGAGTAGGTTCTCTTCCTACTTTTGGATACCATGTTATGATAACAATCACTTTAAGAAATAGTTCTCGTGATGACATAGGGGACATCATCGCTCGATTGGTGGGATGCATTTAATCCCTACCATTAACCGTGTCACCTCGTTGCTCGGATCAGTAGTAGCATTGGAGCATCCCATTCGTGATATTCTTGTTGAGTGGGGAAATAGAGGAAAGGTGGAGAAGCTTCTAAATTGCCACTTGGCATAGTTGAGTAGGTATTCAACTCGCCATCTGTCTTGGACGAGGGACAACAACCCTACGACCGCCAAGCTTTGAAGGGGATTGACTGCTCATCGGATCGGCAGGGGATCCGGTATTTTTTTTGAGTTGCTCCTTACATCCTTATAATGCGATCGGGGGGGGGGGGAAACTGGGGGGTCAGGGTAATGGAGACGGATTCGATGCACAGCACGGAGGATATTGCAGATCGGAAACAGGTAATACCTCTCCTCGCAATTTATTTATATACAAGCAAGGTAACAGATCCTGGGGGGGGCTAGCAAGCTAGATCTCGGTGTTGAATGTGTGGCAAACAGTTGTGTTTGTTTTATAGGTTAGCAAAACAGAGTTTTAATCCGCTGTTACCACGCGGACGTACCTTTCGTTTCTCATATGTCTTCCCTATTCGACTGCACTCTTGATGGATCAGTTTTACCTCTGTAAAATCGTGGATGAGATCCAGTTCGATCCTGCTAGAATGTCCCTTTACTGTTGAACCAATCCGATCAGAGTCTATATGTTTCAGTTTTATTTTTGCTAGAAAACCGTCTTGTGATATGGTTTACCTATATAAGATAGAGATAGCAGATGAATAATTTTTATATTAAAACCCTACATTTCAGAGAGCGTGGGTCTTACCCAGATATATATATATATCTATTATGAAGCTCGGGATTTTTCTTCTAGATGATGGTTCTGCCCATTCTCGGCCTCCATGGAGAATTTTTCCTTCTGGTTGTTTTCAGATATGTCTGGCTTAAGTAGAAATGGAGAGGACGGCTCGACAATAGCCTGATCCATCTTTTAGCAATTGTTTAATACTTTATTGTCTGTGTTTCATTTTTATGTGACGAATATCGATGGGAGGGCTCGATGGCATCCTGAGCTTTTCGCATAGCATTTCCTGTATTTGTTATTGTTGATTATTTTTTTGAAAGGTTGTCTCCGCGAACACTACGTTCGTTGAAGATGTTGAAGGTTTGATCTTTTGGTTTAGTTTCTCTCCAGGGAAAACGTTGCCTGCAGAGTCTTCTCATGAAGATAGTGTCGATATGATTAAACTTGTTAACCAGGCGAAATATATATATTAAGTTACCCTTTGACTGCTTACGATTGGAGTTAAGCCTCTAGAATTCCAGTTACTGTTTACATGTTTGGTAGGATAGCAATGAATCGCACGAATCTTTATGTTGTAGCTCTGCCATCATAGGACTGTCTTTCATAAAGTTTTGGGGTTATCACTCTATTGTGTAGATGCTGCGATTAGGGATATTCCTCTTTTGGTATAAAATGCGGTTATATAATTTAATCAGGATGCCTGTTATCTTAGCCTGACGAATCTTTACTGCTAGGTTGCCATAGCATTGGATCCAATTGGTATGGTAGATGCTGCCATTGATGATAATTTTTCCTGTGATGTTTAAATGCTTCTTAACCTAGCTGGACACCTTTTGAGGTTTGGATTTCAACCCTGTTGAACCGCTATCTTTATGCTGCCATGACCTGGGATTATACCCTAACAGAACTTTACTTTACATTATGGCCACGGATCGCATAGATCTATTGTAATTTCGTATCTTAAGTGAGACCTCGGTTGGGTTTCTACCATCCTGAATCTGTCGAGTACTTAAGCAACGATGGTCATATAATCGTCGTTTAGTTGCCTTACAAGAAACCGGTACCAGTATTGCGTAGAGTTAGGCAACAGAGTGGCTTATGAGGTCATTATTTTGCATTAATTACCTTTGATGTTATATTCGCAGGTTGCGTTATATTACCTGAGTGTTATATTAGTACACTCTCTGCAGATATTCTTTTTGACTGCACCGAAGTTGTGGTTAACTTGTTGTTATATAGTATTGAATCTTTATATATATATGTGCTGTCGAAATTGACTATATTTCGGAGAATAGGTTTTGATGCAGTGACGAATGTCTCGGAAGAACTCTCGGAGAGAGACAGGCTTCGAGAATGTGGAAAGAAATATTACCACAATGGTGTTGGGGATTGTAACACTCAAAAGTTTGAATAAATATTACATGATGTGACAATGATTTGGTGGACGTAGCCCAGGGAGCTGGGTGAACCACGTGTAAATGGGTCTCTCTCTCTTTCATGTTCTCATGTTTGTTATGTGGCGCCTTTATTATTTACATAGATGTATAAATGTATTTATCAACTAATCCTATGATAAGATATGCCAATGTGAACTGTCATTTCTAGATGCATTGATTGATTGAAATTTATGAAGGTTGAATTATGTTATTGAAAGCTTTTCCCCTTATTCATAATGATAGGCAAAGTCAAGTGGTATAGTTATGTAAGGAAAGGAAGTGGTTATGTAGACTTGTATTTTAATAAGGCATTGTTTATATGAGCATGAATTTTACGAATGTTTGATGTAAAGGATTATGTACGCAAAAAATAATTTTGAGAAACTAATAAACAGTTTTGTGGATGCAAGGATGGTGGACCCTACTCCGTAACCTAAATGGATTTTGGTTGTGAAGATTTTAATTATCAAGTAAATAAAGAAGAATCACCACAAATAACTAACTCAGAAATTGGGGATGTTACATATGGTATCAGAGCACGAGTTACAACACTCGGGCCTATAGTGGGCTTAGCACGAGGAAATAAGCTGGATGAACCAAATAAGGTAATCCATTCCACTTGAAATAAGCAACGGGGAAAATGCCCTTCAAAGTTTCAAAGCTTGGAAGGAGGTAACGGACAAGTCGTCTCGAATTACAAGTAAGTATGCCGCATTTTCTGAAGCATTATAATAGTATAACTTGGTCTATTTGTGGACATGATTTTACTAGGTAATTGAACCAATGGTTAGTAGAAAATCTTATGGATGAATATTTCCTCTTACTCTATATTTAGTTACAATAGATTGCGAGAAAGTACTCTTAGCATAGTCAGACCAGCAGAGTCAAGGTTTGTCAAAATGGGTCTTGAGTATGCCGAAAGTCATCGTAGTTGTGAATATGCTAAGCGGAGGAATTCTCCTAAAGTTGTTGATTTGATGATTGGTTTAAGTACTTATTACCTTCTCTACAGTTTATTGTTATTCTAGAAAGTGGATATCTCTTGGTTTCAACAAAAGTTTTATTTGACAAAGTATACTAGGATGCGCTTGTTGACTATATATATGACTAATCGAGTTTTAGTTGATCCAATCGCCAGTGATTCAAAATATGAGGTTCAGATGGATAATATAAGGAAAAAGAAACTTAGATTGGTTAAAATTCCATTAAAGTTTCTTTTATATATGTTCATATTCGACTAAATAAGATGGTCTAGCATTCTAACTATGATTAGGAACTGTCAAGTCCCTTTCAATAAATAAAGTCATTCTAAATAATACGTTGATGTTGTGGACAAAACTAGTAAATTCTGTAATTAGTGCATGTTGCCAAAGGGGTCAACACGAAGGAAAGTCAGATATTCAAAATATTCCTTTAGTCACTAAAGAAGCATAACTATAATGAAGTTAAGATTTTGCTCCTTAACACAAATTCTGTCTCATTACAGATGTAGCAACTAGAAAATTGTGGGTTGGTTACTTATGTTAAACTAACCTTCCACAAGAAGTGTAAACTAACTAAGCTAGACACTACTAGATTCTATTCGTTGTTGGTTATTAAAATTTATGAAAATGCATGATCTCATTTATATCTCCTCAATTCATTGATCCTTACGGGGAATGTTGGGATACTATGAGGAGTGGTAATAGAAGTTATACCTTGAGGTGATCATGATTTATGATGATTAGTGTTTGGTGATTATTTTTTTTTAAAAGATAAAAGCTATGGTGGTTAATCATGTTGTTTACATCATGATCATATAAATGAGGTCGAGAATTTTCAATGAGTATGTTCTTTATTATGAATAAAGATATTGGAAATCTAGAACTGACATAAAATGATTACTAGTTAGCAAGACGCTTTAAATTTAATTTTTCTAACGTATGCGGCCGCAGGGGATGGCTGTTGTATATTTGCATTATGAGTTAAGAAACCATTAATGTCATGGAACTTCCATGGTGGTAGATCAGAAGTAATCTTAACAGTAAATCATGTCTAAGGTTTTAAAGGTGATGATTGGACATACGTTCTAGGTAAGATTGTTCTTATGATTTCATTACTATATATGACTAACACTTTGAATGTTGAGGTCAAGCAAACTTCACATTCTGCCCATCACTTCCTTACAACCGTCAACAAGTCAATGTGGGACACCTAGGTACCTCAACATACGAGGGCCTTATAATAGGGAGATATGTGCTCGCCCTTACAAAGTATTGGGTTATCTTATAAGGTACGCAAGTATATTTTATCTTCACAGCGGTTAATTGTATAAGATGATAAACTATACAAAGAAAAGTGGTATAATTAAAACCAGAATTGATTGAAATGATGAAAGCTAACATCTGAGGTTATGTGATCATATTGTGCATGGACCGTAATAGGAGGAATGTTATTTCATGTGCAAGGCATTATGTAAACCCTTTTATGCTTAGAAAAAAAAAATGTGTGTTAAATTATGATGAAGGAAGATTATCCTATTTTCTTTTGAATACAAAAGGACCTTACGATATTTGATTTTGTTCTATAAAGTGTTACTAACAGGTGAACTTGGTAGATGGCCAAAATTTGGAGGAGCTTGTGGAAAACAAGAGCATAAATACTATGCATGGTAAAATAAGGGGGTGAGGATTTAAGATCCACATCATAACTGTTGTTTATTCTTTAAGTTTGATAATTATTGATTGAATAAAGATCTAGACTCAAATGGGTCAGAGCAATCATATGGTTACAAAATGTATATGATGAAATAATTGATAAATTGAAAGAAATTTTTCTTGACTCAAGCGAGGAGGCTTGAGGAGAAATAAATTCCGGGATTCAAGCGAGAAGGCTTGAGGGGAATTATGTAATAGTGCATTAATGGCACTAAAACATCCCTTGGAAATCAGGGAGTTGACAGCTGACCAGGATTTTCGAATGAATCAGCAGGCTGTAAGACCTAGGCAAGCTATAAGAAAAATGTATATGTGGGAGGCAGGACGCTGCTTAGTATGCATGAAAGAAATGTTTGCTGCGTGAGCACTAAGGTGTTAGGCAAAACATGAATGAAATGGTTGCTGCGTGAGCACTAAGGTGTTAGGCAAGACATGGAAGAAATGTTTGCTGCATGAGCACTAAGGTGTTAGGCAAGGCATGAGAGAAAGAATTGCTACGTGAGCACTAAGGTGTTAGGCAAGGGTTTCCTGGATCAAGTGAATGCTGTTTGTTGATTTTGTCAACAGTATACAATCATGGAGTGCTAGATCTATTCCATATATTGCAAGTGGTATGTGCAATAAAGAAACTCATGATTTATGTTTCTGAGTTTGATTATGTAGTTAATGACAAGTTGTTATTAAACATTGTTCTTTTGACTTCCAGTTCGGTGGTACAAATGATTGCTCCAAGAGAAGAGTGAACACCGAGGACGGTGTTATTTTAAAGGGGATGAGGATGTGATATCCCTCCTTTATGACCTATTATGTTAAAAAAAGAAATGAAAAAAATATTGTTGTGCACTTGGTTACTAGTCAAGAGCACAAGGCCAAGGCCCCACTTGTGGACCTCGAAAGTATTGTTACATTATTTCCTAAGTTGTAAATGCCATCTTGAGCTAGGTTAATCCTAAGCGAAGTAACTACACAGTACAAGCTTGTAGGAAAACCTTAAGACCCAATCACTAGCGTAAAGATGGTTCTTACTAAATAATCCTGCATGAGGTTAAGAAACTACCTAAGTAACTACTTTCGGTACTAAGAGAAATAGGATTATCATAAGGATCATGATCATCCTTAAATCTTGGCCTCAAGTGCCAAGGAGTTCTTTCGGAAACTTTATTTATAAGCGAAATCTTCTTAGAGATTTTTATAATCACCTTATTTAGAAAATAAGATGAGCTATTTTATTAACACAAAACACCTATAAAGAATGTCCAAGAAATGGATTTAGATTTAAGGGTTCATATCTACATGTATATATATGTAGAGTCTAATACACATAATTTTATCCATAAGGGACATATGACTATTGTCCCACGAGATCTCTATATGTCAAAGAGACAATAATCCCTAGAGATAAAGTTATTAACCTTAATTTTTGAAATATGTAATAATGTTATATTTATATACATATTAAAGTGTAAGGGGACACGTTACTTGGTGAAGAGGGACATACTTATATATGCTAATACCTTCATAGAAAGTGTTCATTCTACCAATGATTAAAGTGTTAGTTACTTATAGGTTATACTAAAACAAACGCTATAAATTAAACCTGTGAAATCTCCATAAAAAAAAAAAATTTTGTAACCTTCAGTTCACCTTACAGCACCTAAGAAAAGACAGTTTTTTACACTTAACTGTATTTAATTTGTTAATTGCTATCATGCCATTGAGCTTACCGGTGTCTTTCCCTTGTTCTTCCACTAGCTAGAAGGTTATTTTAATGACATACTACTTACTTAGCTACGGCTAATACTCCCTTCTTTTTGACATGCAGACTTCTATGTTTCTGGGGTTTTCATGATGTCGGAGCGTCTCCAAGACATCGTAACAAGGTATGGATATATATATATAACCACCCACGATTAAGTATTTTATACCTATAGCTTAAAGTCGCAATTTCACCTAGCATCCATTCAACAAGTTCTAAAAGGGATAACAATGTGCTAGTGTAATTATAACACCCATAAGTCACTATACTATTAAAGTGTAAGTTTAAAATACCCATCTCATAAGTCTCCAAGGTTCGTTGAAAAACTATGGTTATTACTACTCCGAAATTGATAAAAGTTTTATAGTTTCATCATGTCTTAACAATTTGGTGATTTGCAGGAATCTATGCAAAACTGTAATCCCTCCAATTACCCTAACAATTTAATATAGGTATGTTACCTATACTAATGAGTTTAGCGTTGTAAGTGTACCAACTTGCACCATCAAAGCATTTACAATTGGAAGACGCCACTTGTATTCGACAGGGCACCCGTACTGGGCAATCATCATTTCAGAAAGGCCATGTGACTACATGTACCATATTGAAAGTTATGGCGCCACCTACACAGGGAGGACAGAGTTATCAGGTCTCGGTGTTTGTGTTAAGTCATTTTTCAGCTGACATTTGAACTCTCGGGAACCATTCATTATTGCAATTGAATTTTTGGGGTTCACCATGGTGTCCATCCCAAACCCTGGCGATTTCGAAATAGACCAGGATCCTTCATTATTTCTGCAATCTCTATTGTAATCAGACGGAATGACTATCATTGTTTTGGGATTATTCTAGAGGGCGTTCTCCCTACCTTGAGGACGCAGCCAAAATGTCAATGAAGTGTCTCGGAGGTAACTTACAAATTAGTAACTCGACACTGTCTGTTCGTTGAATTTTTACAGTATAATTCTATTGTCAAATTTCTAATGCTGTTTGTTAATAATGCAGAAAAATCCTGGTTCGAGGCAACGCAGGTCGCAGAGGGACCCTCCAAAATGGTAAGTGGTATCGCTCCTCCTTGGCCTTCGTGTGATGTCAAGAAACAAGGGGAGCCTCCTTCAATGGCTAAAGGAATTTTTATAGTTTTCAATTCGAAATCAGTTCATTTGAGGTTTGCAAGGATTCGTGGTGACCTGGGTCTTTCGTCAAGAAACCAATGTAACCCTATTCTTTGGAGATACCTCTTTCTGTAGTTTCTATCTTCTAGAGGAGATCTTATTGAGATGTCAGGATTTGAAGTCAGGGTTTCTGTCTCATACTCTTCCGCAGGGTTTTACTGTATTATCAAAACTCGAATCATTTTTGTAATGCTGGGAAAGATAAAGTTTGATCAACGTGGTGCTACAGTCTCTGTTATTACTGGGTATATGATTGTAGATATATTTCTCTTTACAATTCTTTCCAGATAGCAGTACGAGGTTTAGAAGAACTTATAATTTCGTTTTCGTATGAAAACTAGACAGACCAGGTAACGGCCTCTGCATTCGCTCTTCTAGACAGACCAGGTAGCTGTAGGTCGTTATTTTTGATTGAATATAATTGGAGCTTAATAGACCTCTGATGATTCCGTTCTCCTACAGGAATTAATTGTTTCAAACTCGGTGCCCATCTCAGGGTTTGAACTATTGTTTGTTTGTCTCTATTTTTTTGTGAACGGTCTTTCAACAGGATGAAAAGTGAATTTTTTAGCAGATGTCTTCATTCTAAAAATTACCAGCCAGTCGTATGTTGTATTTTCTAATACAGAAAAATGATTTAAAAAGATTTTCGTCCAGGCATGGAAACTCTGTTCTAAATTCCTAAATGACTGTATAGGTATTTCTTGGAATGTTACCATCGGCTAGGTTTTCGGAATAAAAGTGGGATGATATGATATGAGTTCTATTATAATAATGTTGATCTTTTCTTCTCAAATCGTGCTGTCGAGGGGTTCTTTTTTATTTATTTATTTATTTTCTATAAATAACTGTAAGAGCGTTTGTCTGAAACTTTTCTTAACAGAACCGATAATCGAAAGATAATAGAATGATAATGCTGGTAATGCTGTTATAAATGTATTTTTATTTATTTTTGTTTTCTAACTGCCAGAATGGTAACATCGGCGACCCTCGAATATCAATCTATGACCTTCCCTTCCAGAATTACTGTGCGAGTGAGTTAAAAACTTAGATTGGTTTATTCCCTAGAGTTAGGGTTTAATCCTTGAGGAACAACGAAGGTTATGGCGTTCGATCAAAAGGAATTAAATTTTTGTATGATCTTCCTATAACAGACCATTCCGTGAAGGCAATGGCATAGATTCATTCTAACAACTTGGCAAACTCGTATCCACAAACCGGTTCGAAACATAGCAAATAAATTTTATGGAGACCGTCCTTAGTTTGATAGCATATAATTTAATAGTAAAACCTATTCCATCCCTGATAAGGAGAATATAAATCCGGCCAAGGAATATGGTCTAAATTAGAGGATAGTACGAGATCCCAAAGGAAAATACCAATGAATTTCCTAGAATTAAATGGGTAAAACATAAACTCGATTTGTAATCACGGATAGGATCGGTTTGATTTGCAACAGCAAAATCCTGCATTTTCTTTACTGAAGCTTATGAAATAAAAACATTGTAAACTCTGATAAATAACTCCTCTGCGACTACCTTATTCATTCTATTCGGTTACTGATTATCATTATTACAAAAACAAACTATGGCACCGATCAAGCATTATTTTAATAACAGTAATTACTTGAATACAATACATTAACAAAAAGAGGCAGATAAATAACAGGAATTTCTTTAAATCTGAGATAACAAAACCTGGAACTTGAAACCGAATGCAGTAGGAACAGCCACGTTCCTCCCAACCGTAGATTAGGTACAAACACCAAGTTCGTCCGCAATCACCCCCGAGCCAGACACATGCATGGAGAAATGTGAACAGCTAGCCTCAAACTCAGTATTCTTTCCTGAATCCCTTGCCTAACACAAAGTGCTCACACAGCAAGTGAAATTCCTTCCGGCATACTCAGTAGCGTCCTGCCTCCTCACATATGCCATTCTTTTATAATTTTGCCTAGGTCTTTCCATTGGCAGCCAATTCCTCATGGAATTTTCGCAACTAACCAAATCGCTGATTTTCAGGGTGTGTCTAGTGTCTTAAATACACTCCTGACACTTGTTCTGATGTCCCAGAGGCTAACTCTAACTTGTCCCCCACTTCTCCATGCATGATCTCCTCATTTAACTTGGCTGTTCCTACTCATTCTTTTATTAATAGAATAAAATTGTTTGTTTACATCAGTCCTCCTAGGACTTAAGTCAGCCGATTTCTCATCTGGCTTCCACATTGCATAATCTCAAAAATAAAAAAATAATTTTTAAAAATAAGTCAGACATAATGTTTTCATCATTGGAGAGGGATGTCACAAAACCTTTAATCTCTAAGATTATAAAGAGTATGTTGCTTTCATGCCTACCACTACGAATGGAGTAGGTTCTCTTCCTACTTTTGGATACCATGTTATGATAACAATCACTTTAAGAAATAGTTCTCGTGATGACATAGGGGACATCATCGCTCGATTGGTGGGATGCATTTAATCCCTACCATTAACCGTGTCACCTCATTGCTCGGATCAGTAGTAGCATTGGAGCATCCCATTCGTGATATTCTTGTTGAGTGGGGAAATAGAGGAAAGGTGGAGAAGCTTCTAAATTGCCACTTGGCATAGCTGAGTAGGTATTCAACTCGCCATCTGTCTTGGACGAGGGACACCAACCCTACGACCGCCAATCTTTGAAGGGGATTGACTGCTCATCGGATCGGCAGGGGATCCGGTATTTTTTTTGAGTTGCTCCTTACATCCTTATAATGCGATCGGGGGGGGGGGGGAAACTGGGGGGTCAGGGTAATGGAGACGGATTCGATGCACAGCACGGAGGATATTGCAGATCGGAAACAGGTAATACCTCTCCTCGCAATTTATTTATATACAAGCAAGGTAACAGATCCTGGGGGGGGCTAGCAAGCTAGATCTCGGTGTTGAATGTGTGGCAAACAGTTGTGTTTGTTTTATAGGTTAGCAAAACAGAGTTTTAATCCGCTGTTACCACGCGGACGTACCTTTCGTTTCTCATATGTCTTCCCTATTCGACTGCACTCTTGATGGATCAGTTTTACCTCTGTAAAATCGTGGATGAGATCCAGTTTGATCCTGCTAGAATGTCCCTTTACTGTTGAACCAATCCGATCAGAGTCTATATGTTTCAATTTTATTTTTGCTAGAAAACCGTCTTGTGATATGGTTTACCTATATAAGATAGAGATAGCAGATGAATAATTTTTATATTAAAACCCTACATTTCAGAGAGCGTGGGTCTTACCCAGATATATATATATATCTATTATGAAGCTCGGGATTTTTCTTCTAGATGATGGTTCTGCCCATTCTCGGCCTCCATGGAGAATTTTTCCTTCTGGTTGTTTTCAGATATGTCTGGCTTAAGTAGAAATGGAGAGGACGGCTCGACAATAGCCTGATCCATATTTTAGCAATTGTTTAATACTTTATTGTCTGCGTTTCATTTTTATGTGACGAATATCGATGGGAGGGCTCGATGGCAGCCTGAGCTTTTCCCATAGCATTTCCTGTATTTGTTATTGTTGATTATTTTTTTGAAAGGTTGTCTCCGCGAACACTGCGTTCGTTGAAGATGTTGAAGGTTTGATCTTTTGGTTTAGTTTCTCTCCAGGGAAAACGTTGCCTGCAGAGTCTTCTCATGAAGATAGTGTCGATATGATTAAACTTGTTAACCAGGCGAAATATATATATTAAGTTACCCTTTGACTGCTTACGATTGGAGTTAAGCCTCTAGAATTCCAGTTACTGTTTACATGTTTGGTAGGATAGCAATGAATCGCACGAATCTTTATGTTGTAGCTCTGCCATCATAGGACTGTCTTTCATAAAGTTTTGGGGTTATCACTCTATTGTGTAGATGCTGCGATTAGGGATATTCCTCTTTTGGTATAAAATGCGGTTATATAATTTAATCAGGATGCCTGTTATCTTAGCCTGACGAATCTTTACTGCTAGGTTGCCATAGCATTGGATCCAATTGGTATGGTAGATGCTGCCATTGATGATAATTTTTCCTGTGATGTTTAAATGCTTCTTAACCTAGCTGGACACCTTTTGAGGTTTGGATTTCAACCCTGTTGAACCGCTATCTTTATGCTGCCATGACCTGGGATTATACCCTAACAGAACTTTACTTTACATTATGGCCACGGATCGCATAGATCTATTGTAATTTCGTATCTTAAGTGAGACCTCGGTTGGGTTTCTACCATCCTGAATCTGTCGAGTACTTAAGCAACGATGGTCATATAATCGTCGTTTAGTTGCCTTACAAGAAACCGGGTACCAGTATTGCGTAGAGTTAGGCAACAGAGTGGCTTATGAGGTCATTATTTTGCATTAATTACCTTTGATGTTATATTCGCAGGTTGCGTTATATTACCTGAGTGTTATATTAGTACACTCTCTGCAGATATTCTTTTTGACTGCACCAAAGTTGTGGTTAACTTGTTGTTATATAGTATTGAATCTTTATATATATATGTGCTGTCGAAATTGACTATATTTCGGAGAATAGGTTTTGATGCAGTGACGAATGTCTCGGAAGAACTCTCGGAGAGAGACAGGCTTCGAGAATGTGGAAATAAATATTACCACAATGGTGTTGGGGATTGTAACACTCAAAAGTTTGAATAAATATTACATGATGTGACAATGATTTGGTGGACGTAGCCCAGGGAGCTGGGTGAACCACGTGTAAATGGGTCTCTCTCTCTTTCATGTTCTCATGTTTGTTATGTGGCGCCTTTATTATTTACATAGATGTATAAATGTATTTATCAACTAATCCTATGATAAGATATGCCAATGTGAACTGTCATTTCTAGATGCATTGATTGATTGAAATTTATGAAGGTTGAATTATGTTATTGAAAGCTTTTCCCCTTATTCATAATGATAGGCAAAGTCAAGTGGTATAGTTATGTAAGGAAAGGAAGTGGTTATGTAGACTTGTATTTTAATAAGGCATTGTTTATATGAGCATGAATTTTACGAATGTTTGAAGTAAAGGATTATGTACGCAAAAAATAATTTTGAGAAACTAATAAACAGTTTTGTGGATGCAAGGATGGTGGACCCTACTCCGTAACCTAAATGGAGTTTGGTTGTGAAGATTTTAATTATCAAGTAAATAAAGAAAAATCACCACAAATAACTAACTCAGAAATTGGGGATGTTACATATGGTATCAGAGCACGAGTTACAACACTCGGGCCTATAGTGGGCTTAGCACGAGGAAATAAGCTCGATGAACCAAATAAAGTAATCCATTCCACTTGAAATAAGCAACGGGGAAAATTCCCTTCAAAGTTTCAAAGCTTGGAAGGAGGTAACGGACAAGTCGTCTCGAATTACAAGTAAGTATGCCGCATTTTCTGAAGCATTATAATAGTATAACTTGGTCTATTTGTGGACATGTTTTTACTAGGTAATTGAACCAATGGTTAGTAGAAAATCTTATGGATGAATATTTCCTCTTACTCTATATTTAGTTACAATAGATTGCGAGAAAGTACTCTTAGCATAGTCAGACCAGCAGAGTCAAGGTTTGTCAAAATGGGTCTTGAGTATGCCGAAAGTCATCGTAGTTGTGAATATGCTAATCGGAGGAATTCTCCTAAAGTTGTTGATTTGATGATTGGTTTAAGTACTTATTACCTTCTCTACAGTTTATTGTTATTCTAGAAAGTGGATATCTCTCGGTTTCAACAAAAGTTTTATTTGACAAAGTATACTAGGATGCGTTTGTTGACTATATATATGACTAATCGAGTTTTAGTTGATCCAATCGCCAGTGATTCAAAATATGAGGTTCAGATGGATAATATAAGGAAAAAGAAACTTAGATTGGTTAAAATTCCATTAAAGTTTCTTTTATATATGTTCATATTCGACTAAATAAGATGGTCTAGCATTCTAACTATGATTAGGAACTGTCAAGTCCCTTTCAATAAATAAAGTCATTCTAAATAATACGTTGATGTTGTGGACAAAACTAGTAAATTCTGTAATTAGTGCATGTTGCCAAAGGGGTCAACACGAAGGAAAGTCAGATATTCAAAATATTCCTTTAGTCACTAAAGAAGCATAACTATAATGAAGTTAAGATTTTGCTCCTTAACACAAATTCTGTCTCATTACAGATGTAGCAACTAGAAAATTGTGGGTTGGTTACTTATGTTAAACTAACCTTCCACAAGAAGTGTAAACTAACTAAGCTAGACACTACTAGATTCTATTCGTTGTTGGTTATTAAAATTTATGAAAATGCATGATCTCATTTATATCTCCTCAATTCATTGATCCTTACGGGGAATGTTGGGATACTATGAGGAGTGGTAATAGAAGTTATACCTTGAGGTGATCATGATTTATGATGATTAGTGTTTGGTGATTATTTTTTTTTAAAAGATAAAAGCTATGGTGGTTAATCATGTTGTTTACATCATGATCATATAAATGAGGTCGAGAATTTTCAATGAGTATGTTCTTTATTATGAATAAAGATATTGGAAATCTAGAACTGACATAAAATGATTACTAGTTAGCAAGATGCTTTAAATTTAATTTTTCTAACGTATGCGGCCGCAGGGGATGGCTGTTGTATATTTGCATTATGAGTTAAGAAACCATTAATGTCATGGAACTTCCATGGTGGTAGATCAGAAGTAATCTTAAGAGTAAATCATGTCTAAGGTTTTAAAGGTGATGATTGGACATACGTTCTAGGTAAGATTGTTCTTATGATTTCATTACTATATATGACTAACACTTTGAATGTTGAGGTCAAGCAAACTTCACATTCTGCCCATCACTTCCTTACAACCGTCAACAAGTCAATGTGGGACACCTAGGTACCTCAACATACGAGGGCCTTATAATAGGGAGATATGTGCTCGCCCTTACAAAGTATTGGGTTATCTTATAAGGTACGCAAGTATATTTTATCTTCACAGCGGTTAATTGTATAAGATGATAAACTATACAAAGAAAAGTGGTATAATTAAAACCAGAATTGATTGAAATGATGAAAGCTAACATCTGAGGTTATGTGATCATATTGTGCATGGACCGTAATAGGAGGAATGTTATTTCATGTGCAAGGCATTATGTAAACCCTTTTATGCTTAGAAAAAAAAAATGTGTGTTAAATTATGATGAAGGAAGATTATCCTATTTTCTTTTGAATACAAAAGGACCTTACGATATTTGATTTTGTTCTATAAAGTGTTACTAACAGGTGAACTTGGTAGATGGCCAAAATTTGGAGGAGCTTGTGGAAAACAAGAGCATAAATACTATGCATGGTAAAATAAGGGGGTGAGGATTTAAGATCCACATCATAACTGTTGTTTATTCTTTAAGTTTGATAATTATTGATTGAATAAAGATCTAGACTCAAATGGGTCAGAGCAATCATATGGTTACAAAATGTATATGATGAAATAATTGATAAATTGAAAGAAATTTTTCTTGACTCAAGCGAGGAGGCTTGAGGAGAAATAAATTCCGGGATTCAAGCGAGAAGGCTTGAGGGGAATTATGTAATAGTGCATTAATGGCACTAAAACATCCCTTGGAAATCAGGGAGTTGACAGCTGACCAGGATTTTCGAATGAATCAGCAGGCTGTAAGACCTAGGCAAGCTATAAGAAAAATGTATATGTGGGAGGCAGGACGCTGCTTAGTATGCATGAAAGAAATGTTTGCTGCGTGAGCACTAAGGTGTTAGGCAAAACATGAATGAAATGGTTGCTGCGTGAGCACTAAGGTGTTAGGCAAGACATGGAAGAAATGTTTGCTGCATGAGCACTAAGGTGTTAGGCAAGGCATGAGAGAAAGAATTGCTGCGTGAGCACTAAGGTGTTAGGCAAGGGTTTCCTGGATCAAGTGAATGCTGTTTGTTGATTTTGTCAACAGTATACAATCATGGAGTGCTAGATCTATTCCATATATTGCAAGTGGTATGTGCAATAAAGAAACTCATGATTTATGTTTCTGAGTTTGATTATGTAGTTAATGACAAGTTGTTATTAAACATTGTTCTTTTGACTTCCAGTTCGGTGGTACAAATGATTGCTCCAAGAGAAGAGTGAACACCGAGGACGGTGTTATTTTAAAGGGGATGAGGATGTGATATCCCTCCTTTATGACCTATTATGTTAAAAAAAGAAATGAAAAAAATATTGTTGTGCACTTGGTTACTAGTCAAGAGCACAAGGCCAAGGCCCCACTTGTGGACCTCGAAAGTATTGTTACATTATTTCCTAAGTTGTAAATGCCATCTTGAGCTAGGTTAATCCTAAGCGAAGTAACTACACAGTACAAGCTTGTAGGAAACCCTTAAGACCCAATCACTAGCGTAAAGATGGTTCTTACTAAATAATCCTGCATGAGGTTAAGAAACTACCTAAGTAACTACTTTCGGTACTAAGAGAAATAGGATTATCATAAGGATCATGATCATCCTTAAATCTTGGCCTCAAGTGCCAAGGAGTTCTTTCGGAAACTTTATTTATAAGCGAAATCTTCTTAGAGATTTTTATAATCACCTTATTTAGAAAATAAGATGAGCTATTTTATTAACACAAAACACCTATAAAGAATGTCCAAGAAATGGATTTAGATTTAAGGGTTCATATCTACATGTATATATATGTAGAGTCTAATACACATAATTTTATCCATAAGGGACATATGACTATTGTCCCACGAGATCTCTATATGTCAAAGAGACAATAATCCCTAGAGATAAAGTTATTAACCTTAATTTTTGAAATATGTAATAATGTTATATTTATATACATATTAAAGTGTAAGGGGACACGTTACTTGGTGAAGAGGGACATACTTATATATGCTAATACCTTCATAGAAAGTGTTCATTCTACCAATGATTAAAGTGTTAGTTACTTATAGGTTATACTAAAACAAACGCTATAAATTAAACCTGTGAAATCTCCATAAAAAAAAAAAAATTTGTAACCTTCAGTTCACTTTACAGCACCTAAGAAAAGACAGTTTTTTACACTTAACTGTATTTAATTTGTTAATTGCTATCATGCCATTGAGCTTACCGGTGTCTTTCCCTTGTTCTTCCACTAGCTAGAAGGTTATTTTAATGACATACTACTTACTTAGCTACGGCTAATACTCCCTTCTTTTTGACATGCAGAATTCTATGTTTCTGGGGTTTTCATGATGTCGGAGCGTCTCCAAGACATCGCAACAAGGTATGGATATATATATATAACCACCCACGATTAAGTATTTTATACCTATAGCTTAAAGTCGCAATTTCACCTAGCATCCATTCAACAAGTTCTAAAAGGGATAACAATGTGCTAGTGTAATTATAACACCCATAAGTCACTATACTATTAAAGTGTAAGTTTAAAATACCCATCTCATAAGTCTCCAAGGTTCGTTGAAAAACTATGGTTATTACTACTCCGAAATTGATAAAAGTTTTAAAGTTTCATCATGTCTTAACAATTTGGTGATTTGCAGGAATATATGCAAAACTGTAATCCCTCCAATTACCCTAACAATTTAATATAGGTATGTTACCTATACTAATGAGTTTAGCGTTGTAAGTGTACCAACTTGCACCATCAAAGCATTTACAATTGGAAGACGCCACTTGTATTCGACAGGGCACCCGTACTGGGCAATCATCATTTCAGAAAGGCCATGTGACTACATGTACCATATTGAAAGTTATGGCGCCACCTACACAGGGAGGACAGAGTTATCAGGTCTCGGTGTTTGTGTTAAGTCATTTTTCAGCTGACATTTGAACTCTCGGGAACCATTCATTATTGCAATTGAATTTTTGGGGTTCACCATGGTGTCCATCCCAAACCCTGGCGATTTCGAAATAGACCAGGATCCTTCATTATTTCTGCAATCTCTATTGTAATCAGACGGAATGACTATCATTGTTTTGGGATTATTCTAGAGGGCGTTCTCCCTACCTTGAGGACGCAGCCAAAATGTCAATGAAGTGTCTCGGAGGTAACTTACAAATTAGTAACTCGACACTGTCTGTTCGTTGAATTTTTACAGTATAATTCTATTGTCAAATTTATAATGCTGTTTGTTAATAATGCAGAAAAATCCTGGTTCGAGGCAACGCAGGTCGCAGAGGGACCCTCCAAAATGGTAAGTGGTATCGCTCCTCCTTGGCCTTCGTGTGATGTCAAGAAACAAGGGGAGCCTCCTTCAATGGCTAAAGGAATTTTTATAGTTTTCAATTCGAAATCAGTTCATTTGAGGTTTGCAAGGATTCGTGGTGACCTGGGTCTTTCGTCAAGAAACCAATGTAACCCTATTCTTTGGAGATACCTCTTTCTGTAGTTTCTATCTTCTAGAGGAGAGCTTATTGAGATGTCAGGATTTGAAGTCAGGGTTTCTGTCTCATACTCTTCCGCAGGGTTTTACTGTATTATCAAAACTCGAATCATTTTTGTAATGCTGGGAATGATAAAGTTTGATCAACGTGGTGCTACAGTCTCTGTTATTACTGGGTATATGATTGTAGATATATTTCTCTTTACAATTCTTGCCAGATAGCAGTACGAGGTTTAGAAGAACTTATAATTTCGTTTTCGTATGAAAACTAGACAGACCAGGTAACGGCCTCTGCATTCGCTCTTCTAGACAGACCAGGTAGCTGTAGGTCGTTATTTTTGATTGAATATAATTGGAGCTTAATATGATATGAGTTCTAGGTTTTCGGAATAAAAGTGGGATGATATGATATGAGTTCTATTATAATAATGTTGATCTTTTCTTCTCAAATCGTGCTGTCGAGGGGTTCTTTTTTATTTATTTATTTATTTTCTATAAATAACTGTAAGAGCATTTGTCTGAAACTTTTCTTAACAGAACCGATAATCGAAAGATAATAGAATGATAATGCTGGTAATGCTGTTATAAATGTATTTTTATTTATTTTTGTTTTCTAACTGCCAGAATGGTAACATCGGCGACCCTCGAATATCAATCTATGACCTGCCCTTCCAGAATTACTGTGCGAGTGAGTTAAAAACTTAGATTGGTTTATTCCCTAGAGTTAGGGTTTAATCCTTGAGGAACAACGAAGGTTATGGCGTTCGATCAAAAGGAATTAAATTTTTGTATGATCTTCCTATAACAGACCATTCCGTGAAGGCAATGGCATAGATTCATTCTAACAACTTGGCAAACTCGTATCCACAAACCGTTTCGAAACATAGCAAATAAATTTTATGGAGACCGTCCTTAGTTTGATAGCATATAATTTAATAGTAAAACCTATTCCATCCCTGATAAGGAGAATATAAATCCGGCCAAGGAATATGGTCTAAATTAGAGGATAGTACGAGATCCCAAAGGAAAATACCAATGAATTTCCTAGAATTAAATGGGTAAAACATAAACTCGATTTGTAATCACGGATAGGATCGGTTTGATTTGCAACAGCAAAATCCTGCATTTTCTTTACTGAAGCTTATGAAATAAAAACATTGTAAACTCTGATAAATAACTCCTCTGCGACTACCTTATTCATTCTATTCGGTTACTGATTATCATTATTACAAAAACAAACTATGGCACCGATCAAGCATTATTTTAATAACAGTAATTACTTGAATACAATACTTTAACAAAAAGAGGCAGATAAATAACAGGAATTTCTTTAAATCTGAGATAACAAAACCTGGAACTTGAAACCGAATGCAGTAGGAACAGCCACGTTCCTCCCAACCGTAGATTAGGTACAAACACCAAGTTCGTCCGCAATCACCCCCGAGCCAGACACATGCATGGAGAAATGTGAACAGCTAGCCTCAAACTCAGTATTCTTTCCTGAATCCCTTGCCTAACACAAAGTGCTCACACAGCAAGTGAAATTCCTTCCGGCATACTCAGCAGCGTCCTGCCTCCTCACATATGCCATTCTTTTATAATTTTGCCTAGGTCTTTCCATTGGCAGCCAATTCCTCATGGAATTTTCGCAGCTAACCAAATCCCTGATTTTCAGGGTGTGTCTAGTGTCTTAAATACACTCCTGACACTTGTTCTGATGTCCCAGAGGCTAACTCTAACTTGTCTCCCACTTCTCCATGCATGATCTCCTCATTTAACTTGGCTGTTCCTACTCATTCTTTTATTAATAGAATAAAATTGTTTGTTTACATCAGTCCTCCTAGGACTTAAGTCAGCCGATTTCTCATCTGGCTTCCACATTGCATAATCTCAAAAATAAAAAAATAATTTTTAAAAATAAGTCAGACATAATGTTTTCATCATTGGAGAGGGATGTCACAAAACCTTTAATCTCTAAGATTATAAAGAGTATGTTGCTTTCATGCCTACCACTACGAATGGAGTAGGTTCTCTTCCTACTTTTGGATACCATGTTATGATAACAATCACTTTAAGAAATAGTTCTCGTGATGACATAGGGGACATCATCGCTCGATTGGTGGGATGCATTTAATCCCTACCATTAACCGTGTCACCTCGTTGCTCGGATCAGTAGTAGCATTGGAGCATCCCATTCGTGATATTCTTGTTGAGTGGGGAAATAGAGGAAAGGTGGAGAAGCTTCTAAATTGACACTTGGCATAGTTGAGTAGGTATTCAACTCGCCATCTGTCTTGGACGAGGGACACCAACCCTACGACCGCCAAGCTTTGAAGGGGATTGACTGCTCATCGGATCGGCAGGGGATCCGGTATTTTTTTTGAGTTGCTCCTTACATCCTTATAATGCGATCGGGGGGGGGGGGAAACTGGGGGGTCAGGGTAATGGAGACGGATTCGATGCACAGCACGGAGGATATTGCAGATCGGAAACAGGTAATACCTCTCCTCGCAATTTATTTATATACAAGCAAGGTAACAGATCCTGGGGGGGGCTAGCAAGCTAGATCTCGGTGTTGAATGTGTGGAAAACAGTTGTGTTTGTTTTATAGGTTAGCAAAACATAGTTTTAATCCGCTGTTACCACGCGGACGTACCTTTCGTTTCTCATATGTCTTCCCTATTCGACTGCACTCTTGATGGATCAGTTTTACCTCTGTAAAATCGTGGATGAGATCCAGTTCGATCCTGCTAGAATGTCCCTTTACTGTTGAACCAATCCGATCAGAGTCTATATGTTTCAGTTTTATTTTTGCTAGAAAACCGTCTTGTGATATGGTTTACCTATATAAGATAGAGACAGCAGATGAATAATTTTTATATTAAAACCCTACATTTCAGAGAGCGTGGGTCTTACCCAGATATATATATATATCTATTATGAAGCTCGGGATTTTTCTTCTAGATGATGGTTCTGCCCATTCTCGGCCTCCATGGAGAATTTTTCCTTCTGGTTGTTTTCAGATATGTCTCGCTTAAGTAGAAATGGAGAGGACGGCTCGACAATAGCCTGATCCATCTTTTAGCAATTGTTTAATACTTTATTGTCTGCGTTTCATTTTTATGTGACGAATATCGATGGGAGGGCTCGATGGCAGCCTGAGCTTTTCCCATAGCATTTCCTGTATTTGTTATTGTTGATTATTTTTTTGAAAGGTTGTCTCCGCGAACACTGCGTTCGTTGAAGATGTTGAAGGTTTGATCTTTTGGTTTAGTTTCTCTCCAGGGAAAACGTTGCCTGCAGAGTCTTCTCATGAAGATAGTGTCGATATGATTAAACTTGTTAACCAGGCGAAATATATATATTAAGTTACCCTTTGACTGCTTACGATTGGAGTTAAGCCTCTAGAATTCCAGTTACTGTTTACATGTTTGGTAGGATAGCAATGAATCGCACGAATCTTTATGTTGTAGCTCTGCCATCATAGGACTGTCTTTCATAAAGTTTTGGGGTTATCACTCTATTGTGTAGATGCTGCGATTAGGGATATTCCTCTTTTGGTATAAAATGCGGTTATATAATTTAATCAGGATGCCTGTTATCTTAGCCTGACGAATCTTTACTGCTAGGTTGCCATAGCATTGGATCCAATTGGTATGGTAGATGCTGCCATTGATGATAATTTTTCCTGTGATGTTTAAATGCTTCTTAACCTAGCTGGACACCTTTTGAGGTTTGGATTTCAACCCTGTTGAACCGCTATCTTTATGCTGCCATGACCTGGGATTATACCCTAACAGAACTTTACTTTACATTATGGCCACGGATCGCATAGATCTATTGTAATTTCGTATCTTAAGTGAGACCTCGGTTGGGTTTCTACCATCATGAATCTGTCGAGTACTTAAGCAACGATGGTCATATAATCGTCGTTTAGTTGCCTTACAAGAAACCGGTACCAGTATTGCGTAGAGTTAGGCAACAGAGTGGCTTATGAGGTCATTATTTTGCATTAATTACCTGTGATGTTATATTCGCAGGTTGCATTATATTACCTGAGTGTTATATTAGTACACTCTCTGCAGATATTCTTTTTGACTGCACCGAAGTTGTGGTTAACTTGTTGTTATATAGTATTGAATCTTTATATATATATGTGCTGTCGAAATTGACTATATTTCGGAGAATAGGTTTTGATGCAGTGACGAATGTCTCAGAAGAACTCTCGGAGAGAGACAGGCTTCGAGAATGTGGAAAGAAATATTACCACAATGGTGTTGGGGATTGTAACACTCAAAAGTTTGAATAAATATTACATGATGTGACAATGATTTGGTGGACGTAGCCCAGGGAGCTGGGTGAACCACGTGTAAATGGGTCTCTCTCTCTTTCATGTTCTCATGTTTGTTATGTGGCGCCTTTATTATTTACATAGATGTATAAATGTATTTATCAACTAATCCTATGATAAGATATGCCAATGTGAACTGTCATTTCTAGATGCATTGATTGATTGAAATTTATGAAGGTTGAATTATGTTATTGAAAGATTTTCCCCTTATTCATAATGATAGGCAAAGTCAAGTGATATAGTTATGTAAGGAAAGGAAGTGGTTATGTAGACTTGTATTTTAATAAGGCATTGTTTATATGAGCATGAATTTTACGAATGTTTGAAGTAAAGGATTATGTACGCAAAAAATAATTTTGAGAAACTAATAAACAGTTTTGTGGATGCAAGGATGGTGGACCCTACTCCGTAACCTAAATGGAGTTTGGTTGTGAAGATTTTAATTATCAAGTAAATAAAGAAAAATCACCACAAATAACTAACTCAGAAATTGGGGATGTTACATATAGAGCATAATAACTTAGTTAGATACTTACGGTAAGCTCTACAAGGATGAAACTTTAACACTATCATAACTTAAGATGATAGTTACGATTATGGTCATCAAACCCATGGCTTCCTAGCCATCTTACCCATTTCATGTCTTCTAATGAATAATCAATGTTTTTCCCTTTTCTTCTTTGCGTTACCCATGCTCAAATCCTAAGTTTATAATTTTACGACTGATGAGTTAAACCTCATGAATCTCAAACCTTACTGATGGGCCTTAAGGTTCTCACCAATGTCACTTACACAATTACAATTACATTTATATAAAAAAAAATAATAAAAACAAGGATCAAAATAGGTCATAAAGGAGGGATATCACATCCTCATCCCCTTTAAGATAACACCGTCCTCGGTGTTCACTCTTCTCTTGGAGCAATCCTTTGTATCACAAAACTGGAATTCAAAAGAAACAATGTTTAGTAACAACTTGTCATCAACTTCATAATCAAACTTAGAAACATAAATCATGAGTTCTTTATTACACATATCTCTTGCAATATATGGAATAAATCTAGTGCTCCTTGATTGTATACTATTGACAAAATCAACAAACAACATTCACTTGATCCAGGAAATTCTTGCCTAACATCTTAGTGCTCACGCAGCAATCCTTTTCCTCATGCCTTGCCTAACACCTTAGTGCTCACGCAGCAAACATTTCTCTCATGTTTTGCCTAACACCTTAGTGCTCATGCAGCAAACATTTCATTCATGTCTTGCCTAACACCATAGTGCTCACACAGCAAACATTTCTTTCATGCATACTAAGCAGCGTCCTGCCTCCCACATATACATTTTTCTTATAGCATGCCCAGGTCTTACAGCTAGTCGATTCTCCGAGAATCCTAGTGGCTGTTCAATCCCCGATCTTAGGGAGTATTTCAATGCCATTACAACACTCTTTACGCAATTCCCCTCAAGCCTTCTCACTTGAGTCCCGGAATTTATTTTCCCCAAGCCGCCTTGCTTGAGTCTAGAAAAATCTCTTTCAAGTTATTTCGTCACATTACATTCTGTACCCATACGATTACTCTGACCAATCTGGGTCGAGTGCTTTGTTCAACAATAATTATCAACATTTAAAAAAAAAAAAAAAACAAGTAACAATTGTGATGTGAATCTTAATTCCTCACTCTTTATTTTACCATGCATAATATTTATGCTCTTGCATTTTCACAAGCTTCACAGAAATTTCACCATCTGCCAAAATCCACTTGTTAGTATCACTTTATATACAAAATCAAATATTGTAAGAAGATCCTTTCTTTAAACAGAAAATCATCTTTCTTTTTAAAATATCCATATGTAATCATCTAAGATGTCATTTCCTACTACACATATCTAGCTTATAAGATTACATAATGCTTTGAACACGATATAACATTCTTTCTGTGATGATCCAAGGACATTATGGCCATTTAACCTCGAATGTTAGCTTTCACCATTTCAGCACAATTCCTATTTTTAGTTATACAACCCTTTTTAAATATCGTAACATCATATAGAGATAACCAATTGTCTGAAACAAACTTACATACCTTATACGGATAACCACGTGTCTTTGTAAAGGTGACCGCATAGCTCACCTTCATCTGCCGAGGTTCCAGTTTACTTGTATCATCACGTATTAGTATTATACATGAATCGATATATATATATATATATATATATATATATATATATATATATATCCCACATTTACCCATTGATGGGTGTCAGGCAGCGATGGGTGGGAAAATAACATTTGCTCGACCACAACATTCAAAGTGTTAGTCTTTAAGTCATAGGAACAATCGTATATATAACATATGTTCAAACATCATTTTTACTGGTTTCATAAAAGCTTATACCTCGAGTATTGTCTCAAGGATCACTTCCGATCTACCCTGCAAATTCCATGTCATCAATGTTTTCCTTAACACAAAATAAAAATAGTCATTCTTTGTGGCACATAAGGATGTCAGAAGATTACAGCATCCTAGTAACCTGTTTTTATTTCCTGTTGGTTCTAGGTTTCCAATAACCTATCCCTTAACAGTGGTACATGGATAGCAAGTCATCATAAATATTGAGCAATTAAAAGTATCACTATTACTCATTGTTTCCCACGTCTATCTTAGTAGAAATTACTGAAATAAGAGGTATATATAAAAGATACTCATGCATTCTCATATTAACTGCTTAATATTCACATGTATATGTAATTATAACCATTTTCCTTTTGTTGCACTTATATGTAAAGGTACGAGCATACTTCAATGTCACAAAAATCGTATTATAATTACTTATCTTATATAATTCCATACTAGAATTAAATTGATTAGCAAGGAGACTATTAACCATTTTTCTCCTTTGTAATCTCACAGTTTCCTAGTCATAGAAAACTTCACACCAATTAAAGTTAATTTCTTTGTTTAAAAGAAACCAGACATTCTAGTCTAGCCAAACTATACTTCTTATGGAATAAAACAACAACTTAACATCACATAATTATGCTTCCCTCATAACTAGAATTATTAAATTCGCAATGACTCCTCCTGCAGTATACACCTTTACAGATTTTACTACTAAGGTCAATCTCATTATAAATTTATAAACTTTCTTATTTTAAGGTAACTCATATGTAAACGAAACCTGATCGTTTCTTACATAGTTCAAAACCCAAGACTGACCCAAACTATCGAATCTTGAATGGACCTTTTAACATAAGGACTTACTTTTGGTCTGAACTTAATGGATCTTTTAACAGATCTAAGTTGCTTACATCCCCATCTAAATTTCATATTTGGAAATCTAGACTATTGATCCATCAAGTTTACTTAGTTATCTAAGGTCAACCAAATTAGGAGACTTCCTTAGCCTATAAACTTCACTGTGAAGTATCTAGGATAATTTCCAAAACGTGCTTTTACTCTACTTACAAGTACCCATTTCATAAGGACTTAACCCCAATAATCTAACTAATTAAAAGAGTACCTTCTTGTCATTCAATGAAACTAATTGTAAAGGGTGAGGAGATATTCATCGTCTAGTGTCATCCATAGGAGATTATTCAATGAACTTATGTAATGTTCACAATTAGATACTCTAATTATAACTTTTCAGTAAACTCATACGTACTTACTTGCAATTTCGAGAAGTTTTGTCGCTTACGTCTTGACGATTCTTTGGAAGTGAACATTTTATTCTTGGCTTATAGAATGCAGCTCCCTTTCTAGTCCGACCAACTTGTATTTGTTCTTCTGTAATTTAGCTCAATAAGCCCAAGTGTTTGCAACCTGTGCTCTGGTGGAAGAAACTTGAAGTCGAGCTTGGAGATTCATTTTCCCCTCCTCCAGTACAATTCCATGCATCCAAAATGAAACACAAATAATTGATTAGTTAGCTTAACAACCTTCATACTTACTTATCGCATGTTGAGCTCATTAGGCCCTAGTGTTGCAACCTAATGCTCTGATACCATATGTAACGAACCCAAAATTTCGTAACATTTAAAACTTTTCTAAGTGCCTAAAATGCCACAAGAAAATATACGGAAATATAAAGTGTGGGTTTAATTCCTTAAATTATTGCTTACAAAAATTAAAACCTTGCAATGTTTATTACTGTTTATAAATGACATTATAATAATCCAGGAAAAGGTCCCTCAATGAAACTCATGTATATAAAGTACTAACTCCCCTCATTTTGCATGAATAGATAGATGTTTTACTCTTAACTAAATCAGTGCTTAACTTAAGATGTCAACCATTTCTTAAATCTTGCGGGAACACAAACCTCATTATGTCTTAATATACATCCTTTAGGGAACATATACTGCTTTCAATAAAACAATCCCAATGGTAACAACACAATCATAATCATAAGAGAAGCATTATATCCACAACCAACCTTTTAAATGAATTGTATATATCAACGTAATCATAACCATTTTAAGGACAGAAACAAGTACTCATATATGAAACACATTGAGAAACACCATGGGAAACATAGGAGACAAAATATAACGTGGTTCACCCGTACACGGGCTAGTCCACAAAAGGTGTGTGCATTCTTTTATTATTTAGCCACAAGGGATTACATCCGGCAATGCCATTGTTGTCCTTTTTACTTTCTACTCTCTTGCAGACTATGCTACCCTGGCAGGACTCTTAAGCCAGAATCATCTATATACCAAAGCGATGGCAAAAACACTGGTTAGTACAAAACATAAGACAATGACTGTATGTACTCAGTCGTTGATTATAACAAATACGACAGGGATCTGTAAGTGAATAGCCTATAAAGTCACAAAAATGAAGGCACCTCAATATGCGATAGACAACAATAACCAATAGAAACAAAATAAAAGATACATGTAGCCACCGAAACCTTGGTATGCAAATCGACAGAGCAGTAATAATTACACAGCACTAAACCCTTGAAATCGCTGTATGTATCATCGATAGAGTAAATGAAACCATGCACAAGATGGAAGAACCATAAATCTCAATCCATAATATAACCGAAGGATTCTAATCAGATCGATTTACCACACAAAGACTTTGAGCATTCTTTAACGAACAGTACAATATCCCTATCCATCTCTTAGCGGAGAGCCAGACGTGGCATCAATAAAGAAGAAAAACTCGCAAGGAAAGATTAATGGTTAGAAAAACAAAAAAGGGGCAGAGATCCAATGCTGGACGAAAATGCAATCTCAAACCAACATGGTCATTGAGTAACCGTCTACATAATTTCCATATATATATATAATCTATTTTTAATTCTTTATACATATAACAAGAAAAACATAAAGAACTATGAATAACATTTAATTTATATTTCAGGCAATTGATGCAAGGATGATCAAAGGGAAACGAAAGAACTAACTACCATTCACGCTATTATAAGATCTTATTAAGTAGGATATTTCACACATGCAACCAAATCGTCAATGCTGAGATTCTGGCGTGTGCTGCGTGATCAATTCGACACTCGCGTATAAAATACATTAAACAGAAAACTCAAGGTCGAATGGGGATCTTACTGATCCTACGATATAAACAAAAAAAAAACAGAGCTATACCATATCGGGTCAATATAAATCTCCACAGTACTCTGCGCATATTTGTATATAGGATGTATATAAATATATATTGCAGAAATCACGCGTCTATACTGCCAACTCGCAGTCATGAAACTAACACGCAGAGGTTCGGGGAGTCTTCACATCAGTTACGGCACTAAGATTTGAGTTTAACTTACCTTCATTTGGGTTACACGTAAACTGTGCAGTGGAGATCAAACTCAAAGGCTGAGAAGAAAAAGGAGATGGAGACCACCATGCATGCTCAGCAAAAAGGGAGAAAAGAAGACCGAATCTGACTCCGCCACGGTAATACATCATATAAAATTTAGAAGGAGAACATCATCATCGCAAGACCTACATACCTTATCGCAAACCGATCTCCATTATTGCCGTTGTAACAGCCATATAGCGCAGAGTTCCACACTGCCAGCTTACTGTGTAAACGCCTCATACAAGAACTGAACCCAATTTGCGTAGCGATCCCTTCAGGGAATAGCCTCTCCAGTACATAGATCAACCATCTTCAAATGCACAGATATCAGATGATTATCCCTTTTTTTTTCCAATCCTCAGATCCTCTAGATCTTTTTATTCTACTGCAGCTACAGATATCTCCTCGCTGGCTCCCCTACGTTGAGGCACATCACCCCACTTCATCAACTGTCAGTGCTAAGATGTAGGAATCGACCCCGAAATTACCTCATCATACTGCAAGATCTCGGCATCACTTTCCTTTCCAGAGTGTCGGTCCACCTTCTCACATTAAATTTTAACGACAACATTCTCTCTTGGAGAGTCCGTCCACCTTCTCACATTAAAATTTAACGACAACACTCTCTCTTGAAGAGTCCGTCCACCTTCTCACATTACAATTTAACAACAACCCTCTTTCTTGGAGAGTCCGTCCACTCCCCACCATTTAATATGACAATGGAAAATTTCAACAGATCTCTTCCGCGAGTCTAGCCACCTTCCCGTATTAAATGTTTAGAAGACAACAGTCTCTTTTTTTTGAGAGTCTACCTCAGAGAGGGGAATCCTCCTGCAACGGTACATTATTATTATTCTCCTTTTTGTTAAGTGGTAGTTACACTTCTCACGTCTTTTATTCCTCCAATACCTTTGGAAATCACAGTTAAACCTTGTTGAGCTATAATACTAAATTAGTATATGTAAATGTAAATATATATTAAGGTATAGGGTAAATACTCATTCGATTACCAAAACGAAACCTTACGCATAAACACCAAGATGCTTCACTATACCATACGTTTTGATAATTGAAAGCCACTCCTTGTTATGCATCCTCTATGCTCTATTCCATAGAGTACCTAAATAAATTCTTAATAATAAAATATCTTACCTCCATATGCACTTTTAAACATATCTTATATATTCATAATATGTCTTTTTTACTTTTTCCAAATTTCCTTTAAGGTATATACTAGTTTATAGCTTTGTATGAAGGTAAAATGGCATAAATACTATGATACCCTTCTTTTTATTTCAAGGTGATTATTCCACATAATACCTTTAAAATAACTTCCTTGGCTTGAATCTATCTTTAGAGATGACACGATGGCATTTCATCCCTATTTAAGATGTTCATATGAACTCGGATTAGTCTTACTAGGGTCGTCATAACTTATAGAGCATAATAACTTAGATAGATACTTACGGTAAGCTCTACAAGGATGAAACTTTAACACTATCATAACTTAAGATGATACTTACGATTATGGTCATCAAACCCATGGCTTCCTAGCCATCTTACCCATTTCATGTCTTCTAATGAAAAATCGATGTTTTTCCCTTTTCTTCTTTGCGTTACCCATGCTCAAATCCTAAGTTTATAATTTTACGACTGATGAGTTAAACCTCATGAATCTCAAACCTTACTGATGGGCCTTAAGGTTCTCACCAATGTCACTTACACAATTACAATTACATTTATATAAAAAAAAAAAAAAATAACTATCAAAATAGGTCATAAAGGAGGGATATCACATCCTCATCCCCTTTAAGATAACACCGTCCTCGGTGTTCACTCTTCTCTTGGAGCAATCCTTTGTATCACAAAACTGGAATTCAAAAGAAACAATGTTTAGTAACAACTTGTCATCAACTTCATAATCAAACTCAGAAACATAAATCATGAGTTCTTTATTACACATATCTCTTGCAATATATGGAATAAATCTAGTGCTCCTTGATTGTATACTGTTGACAAAATCAACAAGAAACATTCACTTGATCCAGGAAATTCTTGCCTAACACTTTAGTGCTCACGCAGCAATCCTTTTCCTCATGCCTTGCCTAACACCTTAGTGTTCACGCAGCAAACATTTCTCTCATGTTTTTCCTAACACCTTAGTGCTCATGCAGCAAACATTTCATTCATGTCTTGCCTAACACCTTAGTGCTCACACAGCAAACATTTCTTTCATGCATACTAAGCAGCGTCCTGCCTCCCACATATACATTTTTCTTATAGCATGCCCAGGTCTTACAGCCAGTCGATTCTCCGAGAATCCTAGTGGCTGTTCAATCCCCGATCTTAGGGAGTATTTCAATGCCATTACAACACTCTTTACGCAATTCCCCTCAAGCCTTCTCACTTGAGTCCCGGAATTTATTTTCCCCAAGCCGCCTTGCTTGAGTCTAGAAAAATCTCTTTCAAATTATTTCGTCACATTACATTCTGTACCCATACGATTACTTTGACCAATCTGGGTCGAGTGCTTTGTTCAACAATAATTATCAACATTTAAAAAAAAAAAAAAAAGTAACAATTGTGATGTGAATCTTAATTCCTCACTCTTTATTTTACCATGCATAATATTTATGCTCTTGCATTTTCACAAGCTTCACAGAAATTTCATCATCTGCCAAAATCCACTTGTTAGTATCACTTTATATACAAAATCAAATATTGTAAGAAGATCCTTTCTTTAAACAGAAAATCATCTTTCTTTTTAAAATATCCATATGTAATCATCTAAGATGTCATTTCCCACTACACATATCTAGCTTATAAGATTACATAATGCTTTGAACACGATATAACATTCTTTCTGTGATGATTCAAGGACATTATGACCATTTAACCTCGAATGTTAGCTTTCACCATTTCAGCACAATTCCTATTTTTAGTTATACAACCCTTTTTGAATACCGTAACATCATATAGAGATAACCAATTGTCTAAAACAAACTTACATACCTTATACGGATAACCACGTGTCTTTGTAAAGGTGACCGCATAGCTCACCTTCATCTGCCGAGGTACCAGTTTACTTGTATCATCACGTATTAGTATTATACATGAATCGATATATATATATATATATATATATATATATCCCACATTTACCCATTGATGGGTGTCAGGAAGTGATGGGTGGGAAAATAACATTTGCTCGACCACAACATTCAAAGTGTTAGTCTTTAAGTCATAGGAACAATCGTATATATAACATATGTTCAAACATCATTTTTACTGGTTTCATAAAAGCTTATACCTCGAGTACTGTCTCAAGGATCACTTCCGATCTACCCTGCAAATTCCATGTCATCAATGTTTTCCTTAACACAAAATAAAAATAGTCATTCTTTGTGGCACATAAGGATGTCAGAAGATTACAGCATCCTAGTAACCTATTTTTATTTCCTGTTGGTTCTAGGTTTCCAATAACCTATCCCTTAACAGTGGTACATGGATAGCAAGTCATCATAAATATTGAGCAATTAAAAGTATCACTATTACTCATTGTTTCCCACGTCTATCTTAGTAGAAATTACTGAAATAAGAGGTATATATAAAAGATACTCATGCATTCTCATATTAACTGCTTAATATTCACATGTATATGTAATTATAACCATTTTCCTTTTGTTGCACTTATATGTAAAGGTACGAGCATACTTCAATGTCACAAAAATCGTATTATAATTACTTATCTTATATAATTCCATACTAGAATGAAATTGATTAGCAAGGAGACTATTAACCATTTTTCTCCTTTGTAATCTCACAGTTTCCTAGTCATAGAAAGCTTCACACCAATTAAAGTTAATTTCTTTGTTTAAAAGAAACCAGACATTCTAGTCTAGCCAAACTATACTTCTTATGGAATAAAACAACAACTTAAAATCACATAATTATGCTTCCCTCATAACTAGAATTATTAAATTCGCAATGACTCCTCCTGCAGTATACACCTTTACAGATTTTACTACTAAGGTCAATCTCATTATAAATTTATAAACTTTCTTATTTTAAGGTAACTCATATGTAAACGAAACCTGATCGTTTCTTACATAGTTCAAAACCCAAGACTGACCCAAACTATCGAATCTTGAATGGACCTTTTAACATAAGGACTTACTTTTGATCTGAACTTAATGGATCTTTTAACAGATCTAAGTTGCTTACATCCCCATCTAAATTTCATATTTGGAAATCTAGACTATTGATCCATCAAGTTTACTTAGTTATCTAAGGTCAACCAAATTAGGAGACTTCCTTAGCCTATAAACTTCACTGTGAAGTATCTAGGATAATTTCCAAAACGTGCTTTTACTCTACTTACAAGTACCCATTTCATAAGGACTTAACCCCAATAATCTAACTAATTAAAAGAGTACCTTCTTGTCATTCAATGAAACTAATTGTAAAGGGTGAGGAGATATTCATCGTCTAGTGTCATCCATAGGAGATTCTTCAATGAACTTTTGTAATGTTCACAATTAGATACTCTAATTATAACTTTTCAGTAAACTCATACGTACTTACTTGCAATTTCGAGAAGTTTTGTCGCTTACCTCTTGACGATTCTTTGGAAGTGAACATTTTATTCTTGGCTTATAGAATGCAACTCCCTTTCTAGTCCGACCAACTTGTATTTGTTCTTCTCCAATTTAGATCAATAAGCCCAAGTGTTTGCAACCTGTGCTCTGGTGGAAGAAACTTGAAGTCGAGCTTGGAGATTCATTTTCCCCTCCTCCAGTACAATTCCATGCATCCAAAATGAAACACAAATAATTGATTAGTTAGCTTAACAACCTTCATACTTACTTATCGCATGTTGAGCTCATTAGGCCCTAGTGTTGCAACCTAATGCTCTGATACCATATGTAACGAACCCAAAATTTCGTAACATTTAAAACTTTTCTAAGTGCCTAAAATGCCACAAGAAAATATACGGAAATATACAGTGTGGGTTTAATTCCTTAAATTATTGCTTACAAAAATTAAAACCTTGCAATGTTTATTACTGTTTATAAATGACATTATAATAATCCAGGAAAAGGTCCCTCAATGAAACTCATGTATATTAAGTACTAACTCCCCTCATTTTGCATGAATAGATAGATGTTTTACTCTTAACTAAATCAGTGCTTAACTTAAGATGTCAACCATTTCTTAAATCTTGCGGGAACACAAACCTCATTATGTCTTAATATACATCCTTTAGGGAACATATACTGCTTTCAATAAAACAATCCCAATGGTAACAACACAATCATAATCATAAGAGAAGCATTATATCCACAACCAACCTTTTAAATGAATTGTATATATCAACGTAATCATAACCATTTTAAGGACAAAAACAAGTACTCATATATGAAACACATTGAGAAACACCATGGGAAACATAGGAGACAAAATATAACGTGGTTCACCCGTACACGGGCTAGTCCACAAAAGGTGTGTGCATTCTTTTATTATTTAGCCACAAGGGATTACATCCGGCAATGCCATTGTTGTCCTTTTTACTTTCTACTCTCTTGCAGACTATGCTACCCTGGCAAGACTCTTAAGCCAGAATCATCTCTATACCAAAGCGATGGCATAAACACTGGTTAGTACAAAACATAAGACAATGACTGTATGTACTCAGTCGTTGATTATAACAAATACGACAGGGATCTGTAAGTGAATAACCTATAAAGTCACAAAAATGAAGCCACCTCAATATGCGATCGACAACAATAACCAATAGAAACAAAATAAAAGATACATGTAGCCACCGAAACCTTGGTATGCAAATCGACAGAGCAGTAATAATTACACAGCACTGAACCCTTGAAATCGTTGTATGTATCATCGACAGAGTAAATGAAACCATGCACAAGATGGAAGAACCATAAATCTCAATCCATAATATAACCGAAGGATTCTAATCAGATCGATTTACCACACAAAGACTTTGAGCATTCTTTAACGAACAGTACAATATCCCTATCCATCTCTAAGCGGTGAGCGAGACGTGGCATCAATAAAGAAGAAAAACTCGCAAGGAAAGATTAATGGTTAGAAAAACAAAAAAGGGGCAGAGATCCAATGCTGGACGAAAATGCAATCTCAAACCAACATGGTCAGTAAGTAACCGTCTACATAATTTCCATATATATATATAATCTATTTTTAATTCTTTATACATATAACAAGAAAAACATAAAGAACTATCAATAACATTTAATTTATATTTCAGGCAATTGATGCAAGGATGATCAAAGGGAAACGAAAGAACTAACTACCATTCACGCTATTATAAGATCTTAGTAAGTAGGATATTTCACACATGCAACCAAATCGTCAATGCTGAGATTCTGGCGTGTGCTGCGTGATCAATTCGACACTCGCGTATAAAATACATTAAACAGAAAACTCAAGGTCGAATGGGGATCTTACTGATCCTACGATATAAACAAAAAAAAAACAGAGCTATACCATATCGGGTCAATATAAATCTCCACAGTACTCTGCGCATATTTGTATATAGGATGTATATAAATATATATTGCAGAAATCACGCGTCTATACTGCCAACTCGCAGTCATGAAACTAACACGCAGAGGTTCGGGGAGTCTTCACATCAGTTACGGCACTAAGATTTGAGTTTAACTTACCTTCATTTGGGTTACACGTAAACTGTGCAGTGGAGATCAAACTCAAAGGCTGAGAAGAAAAAGGAGATGGAGACCACCATGCATGCTCAACAAAAAGGGATAAAAGAAGACCGAATCTGACTCCGCCACGGTAATACATCATATAAAATTTAGAAGGAGAACATCATCATCGCAAGACCTACATACCTTATCGCAAACCGATCTCCATTATTGCCGTTGTAACAGCCATATAGCGCAGAGTTCCACACTGCCAGCTTACTGTGTAAACGCCTCATACAAGAACTGAACCCAATTTGCGTAGCGATCCCTTCAGGGAATAGCCTCTCCAGTACATAGATCAACCATCTTCAAATGCACAGATATCAGATGATTATCCCTTTTTTTTTCCAATCCTCAGATCCTCTAGATCTTTTTATTCTACTGCAGCTACAGATATCTCCTCGCTGGCTCCCCTACGTTGAGGCACATCACCCCCCTTCATCAACTGTCAGTGCTAAGATGTAGGAATCGACCCCGAAATTACCTCATCATACTGCAAGATCTCGGCATCACTTTCCTTTCCAGAGTGTCCGTCCACCTTCTCACATTAAATTTTAACGACAACATTCTCTCTTGGAGAGTCCGTCCACCTTCTCACATTAAAATTTAACGACAACACTCTCTCTTGGAGAGTCCATCCACCTTCTCACATTACAATTTAACGACAACCCTCTTTCTTGGAGAGTCCGTCCACTCCCCACCATTTAATATGACAACGGAAAATTCATGGGGGGTTCACTAGTGAGGCAATATCATATCACGTCCATTCATATTGGGGGGTTGAAAACTCTTAAAAACCTCAAAAATATATTGCCCCGTATTAAGGGGTCAAGGGTTTTTTTTAATTTGACATAGTAATATAAATATTAGGGGTTATTTTATTTGGGAGTGTTGAGTAATAACCTCCAAATCATGGGATGGATTCATACATCCAAATCATGGGCTCAATTCATACCCACCTAAAACTTAAGGACCTTCCATTTTTATTTGATATTGCTTATGATCCTAAGGTTTGCATAAATTTGATAATAGTGTACCAATGATAATATCGATGGAAGTCTCATTGGATTATTCTCCTTGAGCAATCCTCATTTAATAGCTTATTTAGGCTTGGGTTGAATTGATGTTATATTGTTCTTCATCTTTAAGTTAAGAGATATAGTTAAATGGGAGTTCTGGACTTGACCAATTGTATTGTATTTTTTGTAGGCATTCAAGTAAAATATTTACCTCTTCATTTTTTAGGTTGGGGTTTTGGTGGGCATTGAGATTCAATTAAACCTTGCTCCACAACAACCAAGAAAAGTGAGATCAATCTTTCTTGGCTCACTGGAACCAGGAAAAGTTAGATCAATGTTTCTTCACTAATTATTTCTTTCAACTTTTTGTATTCTTCTTTATTATTTTCACATTGCCAGTTAGGAATAGTTGTTAGATTGAGTTATATTTGGCACATTCATAATTGTAATTTCAATTCTTATATGCAAGGCATCTGTCTTAATATTGTATTGGAATTAACACGAACATAGGTGAAAATCTAAATCCTTATTTACATACCATATGTGTTATCGTGACCATGAAATGGTATCATATAAGTTTCACCATCTGTGTATTTTTATAACTATTGCATGCTTGAAACCTAACAATGGAGATTTTTCCCTATCTTTTAAAGATAACAAAAACTAGATATAACCCGAGAAAAGGTAACTAAATGTTGTTAATTCCTGTGATTGCAAGAATAAATGTAGAGGAAGTGGAGGCAATTCATTGGATCTTGTGAATGACCAAAATCCAAGCTATACACATGATCATATGGTGTTATTGAAAAGTAAAAGGAATTGTTCTATGTTCATTTGGGTTCAAACATCAATGATGTTTGCATTGATAGGAAGGTAGGGGTGTCCTTCCACAAAAGGGTTTCAATTTTGCATTTTTATGGAGTTTAATTTATTAAGCTTATAGAAAACATGAGTTCTCTATGGCTATATTCATATTTACATGATATAAAATTGGTAGATTGGCAGGTTGTGGTGTGAAACATTTGCAATTCTCATATTTTCTAAGCATTGCACTAAGAATTGGACTATCAGTCTTTTACATTCTTTGTTATCCTGATCTCTTTACTAGGTTGTGTTTTATGCATTTTTCCTTCCCTAGTACTATTTTTTTGAGTATTCCACTATTCAATGCTACCAATTGATCAGTCGCACTTGCAATCCTAGTGGGATCATTATTAGCATTATACTATTATTTTATTTAGCATCTTGTTTTTTTATACTAAGATGTGTTAGGGATCTTGTTTGTTACAACTTGATAATATGATATAAAGGGGGTGTTAAAAATGGGTTGATAAAAATGGATACCTACAATATTTGGTGAAACTAGGGGTTTTCTTAATTGGAAATGCATATTGGGAGGGGGGTTCATCAATACAATTTTAGGATGCATTTTCCAATATTGAGTGAAATTAGGGGTATTCTTTAATATCATGCGAACGATCGTGCTATGTAACAAGTTCACTGAGTGAACCCCCAGTGGGAAAATTTCAACAGATCTCTTCCGCGAGTCTAGCCACCTTCCCGTATTAAATGTTTAGAAGACAACAGTCTCTTTTTTTTTAGAGTCTACCTCAGAGAGGGGAATCCTCCTGCAACGGTACATTATTATTATTCTCCTTTTTGTTAAGTGGTAGTTACACTTCTCACGTCTTTTATTCCTCCAATACCTTTGGAAATCACAGTTAAACCTTGTTGAGCTATAATACTAAATTAGTATATGTAAATGTAAATATATATTAAGGTATAGGGTAAATACTCATTCGATTACCAAAATGAAACCTTACGCATAAACACCAAGATGCTTCACTATACCATAAGTTTGATAATTGAAAGCCACTCCTTGTTATGCATCCTCTATGCTCTATTCCATAGAGTACCTAAATAAATTCTTAATAATAAAATATCTTACCTCCATATGCACTTTTAAACATATCTTATATATTCATAATATGTCTTTTTTACTTTTTCCAAATTTCCTTTAAGGTATATACTAGTTTATAGCTTTGTATGAAGGTAAAATGGCATAAATACTATGATACCCTTCTTTTTATTTCAAGGTGATTATTCCACATAATACCTTTAAAATAACTTCCTTGGCTTGAATCTATCTTTAGAGATGACACGATGGCATTTCATCCCTAGTTAAGATGTTCATATGAACTCGGATTAGTCTTACTAGGGTCGTCATAACTTATAGAGCATAATAACTTAGTTAGATACTTACGGTAAGCTCTACAAGAATGAAACTTTAACACTATCATAACTTAAGATGATACTTACGATTATGGTCATCAAACCCATGGCTTCCTAGCCATCTTACCCATTTCATGTCTTCTAATGAATAATCGATGTTTTTTCCTTTTCTTCTTTGCATTACCCATGCTCAAATCCTAAGTTTATAATTTTACGACTGATGAGTTAAACCTCATGAACCTCAAAACTTATTGATGGGCCTTAAGGTTCTCACCAATGTCACTTACACAATTACAATTACATTTATATAAAAAAAAATAATAAAAATAAGGATCAAAATAGGTCATAAAGGAGGGATATCACATCCTCATCCCCTTTAAGATAACACCGTCCTCGGTGTTCACTCTTCTCTTGGAGCAATCCTTTGTATCACAAAACTGGAATTCAAAAGAAACAATGTTTAGTAACAACTTGTCATCAACTTCATAATCAAACTCAGAAACATAAATCATGAGTTCTTTATTACACATATCTCTTGCAATATATGGAATAAATCTAGTGCTTCTTGATTGTATACTGTTGACAAAATCAACAAACAACATTCACTTGATCCAGGAAATTCTTGCCTAACACCTTAGTGCTCACGCAGCAATCCTTTTCCTCATGCCTTGCCTAACACCTTAGTGCTCACGCAGTAAACATTTCTCTCATGTTTTGCCTAACACCTTAGTGCTCATGCAGCAAACATTTCATTCATGTCTTGCCTAACACCTTAGTGCTCACACAGCAAACATTTCTTTCATTCATACTAAGCAGCGTCCTGCCTCCCACATATACATTTTTCTTATAGCATGCCCAGGTCTTACAGCCAGCCGATTCTCTGAGAATCCTAGTGTCTGTTCAATCCCCGATCTTAGGGAGTATTTCAATGCCATTACAACACTCTTTACGCAATTCCCCTCAAGCCTTCTCACTTGAGTCCCGGAATTTATTTTCCCCAAGCCGCCTTGCTTGAGTCTAGAAAAATCTCTTTCAAATTATTTCGTCACATTACATTCTGTACCCATACGATTACTCTGACCAATCTGGGTCGAGTGCTTTGTTCAACAATAATTATCAACATTTAAAAAAAAAAAAAAAAAAAAGTAACAATTGTGATGTGAATCTTAATTCCTCACTCTTTATTTTACCATGCATAATATTTATGCTCTTACATTTTCACAAGCTTCACAGAAATTTCACCATCTGCCAAAATCCACTTGTTAGTATCAATTTATATACAAAATCAAATATTGTAAGAAGATCCTTTCTTTAAACATAAAATCATCTTTCTTTTTAAAATATCCATATGTAATCATCTAAGATGTCATTTCCTACTACACATATCTAGCTTATAAGATTACATAATGCTTTGAACACGATATAACATTCTTTCTGTGATGATCCAAGGACATTATGACCGTTTAACCTCGAATATTAGCTTTCACCATTTCAGCACAATTCCTATTTTTAGTTATACAACCCTTTTTGAATACCGTAACATCATATAGAGATAACCAATTGTCTAAAACAAACTTACATACCTTATACGGATAACCACGTGTCTTTGTAAAGGTGACCGCATAGCTCACCTTCATCTGCCGAGGTTCCAGTTTACTTGTATCATCACGTATTAGTATTATACATGAATCGATATATATATATATATATATCCCACATTTACCCATTGATGGGTGTCAGGAAGTGATGGGTGGGAAAATAACATTTGCTCGACCACAACATTCAAAGTGTTAGTCTTTAAGTCATAGGAACAATCGTATATATAACATATGTTCAAACATCATTTTTACTGGTTTCATAAAATCTTATACCTCGAGTACTGTCTCAAGGATCACTTCCGATCTACCCTGCAAATTCCATGTCATCAATGTTTTCCTTAACACAAAATAAAAATAGTCATTCTTTGTGGCACATAAGGATGTCAGAAGATTACAGCATCCTAGTAACCTATTTTTATTTCCTGTTGGTTCTAGGTTTCCAATAACCTATCCCTTAACAGTGGTACATGGATAGCAAGTCATCATAAATATTGAGCAATTAAAAGTATCACTATTACTCATTGTTTCCCACGTCTATCTTAGTAGAAATTACTGAAATAAGAGGTATATATAAAAGATACTCATGCATTCTCATATTAACTGCTTAATATTCACATGTATATGTAATTATAAACATTTTCCTTTTGTTGCACTTATATGTAAAGGTACGAGCATACTTCAATGTCACAAAAATCGTATTATAATTACTTATCTTATATAATTCCATACTAGAATGAAATTGATTAGCAACGAGACTATTAACCATTTTTCTCCTTTGTAATCTCATAGTTTCCTAGTCATAGAAAACTTCACACCAATTAAAGTTAATTTCTTTGTTTAAAAGAAACCAGACATTCTAGTCTAGCCAAACTATACTTCTTATGGAATAAAACAACAACTTAACATCACATAATTATGCTTCCCTCATAACTAGAATTATTAAATTCGCAATGACTCCTCCTGCAGTATACACCTTTACAGATTTTACTACTAAGGTCAATCTCATTATAAATTTATAAACTTTCTTATTTTAAGGTAACTCATATGTAAACGAAACCTGATCGTTTCTTACATAGTTCAAAACCCAAGACTGACCCAAACTATCGAATCTTGAATGGACCTTTTAACATAAGGACTTACTTTTGATCTGAACTTAATGGATCTTTTAACAGATCTAAGTTGCTTACATCCCCATCTAAATTTCATATTTGGAAATCTAGACTATTGATCCATCAAGTTTACTTAGTTATCTAAGGTCAACCAAATTAGGAGACTTCCTTAGCCTATAAACTTCACTGTGAAGTATCTAGGATAATTTCCAAAACGTGCTTTTACTCTACTTACAAGTACCCATTTCATAAGGACTTAACCCCAATAATCTAACTAATTAAAAGAGTACCTTCTTGTCATTCAATGAAACTAATTGTAAAGGGTGAGGAGATATTCATCGTCTAGTGTCATCCATAGGAGATTATTCAATGAACTTATGTAATGTTCACAATTGATACTCTAATTATAACTTTTCAGTAAACTCATACGTACTTACTTGCAATTTCGAGAAGTTTTGTCGCTTACCTCTTGACGATTCTTTGGAAGTGAACATTTTATTCTTGGCTTATAGAATGCAGCTCCCTTTCTAGTTCGACCAACTTGTATTTGTTCTTCTCCAATTTAGCTCAATAAGCCCAAGTGTTTGCAACCTGTGCTCTGGTGGAAGAAACTTGAAGTCGAGCTTGGAGATTCATTTTCCCCTCCTCCAGTACAATTCCATGCATCCAAAATGAAACACAAATAATTGATTAGTTAGCTTAACAACCTTCATACTTACTTATCGCATGTTGAGCTCATTAGGCCCTAGTGTTGCAACCTAATACTCTGATACCATATGTAACGAACCCAAAATTTCGTAACATTTAAAACTTTTCTAAGTGCCTAAAATGCCACAAGAAAATATATGGAAATATAGAGTGTGGGTTTAATTCCCTAAATTATTGCTTACAAAAATTAAAACCTTGCAATGTTTATTACTGTTTATAAATGACATTATAAATCGACAGAGCAGTAATAATTACACAGCACTGAACCCTTGAAATCGCTGTATGTATCATCGACAGAGTAAATGAAACCATGCACAAGATGGAAGAACCATAAATCTCAATCCATAATATAACCGAAGGATTCTAATCAGATCGATTTACCACACAAAGACTTTGAGCATTCTTTAACGAACAGTACAATATCCCTATCCATCTCTAAGCGGAGAGCCAGACGTGGCATCAATAAAGAAGAAAAACTCGCAAGGAAAGATTAATGGTTAGAAAAACAAAAAAGGGGCAGAGATCCAATGCTGGACGAAAATGCAATCTCAAACCAACATGGTCATTGAGTAACCGTCTACATAATTTCCATATATATATAATCTATTTTTAATTCTTTATACATATAACAAGAAAAACATAAAGAACTATCAATAACATTTAATTTATATTTCAGGCAATTGATGCAAGGATGATCAAAGGGAAACGAAAGAACTAACTACCATTCACGCTATTATAAGATCTTAGTAAGTAGGATATTTCACACATGCAACCAAATCGTCAATTCTGAGATTCTAGCGTGTGCTGCGTGATCAATTCGACACTCGCGTATAAAATACATTAAACAGAAAACTCAAGGTCGAATGGGGATCTTACTGATCCTACAATATAAACAAAAAAAAAATAGAGCTATACCATATCGGGTCAATATAAATCTCCACAGTACTCTGCGCATATTTGTATATAGGCTGTATATAAATATATATTGCAGAAATCACGCGTCTATACTGCCAACTCGCAGTCATGAAACTAACACGTAGAGGTTCGGGGAGTCTTCACATCAGTTACGGCACTAAGATTTGAGTTTAACTTACCTTCATTTGGGTTACACGTAAACTGTGCAGTGGAGATCAAACTCAAAGGCTGAGAAGAAAAAGGAGATGGAGACCACCATGCATGCTCAGCAAAAAGGGAGAAAAGAAGACCGAATCTGACTCCGCCACGGTAATACATCATATAAAATTTAGAAGGAGAACATCATCATCGCAAGACCTACATACCTTATCGCAAACCGATCTCCATTATTGCCGTTGTAACAGCCATATAGCGCAGAGTTCCACACTGCCAGCTTACTGTGTAAACGCCTCATACAAGAACTGAACCCAATTTGCGTAGCGATCCCTTCAGGGAATAGCCTCTCGAGGACATAGATCAACCATCTTCAAATGCACAGATATCAGATGATTATCCCTTTTTTTTTCCAATCCTCAGATCCTCGAGATCTTTTTATTCTACTGCAGCTACAGATATCTCCTCGCTGGCTCCCCTACGTTGAGGCACATCACCCCCCTTTCATCAACTGTCAGTGCTAAGATGTAGGAATCGACCCCGAAATTACCTCATCATACTGCAAGATCTCGGCATCACTTTCCTTTCCAGAGTGTCCGTCCACCTTCTCACATTAAATTTTAACGACAACATTCTCTCTTGGAGAGTCCGTCCACCTTCTCACATTAAAATTTAATGACAACACTCTCTCTTGGAGAGTCCGTCCACCTTCTCACATTACGATTTAACGACAACCCTCTTTCTTGGAGAGTCCGTCCACTCCCCACCATTTAATATGACAACGGAAAATTTCAACAGATCTCTTCCGCGAGTCTAGCCACCTTCCCGTATTAAATGTTTAGAAGACAACAGTCTCTTTTTTTTGAGAGTCTACCTCAGAGAGGGGAATCCTCCTGCAACGGTACATTATTATTATTCTCCTTTTTGTTAAGTGGTAGTTACACTTCTCACGTCTTTTATTCCTCCAATACCTTTGGAAATGACAGTTAAACCTTGTTGAGCTATAATACTAAATTAGTATATGTAAATGTAAATATATATTAAGTTATAGGGTAAATACTCATTTGATTACCAAAACGAAACCTTACGCATAAACACCAAGATGCTTCACTATACCATAAGTTTGATAATTGAAAGCCACTCCTTGTTATGCATCCTCTATGCTCTATTCCATAGAGTACCTAAATAAATTCTTAATAATAAAATATCTTACCTCCATATGCACGTTTAAACATATCTTATATATTCATAATATGTCTTTTTTACTTTTTACAAATTTCCTTTAAGGTATATACTAGTTTATAGCTTTGTATGAAGGTAAAATGGCATAAATACTATGATACCCTTCTTTTTATTTCAAGGTGATTATTCCACATAATACCTTTAAAATAACTTCCTTGGCTTGAATCTATCTTTAGAGATGACACGATGGCATTTCATCCCTAGTTAAGATGTTCATATGAACTCGGATTAGTCTTACTAGGGTCGTCATAACTTATAGAGCATAATAACTTAGTTATATACTTACGGTAAGCTCTACAAGGATGAAACTTTAACACTATCATAACTTAAGATGATACTTACGATTATGGTCATCAAACCCATGGCTTCCTAGCCATCTTACCCATTTCATGTCTTCTAATGAATAATCGATGTTTTTCCCTTTTCTTCTTTGCGTTACCCATGCTCAAATCCTAAGTTTATAATTTTACGACTGATGAGTTAAACCTCATGAATCTCAAACCTTACTGATGGGCCTTAAGGTTCTCACCAATGTCACTTACACAATTACAATTACATTTATATAAAAAAAAATAATAAAAATAAGGATCAAAATAGGTCATAAAGGAGGGATATCACAGCATGGTTCGGAAGATGCTCGTAATTCTATAGGGAGGGAGACAGGGCAAGCAAGGGAGACGGATGATGGTGCAGAGCAAGGTTCTCAAAAGGCTCACCATTCTACACGAGGTGATGATGGTCGAGCTAGGACGCAATATGTTGAATTAACCAAGGGTTGTACACCCATTACAACATATCCATCTGATCTACCTCGGGAGCTTCCATGGGAAGGTGGTGATCATCAAATGACTCTTGAAAGATGTAGATCCCACTATGACAAGTTGCAAAATGATTTGTCTACTATGGATCTCCCTCCAGAGAGTAAACAAAGTTTGGAGATAGTTTTGGGATCATTGCAAAACTTCATTAAGGCATATGAGAATCTTGGACCAACTACAGATGGTTTTGTAGATTTGATGCGAAGACAAAGAGAACAAGTGATGGGTCCAGACAAATGGGATGTTGTGAAGGAGAGAGTGACAAAAGAGCAGGCCAAATCAATGTTTAATTTCAAAGAAGGTTTGAAAAAAGAAATGTTGAAAGTGCAATATTTCAAGCATCCTCATCTTGCACATCTACTTTATGATCGGTTTCTTGCAGCCTATGGTCGATTTCCATGGAACGATGAGGTTTCTCAATATTTTGCTAGATTTTTTTATGCTGAGTTTTTTTTAAATATGAAGCCAGACTATACCGATGTTCATTCAAAATTTTATGGAGTTGGAAAGGGTCGAATATATGATCGAGAAGGTGCGCTTAGAGATCCTACAACTCTTCGACCTCCACCCCAGATATCTCGTCCACCTAGGTTGGTGGCATTAAAATCAGAGATGGAGCCCACATCTCAACTTGGGACAACCGCAAGGAATTTTTTTGGCGATGGTTTATCGTTAGTATTAGTGGCAGTGGATGTGGGGATGGTTAGAGAAAGGGCTCGTTCTGCTATTCGTCAAAACTTTGTTTATAAAACTGATGATGAGATAGATGGAATGAGCATTGAAGATCTCAGGGCATATGCGAAGATTTGTCATGACTTAGCAGCAAATGTTATATCCAATGACACATCGAGTTTGGGAGAGGTTTGTTGACTATGATATGATTTGATTTTAATTAAATATTTTATTTATTTTGAATTGATTTTTTTTGTTACATTATAATAGGTACATTATGTAAATGTTTAAATTGGTTGCAGTTTTCAAGAATGATGAATGAACATTCTTTCCACATTTCAACTAGCGAAAATCTAGAGAGAGAGGTACATATTTATTATTAACATATTTGTAATTATGTTTGAATTTGATATATATATATATATTATTATTTTTTGAATGTTAATTTAACTATGCATCTTATTGTTAATTTGACTTATCCATGCAGGTTTCTTTCGATACGAACTTTATAAATGATTTACCATCTATTGTGAGCTAATGTTTTTTAATCTTTTTGTTTTAGTTTTAAGTTAATTGGCATAGTAATTTTTTTGGTTTGCATTATATGTTTTATTTATTAATACAATTTAAATTTTAGGGTGGAGATATAGGTTCTTTGCTTAATACAGCAAATATTGGTAGAGAGGTAATTTCATTTAGTGCTTTAATTTTGTTTACTGTTTTAATATTTTAATTTTTGTGGATTTAGATTTATGAGATTCATAAATTGATTTTATATATTTTGTAGCTTGGGTCTCTCAAATCTTTTGGAGGCAAAGGAAAAACTCCTTTGGAGGATGGTGGTGGACAAGCATTTGGAGAATTTGATGTAATATTGTTAATATTTGAATTTTTTTGATATATAAGTTTAATATTTTAATTTTCTGATTATAGTTTAAATAATTTAAATGATATTCATAATCTTTTTTTACACATGTTGCAGGGTGGGTTGAGTCCAGGGGGAGGCCTGAGTGGAGGATAGCATGGTGGACATTTTATTTTTATAGCATGGTGGACAATTTTGTTGTTGTTGATATGCATCTAGATTGGAAACATTTGTTTTGGACATGTTGAGGAGGTTTATTTTTGGACTCTGATATATACATATATGGGTACATTGAACTTGCATGTTCATGAGTATTTTTTTGGAGATTATATACATGTTTTTTGAACTTACATATTTTGTGAATCTTGGTTTTTAAATGATCTAGTTTATTTTTGCTTATTTGACATATTTGGTGTGATTTAAAGGGTTTAAAATATGTATTTGCATGTTTAAATGAATGAATGACTATGTAAAAATGAATGTTAAGAACATGACATTGTTGAATATTATGAAGTTTAAGAAATGTTATTTAGGAAGTTTAAAAATGGATAAACATAGGTTTAAAGTTCATAAATGAGGAAGTTTTGATTGAAGTTTAAAAAATGTTATTTAGGAAACTTTTAAAAATGGATGTTCACATATAGGTTTAAAGTTTATAAATGAGGAAGTTTTGATTGAAACATGAATGAATGATAAGATTGAATATATTAAGAACAAGAATGTTATCTTTGAATGTTAGGAAGTTTAATAATTTGTTAGAAGTTTTGATAGAAATATGGATGAACCAGGAAGTTTAAAAATGAATGTTAAGAACATAAATGTTGTCTTTGAACGTTAGGATGTTTAGAAATGTTAAAAGTTTTCATACATGGATGAACCAGGAAGTTTAAAAGTGATAACATGTTGAGTTCAAATTTTAGAGATGTTAGGAAGTTTAGGAATGTTTGAAGTTTTGATGAAAATATGGATGAAATATAAAGTTTAAAAATGAAATTTAAAAACATGAATGTTATCTTCAAGGATGTTATGAAGTTTTAGGAATGTTAGAAGTTTTGATAGAAATATGGATGAAATAGGAAGTTTAGGAATGTTACGAAACTTAGGAATGTTAAGAAGATTATGAATGTTATATAAGTTTTGATGGAAATATGGATGAACTAGGAACTTTAAAATGAATGCAAAGAACACATGAATGTCAAATTTTTGAATATTATAGTTTTGAAAGAGATACAAGGATGAATTAGGAAGTTTAAAAGTAAATATATGTTGAGTTTAAATTTTAGGGATGTTAGGAAGTTTAGGAATGTTTGAAGTTTTGATGAAAATATGGATGAATTAAGAAGTTTAAAAATGAAATTTAAGAACATGAATGCTAACTTTGAATGTTATAAAGTTTTAGGAATGATAGAAGTTTTGATAGAAATATGGATGAAATAGGAAGTTTAGGTTCATGTTATGAAATTTAAGAATGTTAGGAAGATTATGAATGTTATATAAGTTTTGATAAAAATATGGATGAATTAGGAAGTTTAAAATGAATGTTAAAAGAACATATTCAAATGTTATCTTTAAATGTTAAGAAGTTTATGAATGTTAAAAATTTTGATAGAAATATGGATGAACTAGGAAGTTTAAAAGCGAATACATGTTAAGTTCAAATTTTGATATTATGGATTTTTAATTAATTTAATTCTTATTTTCAATGTTCAGGTACATTTGATGCGGCTGAAATCATGGCAAATGGGAGTAACGGTTTTTTGTTTTTTAATCATAAGCGAAGATTACATGATTGTGAAGTTTGTGTTAAGTTAGAGCAATGATTTTAAACAATAATTTGATGAATTTTCATTGATTTGTTGTAAATAATCATTTCTCTAACTTAGCATAAGCTTCACAATCCTTGAATTTTTTCTTGTGATTAAAAATCAAATGATCGTTGTCTCCATTTGCAATGATTTCAGTTATGTGAACTTGGACAAGCGATATTTTAAATTAAAGATTTGGGGCGGAGAGTGGCGACAATTATGGATCTGTTAGATCTCATCATTTAATTGGTATAATAGACATGTATGGGTCCACGTGAATAAAGTATTTGAGACATCTAATTAAGATAAATTTTATACATTCAGGTTTTTGTTACCAAATAATTTTATACAAGCGATCATATTTTAAATTAAAGATTCGGGGCAGAGAGTGGCGACAACCACAGATCCGTTATCTCATCCCTTAAGCGGTCTAATAGACATATGGGGACCCGAATAAAGTAAATTTCAAACAGAATTAAGTCAAAAATTTTACACATTGAAGTTTTCAATATCAAATAATTTTTGAATTCAAATTTCAGCATATACTAGAATACAATTATTTAAACTTTTATATATTATAGTTCTTTTCAAGATTATAAACATAAAAATAAAAAAAAATATATTGCACACATTTGACAATGACATCGACAAAATCATTGATCTATTAATTTTAAATATATAGTTTTAAAAACATCGCAATGGAATGCCGTCTTCAATTATCCGTTCATGGTCATATTTGGACAGTTTCCATTTTTTATTTTTTAATTGTTTTTTCAATGGAACTTAAACCAATTTTGTTCGAGATGCACATACTAAATGGCTATATTGACAACATATGACATCAAGTTCATAATCCTGAAAGTAAACATAATTTTGAGTCATATGGGTTTGCTGAAAAAAGTAGCCCTTTAAAATGATGGATCCTCTCTCGTATGTATATCCGTTGTCATTGTAGTCTTCCAATAACTTCATTTTTCCTTCAGTACATCGCATCAAATAATACTTCACATTTTCGTTGTTGTCGACAGGTGCAATCACAGCAAAAACATCTCCTGTGCAAATTACAATTGATGTCAGGATTTTTAATTCAACTAAATTGACTAATATACATGTGTATAAAGTGAATGACAAGAATGAATAATCGACAAAACAATGGTATTTGATCATTACCTTCTCTAACGAGATCTGAAATTCTATCGTAGTCAGATGATATTGGTATATCTTCTGATTCTAATTCTTCTATGCTTGCTAGTGGCATTTTTCCTTTAGGATTAATTTCTGTGTGTTTCCAATGTTTCACGAAGTTGTTGGTTATGTTTTCACAAATTTCTGTAGATTCAATATTTTTAGTGCAAATATGGCAAAAGCATGATTGCTTTCTACTGTCAAATGCATAAATGTTTTGGAAGGCTTTTGTTTGAATAGAGTGAAAATCTCTAGTCCCTTGTATGGTGCTAGTGTCATAGGGTGTTGATCTATTTATATCTTGGATCCCAACATGCCAAAAAAACCTAGTAAACAAATGACAAATTTTGATGTTAGGTACATATACTTTTTTTTAAATTGACTATAAAATATAAATTTAAACATAAATGTGTGTACATACCTGCGCACATTTTTTGATTGTTGATTATAATCATGGTTTAGATGTGATTTACACCATTTGACAACCTCTGCAGCTGAATGGAATCGTGCAGAACTATGGTTCATTTGCCATCTTCGAAGTGCTCTTTTTACGCATGCTCCTGCACCATCATGTTCACCTTTTCCATGACCAGTTTCAAAGAAATTACAGTGATGTTTAATGTTCAATGCTTTATGAAGTCGACATAACCAATAAAATGATCGCGAAGATTTAAATTGTCTGGCACATCCATCTGACCATATCCAATGCTCATTGAATTTAATGTTACGTTCCTTTAGTGAATTGTAGAAAATACTTTCAATACAATGCTGAACAAAATGTGTATCGTGTGTACGATCGTCGCTGATATAAAAGTGATATTCTTTAATCACATCTTGATTGTCACACGTGCTTTCAATGCCATCAACATCCTGTTGAGAATGTCTATATAAAACATGGACGAATATTGAAACTTGGTCAGAATGATAGTATTCACTCTGTATCTCTTTTTGTGCAGCAAATGTATAATTTTCTGCAAAGTCAACCACTGACAAAATTGTTCCTGCTGGAAAAATTTCATGAGACTGTTTGAATTGAAGGTCTTACCATCGAGCTCTATGTGAATGCTTGGTGTATTTATAAATTTCACTTTCGAATTTCTTGAGAAAATCTGCCACACCTATTTTATCTTCTCGTAAATCAATCCTTTTGGAATGTACATCACTAGTACTTGTAATGTATTCATATCTTTTCCAATCAACGGTGACATTTGACAATGACTTATGTAGGACCCCTCCTTTAGGGTCCCCTTGAACTGAACCTGAAACTTAACCTGTCAACCCGATCCAGCTGGTCCATTGTTGTCTGCGTCTTCCGTAGGATCCCTCCAGCAAAGCTCGTTTAACCATAGGCGAAGCAAGCGTTAGCTTCGCCACCCAACCATAGGCTCATGCTTTCAGTCGCATGGCCTCCCCCGAGCTTTGGGTCGTAGAGCTCACACAAGTATTTCAGAAATTCAGCTTGGGCTTCCCTTCCCACAAGGATTTCTAAGCCAAACCCTTAGATAGTAGCAAGTCTTTGAGGTATTCGAAAATTACGACAATCGTCCAAATTATGGGCCCCTTACCCATTCCTTAAGCCTTCCTTATAAAGGGAAATCTCCTGCGACACATGTCGCTTCATGCATAATTAAATATTTTTAATTATTTATTTAATTAAAACACTCACCCATCCAAGTGTCAGTTTCTCTGGGAAGTGCACCTACATCCCTAAGTTTGCTCTAGTTTGTCCCCCAGATATTTTAATCAACTCCTAGCTTTTAGTTGACTAGGTGTCTAATCTATTTTGCTCCTAAATAATAATTTATATTAATTTAAATGCTCAACAAAATAACTATTCATGTGCAAATGTCTAAGCTATTGTTATGCATTTGCTAAGTAATAATCTAGAGTTATTCTCCTAAGTTTTTATGCAGTTTAATTTAACAATCAAACTCACTAGGATCACAGTGCCACGTCGTTGGGCTCCTGGTTCCTTAATTTTTTAATCCCCTGACATGGCACCACTCCGTCGGGTCCAATCATCCATGGTTTCCATTCCTTGGCATGGTACCACCTCGTTGGGTCCTTGCGTCCATTCTTTCCGTTCTTGACAGGGTACCGCATCGTTGGGCCCTTCTGCCACCATCTTTCCGTTTTGACTTGCGGGAACTCTTGTAGGGATTTGAGGAATCGTTACCATCCATCCTCCGTCTACATGCTATCTAGGGACTAATGGCACTGAGGAATGAGTCCGTTCTCACTGCGCGCCCCTCAACTCGTGCGTGACCAGCTCCGTCGTGGCCCACCTCATACGTCCTCACGCATTCCTCTTGAGCAAGCGGATCAATGCTTATCTACTCATGCGTGGTATTCTTGTCGGAAGTTGACATCGTCGTCGCTTCCCCTGTGTGTGATTTACCCGTACTCTACGACCCTCCATGTTCCTTTGTGTGTCCGTTGGTGAACCGTCTCACTTGTTTCTACACACACTTCTCGCAACAAATTATTAGTAGCACTGTTCTCAACAATCATCATCTGGTTTCTAACTCTAGCATTGTTAAACATTTATGATTTATTCAAACTGCTCATTCATCTTATCAAATATACATTTCGTCGCCAAATACATAATCACCATATAGCTAGTCGTTAAGCATTATCCATCAACATAATTTTCCATAGTCATAGCTAATCGTTTAACATATGCAATTATTCATTTACCTCAACAGTTCAGATACACATACTCAAAAAAATAAGGTCAAAAGGTTATTTAATTAATGTTTCAATCAGCCGGGTCACTCAGCAGGTGCCCTCAATGTCTATACAAGTCTAGGGGCACTACATACACCCCTACTTAAATAGAACTTCGTCCCGAAGTTAATTTGTGTTCTTGTACTTGCCTTATCTTAATTTCTATTCTCATCTTCTGTCATTCTATTCTATTTTTTTTTTTTTTTTCAACAATGATAGCTATAAGCACAAGTGGTTCTAATAATTTGTTCATCCAACACGGTTCCAATACCTCCTCAGGAATTTCAATCATAAGCTTTGCGTAATGCAATTTTAATAATTCTTTTAATAACTGTCATTCTCTACTTAGATTTGGACTATATCTCCTATTCATCTTCAAAGACTCATGGTATCTGATCTAACCACAAGTTATATTGCATCAAAATCCACACCTTAGTTATCCAATCATCTTTTTGCATAACAAATCCGAATGAGATTTCAAATCTAATGGATGTCCTTTCCTCCAAGACGAGGAAGTAAAGATTATACAATCTTCCTTAGAATACAAATGGGTAAGTTATAATCATGAATTAACAAATCAAGAGCGACTACGAAATATTCCAAAATCCAATTCCCAAAAGACTACTTCCAAATCCCTAAAGGTTTTTAGTATGATAGGATTCGAGGCATTGAGACTTAGTGGCTCAGTCGAACGTATCTGAATTTATCACTTAGTCCTTTCATTATTAACATCATGTCCAAGTCAATGAGCTTATCACATTCCTACCTCATTACATCATTTCCATTGCCATATGACCACTTCGACAAACTCATCAAGTCACGCTAAGTATTGTATTCCATATCTAGGGTTATTCCACTTTTCATCAAGGTTTTTCCATGTCCTTTGGCTAGCTGCATTACATTTAGTTCATTGCGTTTATCAAATTCATACATCATTTTACTAAAATCGTCATCGTTTGGCCCCTTCGGTGGTCTTTCCTAATTGAGAAATCACAAGATAAAAAAAAAACTAAATATGTAATGCCTTCTTCCTATGTCTATTAGTAAATATAAAGATGACCATCAAAGTTTGACAACAAAACTCGGTTTTACAATTGCTTATATGATTAATCTCATATTACCCTCCTTAATTCATCGTGATTCCTATTAAGAATACTATTTGTGTTGCTTTTAACAAAATAAGTGATGTATTGATTTCCTTATATCCCATTCCAAATAATTCATCATCCCTACCTTATGTTTTTTTACATTCGTATTACTTTTGTCCCTTAATTGTGCCTCCATTTCAATGATAAGTCAACTATATTGTACATCCAATCATCCTTAGTCTAGTTATCCTTTGGTATAAATATACATATGCTCCCCTTTCATGATGCCACTATTATGTTCACCCTTAACCCCCTTAATATGACTTATACCACTTCTTTTATACAACCAGTATATATCATTTCTTTAATACGACACGTATACCCTTGGTAGAACCTCATACTCATATGATAATTACACCTTTCTTTATTAGTATTTTCATTAGACCTAGGGATTTCCATGATGTGTATAAAATCCTTCTTAGAATGGTAAACTATATAGTTTCCTTTGGGCCTAAAATATCTAAATGGATATTCCAACTTCCTAACACTACATATAACTTACAAGTACAGGCTTATGTATGCTTCCTCCTACTTCATAACACTTCATGCAACTATAATAGGACATATATATAGGTACCATGTATCCCAACGTAGAGGTATTCAATGTTATAAAGACCAAATGTAGGGCTCGACAATGTAGGATTTGTCATTTTTTTTTTTTTTCAATAGTCATCTCTATATATAATTCTCCCTTTTCATAATTCATCATATTTATATAATTAACCACAATACAATTGTATTCTATGACAATAAGATGAATTCTAAATTTGGTGCATGATTACAAAATGAAACATCTACTTTCCCAACCCTTTCCATAATAATAGATTAAATTCTAATTAATGCATAAACACAAAATTTGATGCATAAGATATAAAAGGCAATCTCTACTTTCTCAACCATAATACTGAAGTGAATTCTACCAAATGCTTAAAATATGAAATGGAATCTCTATTCCCTCCACCATTTTCATAACAAATGAATAGATTCTATTTGATACATAAAAACATAATCAAATGTCCCTTTTCAGCACCAATTTTATAATAATGGATGTTATTTAACACCTAAATGCATAATCAATTATCTATCTTTACCACCATTTTCTTTATAAATAGATAGATTCTAATTAATGCATAATACGGAATGATATATCGGAGTGACCTGACTGCAACAACTTCGATATAGTGGTCTCTTGAGCCTTGTTATGTCTTAAATGATTAAGGAAAACCTGAAGATGTGAATGACGATAATCATTGATAAATGAATTAAGGAATTAAATTATATGTGTGGAGTGGGATAATTGATTGATTACTTCCTACTTAATGATTAGCCTTGATTGATCAAGTCAAAGTGCAGTGGGACAGTTACAATCCTATCTCTGCGACTTGGGAGGACGCAACTGAGATGCGTCATAGCTTTATGCATTTATTCTGAACTTCGGGACGAAGTTCTAAATAAGTAGGGGTATATGTAGTGCCCCTAGACTATTGTAGACATTGAGGGCACCTGCTGGGTCACCCTACTATTTGAAACATTAGTAAAATAACCCTATAATTTTATTTTGAGTATATTTATGATTACGATTAACTTTGATATGAAAACTGTACATACGAATAATGCTTAACGACTAACTGTGCAATTGATTATATGATTAGATGAATGAGTAATGATTAAGTAAATTATAGATGCTTAATGAAGCAACAGATTTATAAACCAAATTGTGATTATTGAGGACAATGCTACTAATTTACGTTTGTGAGAAATGTGTGTAGCGACAGGTGAAACGGTTCACCAACGGACACACAAAGGAATATGAAGGGTCGTAGAGTACGAGTAAATCACACACAGGGAGAGCGACGACGATGTCGACTTCCGACGGAATACCACGCTTGAGCAGATAAGCACTGATCTGCTTGCTCAAGAGGAAAGCGTGAGGGCGTACGAGGTGGGCCACGACGGAGCTGGTCATGTACGAGTTGGGGGGCACGCAGTGAGAACGGACTCACTCCTCAACGTCATTAGTCCCTAATAGTGTCACGTACCCGAAAATTCATAAAATTTAAAACTTTTCTAAGTGCCTAAAAATGCCACTTAAATATATGCGGAACCATAAAGTGTGGGTTTGATTTCTTTAAATACTGCTTTACAAAATAAATTAAAACTTTGCGACACTTATTACTATTTACAAATGTCGTTATACTAATCAAGGAAAAGATATACGTTTTAATTTCAACTAAAATAAATGCTAAACTTGACAAGTCAACCAATTCTTAAATCTTGCGGGAAACACAAGAACTTCATTATGTCTTAGTATGCATCTTTAGAAATAAATACTTCTTTCAATAAAACAATAGTAATAACCCCATCATAATCATAAGCGAAACATTTTATCAACAACCAACCTTGTATATGAATCGTATACATCAAGTAATCATAACATTTTAAAGGGCAGAAACAAGTACTCATACATAAGACACATTGAGAAACACCATAGGAAACACAAGAGACAAAATATAACGTGGTTCACCCGTACACGGGCTAGTCCACAAAAGGTGTGTGCATCTTTTATTATTAGGCCAAAAAGGGTAATAAGATTTACAACAAGCAACCTAGTTGCTGTAACAAGATTCCTTCTTCTTCTATCAAGCCTCTATCACATAGAGCTTTTTCATGAATCAACCAAAAGTATAAAATACCTTAATTTGAATTCTAAATAACTTCAAAATAATAAATCGCCTTAAAAGATAAAAGGTTAAAAGAGAACCTTAACTAAGGCATCCTTCCACTCTATAAAGTTTTAACCAATAAATCGAAGAAACATTTCGAACCTCCCACATCTTAAACAAGGGATAATACCACTTAAAATAATATCTTGTTTTACCATATATTTTGTTCCTTAGTATTCTTTTAAGAATCTATATATGTATTCTTAATTTAATCCAAGGAATCATATCTTTCACATTATATAAGGTACCACATAATAAATTTAATAATTGGTCTAAAGGACATCTTTCCACACATACTTAAGAATATATATATACACATTCAACTAGAAGATATCATACCTTAAGGATATATATACTTTTAGTATTAAAACTAAATCATATTATTGGTACATCTTCAATGTAGTATAAATATTTTAAGCGTGGGCTTGTAACTTTTTGGAGAACCCAGTAAATACTAATCAGCAATATAAAACTAAGGTAATTTATTCCAAACATACACTAAATGATGCATTCTTTAATATTTTCCAATCCCAACATATAGCCAACCTTTACAACATATATTTACTATATTATCATTAATAACAAGTCACACTTTACTTTACTTTTAGACTCTGACATTTATATATTCTTTTATTCCAAGAATTTATGACCCAAAATAATAGTGTAGGCTTGCTCCCTCTATAATCTTTACCTTTGAACCTTTGGTGAAGGAGGATTCACGTAGAATGAAGAAGTTGGGGACTCTATTAAGTCAAATCAATATAAAACCATATACAAATCTGAAGGATGGATCTATATTGTTATCCACTGGCAGAGAATTAATTGAATAGCAACACAAAATCGGTTCCGAAGGCTTGCAAAGTCTGAGGATAGATCTATAATCATTCTGTACAACAGAGTTATACTATTCCACACAAAATCGCAGTCGAAGTTTTGTGAGGCCTGAGGAAAGGAATTATAATCTTACAAACAGAGTTTACGGGGATGTGAATACAGAGTAAAGAATAAGAAAATAGTAAATATCTCCCCAGGAAGTATATATAATGAATATACTGAGATATTAATAGAGATTACTTATTAAAATTCTGGCAGCACATATAATGAATCTGCAGAGATATGAAATATGTCGCAAGTAGCATATAGAGCTTTAACTATCAAACTTCAGGAAGCATATATGTGATATATATATATTAAGGCAAAGTTTGCAGGAATCGGCTTCCTGAATCGTCCCTTCCAAGGTTTGGTGCAAAAACCGAGCACAGAGATACATCCTCCCACCAATATGTCCTGTAATAATATGAACCTACACGGATGTAACATATGTGACAAGACCAATCCTTGCGATTCCAGGTCAATGAAATGAACTGCAGGGTTATTACGATAATACAAAGCGGGACTATTCACTGGATCAAGCTATCAATATGAAAAGGATCATCCAGGATACAATCCATCTTATACAAGAAAAACCCTGTGATTTTAAACCAGAAGGGAATGTAAAAGGCGGATCATTGCGTTTTTGACAAAGATCGCTCTCCAAAAATCGAGATCGGCAACAATCTTTATAACCTAAAAATCATAAAGATTTCTTCTCCATTCGTCAGTATAACATTCTATATCAAAAGGAATCAATCAGGATGCAATCCCTCATCTATAAGAAAACCCAGCGATTTTAATCCAGCTTAATGAGGCAAACTGAACTCATAATTTCAATTACAGTCCAGCCAAATAATTAACAAAACACAGCAGTCATATATTTTGACTTCATTCCAGCCAACGAAGAACACGCAGGGATCATACATTTCAACTTTCGTCCAGCAAGATCATTATCTATTCGCTGTATTATAATTAAATAAAATACCTGGAAGAGTTCTTTTCTAGTTACCAGAAGGGACATATAAAAACTGTACAACAGAAGAACTCGACAGCGTTTTCACTACTAGATGATCACCCTAGAACCATCTACGGGGACACATAAAGAGCCCTCAACCCTAAGGCAGAGATGAGATTTAAGATCTAAATGCATCAGGCATTCAAACCACGGGGATTACGATTCCAGGATGCGAAATAATGGAAAACTAAATCCTATACAAACATTGCTTAGATAACTATAAGCTATGCATATTTTAAACAAAACTTCTGTCAACCGATTCGCAGGATACATGTTTTCAAAACTAAGCCATTTTTAAAGGAAAGGTTCTGAGATCACCGACTAGTTTTACATACCTGGGTTCGCCTTCCTTAATACGAATTGACTCAGAGAAATTTGTAGGTCAAGCTTGAACTTACACCCTTACGAAACGATGCTCAGATCGTATCCCTCGAACTCCTTCCTTTCTTCCCATTTGCGGACTAATGACTCCACACTCTGTTCAACCTTCCATGATGCCAGCAGATGTTGTCAACACCATGAATCCAAACTATCGAGAGAAAAAAACGAGTTGTTTCCCCATCTTCAAATACCCGTGAGCGATTCCACCATTGGGAAGTCCGCCCAGCTACGCGTGGCTTCCTCACCTAGGAATCCTATGCCGCGTGTCATTTCGAAGGAGTCCCTATTGAGGGTTAAGGGAACATTTCTCCACCGGAAACTCCAAGAGGTTAAACAAATATTCCACCTCAATCTTCCGTTGAGGCTCGGCGCTGCAACCCAGGTTGTTGAGATAATTAAGGTCGCTTATAAAAAAAAAGGTTCCATTACAAAAAAAATAAGCTGGCACGCCTTTTCCCTAACTAGGGAGGTGCATGCTACATCACATAAAACGTTGTACTAAAAAGGATCGATGCCCTTCTAGTTAACTCTATAGTAACGATGTATATTACTACCCACAACGATATATTTGTTGCTAATCACCCCATTAATACTAGAATAATTCCACTCATTCCCATTCAAGGTGTTTTTATCATGTTATTAAATGAGAAGGATTTAGGATTCCATTCGAGGATGTACCTTTTCGACTTATCACAACCCCATATAACTTATAAATTAAATCTCCTTCCCTAGCACTCTCGCTGAAGTAGAATTAATATTAAGAGTAAGTAATTAGGCTAATTATTGAAAATCATCCGATACGCATGGCATCATGCATGTTGTCCACTTGTTTGTAACGAAAGGTTAAAGTCCTTATCCTAGGATGTCGTAAGAAAGTCCTAGGGTACTAATCATAGACCAACCATAGTAAAATGTCCTAAAGATTCCCAAACATTTGTGTTCAGATTTCTCAAGGACTTCCTTGACCTTACCTTCCTAATGAGTTCGGTTGTCGTCGTTTGTGTCGCTACCATTTGTTTACACTTTCCAACTTAGATATTAGCTTCTTCGGTTACAAGGTCTACTGGTGGGGCCTTGTCCTTGAGCTCCTCACCCAGGCCATGTACACATTTCTAATTACATTTTCTAACAAAATAATGGGGCATAAAGGAGGGATATTACATCCTCCTCCCCTCAAGAAGAACACCGTCCTCGGTGTTCATGCTTTTTCAATAGTTCTTCTTCGACTTGAGTCATTCTTTGCATGCTACTTATTTCTATTTGGACCGTCTTCGGACTTTTCCTGGAATTATTATTATTATTTTTTTTTTTTTTTTTTTGCAAGTTGCTTTCAATCATACCTGTATTTTTCTACAAAACTGAAGTTCCAAGAACCATAAGAACTATTATCTTCAATTCCATAATCAAACTCAGAACATAAACAATGAGTCATCGTATTGCAACCTAGCATTTGCAATTCATGGAATATTTTATTTTATTTTTTTTCTTTTATTATCATAAGCACACATAAATCCAGCATTCAGGAGATGTAGATTTTCATTTTACACAAAACACATCTTTTACTTGATCCAGTAAAATTCTTGCCTAACACCCAAGTGCTCACACAGCAAAATTTTCTTTCATGTTTTGCCTAACACCTTAGTGCTCACGCAGCAAACATTTCATTCATGTTTTGCCTAACACCTTAGTGCTCACGCAGCAAATATTTCATTCATGTTTTGCCTAACACCTTAGTGCTCACGCAGCAAACATTTCTTTCATCCATACTAAGCAGCATCCTGCCTCCCACGTATACATTTTCTTATAGCTTGCCTAGGTCTTACAGCCAGCCGATTCTCCGAGAATCCTAGTGGCTGTTCAATCCCTGATTTTAGGGAGTATTTCAAATGCCATTACGACACTCTTTACACAATTCCCCTCAAGCCTTCTCGCTTGAGTCCCGGAATTTATTTCGATAACCAATCATGTATTAATTCTTACAAATTTTTGTAAATTACAATATGTCTTGTAATAATGGTAAGTAGTTCCACTTATTTGCTTATCATTCATGATATGTAGCACACATCCATCACCAAATCAGGTTTTGTGCCATACTAAAATCCATGCTATAATAAAAGGTAATCACTTACTCTTGAGCGATTGTGTTCTGCTCACCTTCACCAATGGACTTATAATCCATGTTCCCTTTTGTCTATCACATTGGTCGTAATTATGATAACATCCTGAAAATGTTAGTCACTAAACAACATAATCCAATGTTAATCCATGGTTATAAGTGTCTCGAAATATGACCAGTAAATAAGATGCATTTAAGTGAATCATCACTTACTCTTGAGTGGTTAACTCAGCTATTTATCCGCGGAAATAGTCACTTCCATTTTGATTTGTTATATTCATAGCGAAAACCCGCATAATATATTATGCTCTTCCACAAGCTCAACCGAGTTTTTGACCATCTGTCATAATAACATAACCAAATATTGTAAGGAGGATTTTTCTTCTATGTATAAAAATAAGAAAGTCATCCTTCATACTACAATCTCCGCATGTGGTTATCTAACATAAACATTATTTCCACACTAAGCATATCCAACTCAATTAATAAGACTACATAATGTCTTAAAATACATTCTTCCTTATTATGGGCATTACGATCACTTCACCTCAATCCTTTTCCTTCACTGTATTAAGTACCCATTCTTCTTGCATATGCCAACATCATGTGAGTAACAATAAATCGTCTACATATATACTTGCATATATATATATATATATATATATATATATATATATATATATATATAAATATATATATATATATATATATTTTCTTAAGGATAATCACATACCTTTATGGGGAAGACCGCATATCGCTTTATCGTATGGCCCTCATATGCCAAGGTGCACGTTTAACTTACATTAATACACATTAGTAATCCTCTCCATATCATATAATCTATATATCAAAACGAAACAGATTATCAAGGTATCCATGCATATAACATAAGTCTTAATCACATAAAAGTGTAATCCTTCTGTCTATCACTCCCAGTATCCCAACATTCTTAGCAAGGATCGCCGAGATAGAATATATATAAAAATAGAATCCTACAGTTTAATCACTTACATTAACTTGAGTATCTAGTGCGTATTCAATATTAACCATCTCATCTACCATATCATCTGTTTCGTACGTAAAATAAGGCATAGAAGTAAGAACACATAACTAACATTTGGAACCATCGCCTATAACATTCAATATGGTTGTTATCCTGTCTTCATTTGTATAGTCACCTTTCCAAGCCTAGAACTTTTCTAATCCTCATAAAATATAATTGAAGCAATCAAGTACCTATGATGAATGTCTATGACTTGACTCATATATGTACTAAAGCCCTACCAATGGCATCAATCGACCAGATATGAATGTACATCTTTTATTAGATACATAATCCTAATTATGTTTATACAAACCTTATAAACTTTTGAACATGCAAATGCTCCTATGATTCTCATTACTATCATTATGATCAATGTATATGAAAATATTTAACAAGATCACCAAGATAAAGATAGGAACATAGTCCAACTATTTTAATCATTTTTAAAGAATACTTTCTTATCATTTAATGAAATTGTATGAGGAGATATTCATCCCCTAGTATTTATCAATACAGGATCATTTTAGATACGAAATGAAACATACAAACTGCTCACTCATCAACAATGCTTTTCCTTTAGAATGCTTCAACAAGTGGAGTATACTTACTTGCGATTTAAACGACATCTTGTCGATTACCTTCTGCTGATTCTTTAGAACATAAATCCTTTGTTTGCATCTTATCGATGGAGTTCCCTTGACCAGTTTATATTATTTCTTCAACTGAGCCCAATTAAGCCCGAGTGTTTGCAACCTGTGCTCTGATACCATATGTCATGTACCCGAAAATTCATAAAATTTAAAACTTTTCTAAGTGCCTAAAAATGCCACTTAAATATATGCGGAACCATAAAGTGTGGGTTTGATTTCTTTAAATACTGCTTTACAAAATAAATTAAAACTTTGCGACACTTATTACTATTTACAAATGTCATTATACTAATCAAGGAAAAGATATACGTTTTAATTTCAACTAAAATAAATGCTAAACTTGACAAGTCAACCAATTCTTAAATCTTGCGGGAAACACAAGAACTTCATTATGTCTTAGTATGCATCTTTAGAAATAAATACTTCTTTCAATAAAACAATAGTAATAACCCCATCATAATCATAAGCGAAACATTTTATCAACAACCAACCTTGTATATGAATCGTATACATCAAGTAATCATAACATTTTAAAGGGCAGAAACAATACTCATACATAAGACACATTGAGAAACACCATAGGAAACACAAGAGACAAAATATAACGTGGTTCACCCGTACACGGGCTAGTCCACAAAAGGTGTGTGCATCTTTTATTATTAGGCCAAAAAGGGTAATAAGATTTACAACAAGCAACCTAGTTGCTGTAACAAGATTCCTTCTTCTTCTATCAAGCCTCTATCACATAGAGTTTTTTCATGAATCAACCAAAAGTATAAAATACCTTAATTTGAATTCTAAATAACTTCAAAATAATAAATCGCCTTAAAAGATAAAAGGTTAAAAGAGAACCTTAACTAAGGCATCCTTCCACTCTATAAAGTTTTAACCAATAAATCGAAGAAACATTTCGAACCTCCCACATCTTAAACAAGGGATAATACCACTTAAAATAATATCTTATTTTACCATATATTTTGTTCCTTAGTATTCTTGTAAGAATCTATATATGTATTCTTAATTTAATCCAAGGAATCAATTCTTTCACATTATATAAGGTACCACATAATAAATTTAATAATTGGTCTAAAGGACATCTTTCCACACATACTTAAGAATATATATATACACATTAAACTAGAAGATATCATACCTTAAGGATATATATACTTTTAGTATTAAAACTAAATCATATTATTGGTACATCTTCAATGTAGTATAAATATTTTAAGCGTGGGCTTGTAACTTTTTGGAGAACCCAGTAAATACTAATCAGCAATATAAAACTAAGGTGATTTATTCCAAACATACACTAAATGATGCATTCTTTAATATTTTCCAATCCCAACATATAGCCAACCTTTACAACATATATTTACTATATTATCATTAATAACAAGTCACACTTTACTTTACTTTTAGACTCTGACATTTATATATTCTTTTATTCCAAGAATTTATGACCCAAAATAATAGTGTAGGCTTGCTCCCTCTATAATCTTTACCTTTGAACCTTTGGTGAAGGAGGATTCACGTAGAATGAAGAAGTTGGGGACTCTATTAAGTCAACTCAATATAAAACCATATACAAATCTGAAGGATGGATCTATATTGTTATCCACTGGCAGAGAATTAATTGAATAGCAACACAAAATCGGTTCCGAAGGCTTGCAAAGTCTGAGGATAGATCTATAATCATTCTGTACAACAGAGTTATACTATTCCACACAAAATCGCAGTCGAAGTTTTGTGAGGCCTGAGGAAAGGAATTATAATCTTACAAACAGAGTTTACAGGGATGTGAATACAAAGTAAAGAATAAGGAAATAGTAAATATCTCCCCAGGAAGTATATATAATGAATATACTGAGATATTAATAGAGATTACTTATTAAAATTCTGGCAGCACATATAATGAATCTGCATAGATATGAAATATGTCGCAAGTAGCATATAGAGCTTTAACTATCAAACTTCAGGAAGCATATATGTGATATATATATATTAAGGCAAAGTTTGCAGGAATCGGCTTCCTGAATCGTCCCTTCCAAGGTTTGGTGCAAAAACCGAGCACAGAGATACATCCTCCCACCAATATGTCTTGTAATAATATGAACCTACACGGATGTAACATATGTGACAAGACCAATCCTTGCGATTCCAGCTCAATGAAATGAACTGCAGGGTTATTACGATAATACAAAGCGGGACTGTTCACCGGATCAAGCTATCAATACGAAAAGGATCATCCAGGATACAATCCATCTTATACAAGAAAAACCCTGTGATTTTAAACCAGAAGGGAATGTAAAAGGCAGATCATTGCGTTTTTTACAAAGATCGCTCTCCAAAAATCGAGATCGGCAACAATCTTTATAACCTAAAAATCATAAAGATTGCTTCTCCATTCGTCAGTATAACATTCTATATCAAAAGGAATCAATCAGGATGCAATCCCTCATCTATAAGAAAACCCAGCGATTTTAATCCAGCTTAATGAGGCAAACTGAACTCATAATTTCAATTACAGTCCAGCCAAATAATTAACAAAACACAGCAGTCATATATTTTGACTTCATTCCAGCCAACGAAGAACACGCAGGGATCATACATTTCAACTTTCGTCCAGCAAGATCATTATCTATTCGCTGTATTATAATTAAATAAAATACCTGGAAGAGTTCTTTTCTAGTTACTAGAAGGGACATATAAAAACTGTACAACAGAAGAACTCGACAGCGTTTTAACTACTAGATGATCACCCTAGAACCATCTACGGGGACACATAAAGAGCCCTCAACCCTAAGACAGAGATGAGATTTAAGATCTAAATGCATCAGGCATTCAAACCACGGGGATTACGATTCCAGGATGCGAAATAATGGAAAACTAAATCCTATACAAACATTGCTTAGATAACTATAAGCTATGCAGATTTTAAACAAAACTTCTGTCAACCGATTCGCAGGATACATGTTTTCAAAACTAAGCCATTTTTAAAGGAAAGGTTCTGAGATCACCGACTAGTTTTACATACCTGGGTTCGCCTTCCTTAATACGAATTGACTCAGAGAAATTTGCAGGTCAAGCTTGAACTTACACCCTTACGAAACGATGCTCAGATCGTATCCCTCGAACTCCTTCCTTTCTTCCCATTTGCGGACTAATAACTCCACACTCTGTTCAACCTTCCATGATGCCAGCAGATGTTGTCAACACCATGAATCCAAACTATCGAGAGAAAAAAATGAGTTGTTTCCCCGTCTTCAAATACCCGTGAGCGATTCCACCATTGGGAAGTCCGCCCAGCTACGCGTGGCTTCCTCACCTAGGAATCCTATGCCGCGTGTCATTTCGAAGGAGTCCCTATTGAGGGTTAAGGGAACATTTCTCCACCGGAAACTCCAAGAGGTTAAACAAATATTCCACCTCAATCTTCCGTTGAGGCTCGGCGCTGCAACCCAGGTTGTTGAGATAATTAAGGTCGCTTATAAAAAAAAAGGTTCCATTACAAAAAAAATAAGCTGGCACGCCTTTTCCCTAACTAGGGAGGTGCATGCTACATCACATAAAACGTTGTACTAAAAAGGATCGGTGCCCTTCTAGTTAACTCTATAGTAACGATGTATATTACTACCCACAACGATATATTTGTTGCTAATCACCCCATTAATACTAGAATAATTCCACTCATTCCCATTCAAGGTGTTTTTATCATGTTATTAAATGAGAAGGATTTAGGATTCCATTCGAGGATGTACCTTTTCGACTTATCACAACCCCATATAACTTATAAATTAAATCTCCTTCCCTAGCACTCTCGCTGAAGTAGAATTAATATTAAGAGTAAGTAATTAGGCTAATTATTGAAAATCATCCGATACGCATGGCATCATGCATGTTGTCCACTTGTTTGTAACGAAAGGTTAAAGTCCTTATCCTAGGATGTCGTAAGAAAGTCCTAGGGTACTAATCATAGATGTAATGCCCCTAAAATGACTATGGACTTTAAGAGCACCTGTCGAGTGACCCAACGGAACAGACTTCAATAAAGTGGCCCTTCGAGTTAGGATGTGTCTTAATAAGGGAGAATCACCTGATGATGTGCATGACTATAGTTGATAAATGAATTAATGAATTGAATTATATGTGTGGACTGGGATAATTGATTGATCAGTTCTTGCTTAAATGCTTAGCCTTGATTGGTCAAGTCAAAGTATAGTAGGACAGCTACAGCCCTAACTTTGTGACTTGGGAGGACGCAACTGAGATGCGTCATAGCTTTTCGCATTTATTCTGAACTTTGGGACGAAATTCTAAATAAGTAGGGGTGTATGTAGTGCCCCTAGACTACTGTAGACATTGAGGGCACTTGCTTAGTGACCCTACTGTTTGAAACATTAATAAAATAATCCTTTGATTTTATTTTGAGTATATTTATGATTATGATTGATTGTATATCAATAGAATAATGATATATGTTTGTCAGAAATGTGTGTAGCGACAGGTGAAACGATTCGCCGAAGGACACACAAAGGAATATGAAGGGTCGTAGAGTACGGGTAAATCACACACAGGGGGAGCGACGACGATGTCGACTTCCGACAAGAATACCATGCATGAGAAGATAAGCACTGATCCGCTTGCTCAAGAGGAATGCGTGAGAGCGTACGAGGTGGGCCACGACGGAGTTGGTCACGTACGAGTTGAGGGGCGCGCAGTGAGAACGGACTCACTCCTCAGCGCCATTAGTCCCTAGATAGCATGTAGACGGAGGATGGATGGTAATGATTCCTAAAATCCCTACAAGAGTTCCCGCAAGTCAAAATGGAAAGATGGTGGCAGAAGGGCCCGACGATGCGGTACCCTGTCAAGAATGGAAAGAATGGACGCAAGGACCCAACGATGCGGTACCATGCCAAGGAATGGAAACCATGGATGACTGGACCCGACAGAGTGGTGCCATGTCAGGGAATTAAAATTAAGGAACCAGGAGCCCAACGACGCGGCACCGTGATCCTAGTGAGTTTGATTGTTAAATTTAACTGCATAAAAACTTATAAGATTAACTCTAGATTATTACTTAGCAAATGCATAAAAATATTTTAGGCATTTGCACATGAATAGTTATTTTTGTTGAGCATTTAAAATAATAGAAATCATTATTTAGGAGCAAAATAGAATCCTAAGATTAGACACCTAGTCAACTAAAAGCTAGGAGTTAATTAAAATATCTGGGGGACAAACTGGAGCAAACTTAGGGGTGTTGGTGCACTTCCTAGAGAAACTGACACTTGGATGGGTGAGTGTTTTAATTAAATAATTAATTAAAAATATTTAATTATGCATGAAGCGACATGTGTCGCATGAGATTTTCCTTTATAAGGAAGACTTGGGGAATGGGTAAAGGACCCATAATTTGGACGATTGTCGTAATTTTCGAATGCCTCAAAGACTTGCTGCTATCTAAGGGTTTGGCTTAGAAATCCTGGTGGGAAGGGAAGCCCAAGCTGAATTTCTCAAATACTTGTGTGAGCTCTACGACCCAAAGCTCGGGGGAGGCCATGCGACTGAAAGCATGAGCCTATGGTTGGGTGGCGAAGCTAACGGTTGCTTCGCCTATGGTTAAACAAGCTTTGCTGGAGGGATCCTACGGAAGACGAAGGCGACAATGGACCAGCCGGATCGGGTTGAGAGGTTAAGGTTTTGCTTATTTTTGTTAAGTTATTCACGCTTTTTATTTTATTTTTCCAATAACTATGATGGCTAATTTGTTTGTATGAAGTTGTTAAAGTTTCAGGTTCATTTCGAGGGGACCCTAAAGGAGGGGTCCCACATTTGGTATCAGAGCCGGTCGAGTCTTGAGGGCACCGAACTCGAATCGCCGTCGCAGGACAGATCGCCAAAACCAGGTTTATCTACCTCATCTATTATTTTTCTCCTAAACTCTTTACTGTTGAATATGTGAACCTGTATTATATAGATTTTCTTACTGAAGTTTTCGTGTATTATGCTTTAATGAAATCGATCAATCGTGATCTACGTTTATACATTTCCAGAATGAATTAAGTAAATCATGTTGAAAGATTAGCTTTATTTCTAAATGTGAAATGTACATTGTTTTCAGAATCCATAAACCCCACGAATTCCGGTCTGTTTGACGTTTACTGTAACTCTGTTTCTCTATGGTAATGAAGGAAGACTGAGGAAGTATGACCATTCTGCTGTGTATATTCAATACCCTTAAGCGTAATCTTGTATGTGCAATCCTGATATCCGACCGTTTAATTAGAACCCTGCGTCTCCTTGAAGTTTATTTACAAACTGTGAATGTGAAAATATTGTTCAAATACTTTCTTTTAATTCTACGCACCATAGGGTAGGTCATTATTTGAATGCTTGCCACTGTAAGTGAAATCTGGTATTTTGTTTTCTATATTCTGTCCACATCAAACAGCATGTTCAAGAAATTTGACTACCCCTTTCTTTTGGTTATGTTTCTTTTGAACCTAAATATTCATGTACCATGGAGTCACGGGTCCTGATAAAACTTCACTAATCCCTTACCCAAATCTTTTCCTTGTTTCGGCAAGAGTATAACCCATTGACAGTGTTGAATGCCTGTAAGAGTGTGAAATTCCCTGTCCATGAATTGCGTTCCAATCCCGGATTCTCTGAGTCTAGCCGACCCTTTCTATCTTCAAATAATTATTGGGTAGATCCACATCCTCGTTCACGTGGAAGTAAACCCTTTACTGTAGTTACCTGAACCATCAGGTACATCCTCGTCTATGATAAATAGCTACTTCCTACCAATGTATTAACCTGATGTTAGACCTTTGACATAATACCATACAGATGAACCGAGCTGCGATTGACGCCACCTCCTTTATCTTGGATACCAGAGACGGTTGGGTGAGATCTATGGGAGTTAATGCCTAGATCCATAAAAATCGCAATGTTCTAGATCTGTTTCCCTTTACGGTTGATTTGTGACTGTTTGTGACTTATGGGCAATGTTTTGGATCCATCCTTTATGTTCTCCCTTACTTAGTATTTAAGTATGACTGGCGACTGTGTATTATTTTATGGTTGGAATGTTAGAAATTCATATACGATGCTCTCGGTCGTTGGAATGCTAGAAGTTCATCTCTATGTTGCTCTCTGTTAAAAATTATGTACCTAAAGACTTGTGTGTCATATCCTATTGTTTAAATTGCAAGAAGAATCTGTGTGTTGGAGATATGCGAAATGGGCGATTCACACCCTCCATCACTGTGTAACCTGTCTCTGTCTCTTTTGTAACGATCTCCAGATTTAAGGAGCGTGGGAGATCCAGCTCCATGATCGATCCCTGGTTTTGTTTTGCTGTATGTATTTTTCGTTTTCTTGCTTTTCATTCTTCAAACGATGAATTCTAAAATGGGATAGCGTGGGACTGAAATCCGTGCGGACTACCATTCCTTTAGGCGTTATGTGTATACCGGTTTGGATCTTTGGTTCGTCTTTTTGTACAAACACGGATCTGGTAGATCCATGTGTCATTTCTTTTACCAACGCAGATCCAGTATTGGATCTCGGATTTCATTGTATACCAACATCAATCGTCGGGTTATGTTATTACCAGCGCAGATCCAGTATTGGATCTCGGGTTACATTGGGTACCAACATCAACCGTTGTGTTTTGTTTGTTACCAACATAGATCCAATATGGGTTTCGAGTTGAATCGTGTGCAAGCTTAGATCCCCGAGATACTTTAGGTTTTATTTTCGTAATTTATATATATATATATATACAGGTAGCTATGGTTTATATGGATTGTCGTATGATTTTTGTGATGGATGAGTCTCTATGTTAGAGAACGTATTCTCTGCTATGGATACGATTTTCTGCTTAAGTATTGAGTGAAGATTCCAGTTTGGTAAACGGATTTTGTATGCAGTAGAGTTCGTTGTTTTGTTGTTGTTACCTTTTGCTTGTCTAAGGGTTGATCTCTGCGTGATCAACTGACGCCCACTTTGGTAAACGGATTTTGTATGCAATAGAAATAGTTGTTTTTGTTGTATTACATTTGGCTACTTTAAGGGTTTATTATCTGCATGCATTAAAGGTCGGGCGCATTATAGCGTGGATGCTACATGTTTATACTCCCTGCTTAAATATTTTATCACTGCATTGAATCTTGTTGAACAGAGGTTGGGTGCATACCCATAAATCATTAACTTAGGCTGACATCATATCTATGCGTTTTCTGAACTTTACAGTAGTTATGCTATACGTTTTTATATTGAGGGACGGCCTTAGTAGCCGATCCCCTGCGTTTATACACTATCGCGGGTTAAATGATCTCTGCACTGTACTCTATTTTTTTTACTGCCTATAAAGGCGTTGACTCCAGCGATGTAATTTCATATTTATGCTACCAACAAGGCATTGATTCTGGTTTACAACATCTGGTTTTTTTTTTTTTTTTTTGACCCAGCAGCTACAGTTTCGGACTATATTATAAGATATATATTAAAACGAAATATTCACACTGTCTTCTCTCAAGCTTGCTTAACATCACGCTGTCTACGCCCTCATCCGTGAACAGGTAGATCAACCTTTACAGTCACTGCTTAAAACAACAGCGTATACGTTCTCCTACACATCGGCGACCTTAGGATTAGTTGTATCCGCTGTAGTCTACATTTGTCCTTTAACGGTGATCCTGGAGCTGAGATCACGCCGCTACCTTAGAGTAACCGTTGACCATAGATTTAGAAAGAGATCAATCTGAGCCCGAGTGTTTGAGAATTCGCTTATTATCTCTGTCAGTCGAGGAGGGACGATCTAGGGTTATAGCTCTGAACCCCTGTTGTGAGAATAACATTTAATGATTTGGTGTTTTTAAATTTAAGATTCCGTCAGGAAATAGATCGTATAATCTCTGTTTGGATCATAACGCACAAGATTCATTGAACCCTGGGATTGATCGAATGAACGATTTGTAATCCTTGTAAATGTTATTTTAGCACAGATCCTTGGTTGGTTAAAAGAGACCATTACCAATAGCTTCAATTATCTCTACGTCTCAGTGGATCGCGTGTCTAGTTCCTGTATGAAATGGTTAAGCTTACAAAAAATTTATCCTCATATCCTGGTGCGATAATTTAATTCTTTATTTAACCGAGATTTGGCATGGGTTTACATTACTGTGCATTCTGGTGATCAGCAAGGACATGAACATCCGCCATTTCTCTTGTCTTCCGCCAAGCCTTTAAAGAACCGAGTCTCTTAATCGTTCCATTCCTACAACCCGTCAATACCGTGTGTGACACACCGCCAAACGTTCCATAATCGGCGGACCTGTGTAGTGAAACATAAACAGTTAGTATTGTAAACACTATCATTCACACGGATGGAACTTGGGAATAGAATACTCACTTAATTCAAGAAAATAGAACGGATGGAATTAGAGTTTTAACTCAATAAAATCTTTACTTTGACTCCCAGCGATAGCTTGATCACCGGCGATAATCTCTCCTTCGATTGTGGTGATAAGTGTCTAGTTAATGCGAATACCAGTCTCCAGTTAAGCCATCATACCGATCCCCATCGTGATTACTCACATAAATTTTATCCCAGAGATTCGCCGATGTTGTTAGCTTTTAACCTTGTTTTCGGATAGTTGTTCTAGAAGTTGTTTTAACAGTCATTTTTGGGAATAGATTATTCAACCCGATCCCTGAAACTACGTGTTGTTACCTTCAGCTACTCTGATCTGAGCATGCGATGGACTGAATCTAAAGGGGCATGATCCTAAACAGTTTAAACGCCAGTATAGTTTTATGACGAAGTGATCTCTCTGTGTTAGAGATAGTCGTGATTTGCAATGTGGGGGATCTCTCCTATAAGAGATAATCGTCTCTGCAATCTGCGGGGTAGGAGCTTAGAAGCAGATCACATTACAAATGATGATCTCACTTTCTAGCGGGGGTCTTATTGTTTACTCAGTGATGTGAGAGAGAGTCGCGGTGGTGTGGGAAGTAATGTTACTTGCAGTAGCTTACGCTAAAGGTCAGGCGATCTGCACTTTCCCTAGGTCTGGTTAAATTTGGGTATTCACGAACTGTGTAATATATTTTCTTATTGTTAATTTGTAATAAGTTCTTATGTGACAAAGGAAAGAGATCGGGTATTCACACTCTGCCGAAAACGTGTATTTCTAGATTGTGTATGTTATTTTTAATGTTTAAATTATAATAAGTGTATAATTGATGAAGAATGGAGATCCACGATTTGCGCCTTCTCCATGGTGTGTCAAGGATATGTATTATGACCTGCACATTATATTTGTTGTTAAATCGCATGCCCGGTCGCAAAAAGGGGAAGCCCATACCCCATACGATTGATAGATCCCCAATCTACCCACTATACTTGAAGTCTGTATACTCTATCCATGCAGATTTATTGAGTTATTCTGATGCATTGCAAATTCATGTATGTAAAAAGATGAACGACAGGTCGCATTAGGTTGAGCCATGCCCCATGCCAATCCCTGATTATTTTTTTCTCCCATTGTATTAAATTGTTCGCATCTCTGCTTTGATATGCACATATACCCAGATCGTTATAGATCTGTGAACCAAGTTCATCTTGGAGTGATTGTTGTCTCTGTGCGATACACATTACTTACTCCAGAATGTTATTAAAAAAAAAAAAAAATCCGTGTACCTCAGTTAGTGTAGGCGTTATCCTTATAAGTTGGATCCCCAGTCTGATTGTCGAAACCAAGTTGGAATGAAATTGTTTTACTCATAGATAGAACAGGGATCTGATATATAGTTTTACCCTTACCCTTTCGAACTCAGAATATAACAAATCTTAATCTAGTACTCCAGCTTGCTATCATTTAAATTCGGACTGTCACATTAAGCATTGGCTTCCCATGCGCCGAACCTCTTAACTGAGTGTTTGATTTTATGATTATGGGTATGTGGTTTAATAAAATAATTTTATTAATGTGGAGAATGCATGAACAGTATATTTACGTAATAAATGCATAAAGTGTTTTGAGAAGAGTAGCGTGCTTGCATGGATATCTTCGTATTAGAATTCGATATAATTTGATTGCATATCATGTCTTGTAAAAGTAACATTACATAAATAGATACATGAGTATGGGAGAAAGACGTCAAATGCCTAATAGTAATAAGAAAATTTCCTTCATGACGGAAGTCATATTATATAAATACTCTTGTGTATTAATATACACATATCTTGGAAGATTGACATTTAACATATATATAATTATTAATTATTAATTATATAAAACATGTCATTGTGCTCACGGTTTATTGTTATATATTAGTGATGTATGAATGAATATTTTTGAAAAGTTGTTGCTTGGCTTATATATATATATATATATATATGGGAAAGTTGCCATTTAATATAATATATATATAGATATAGATATTGCAAAAATACATATAGGTATTAGAGTTTTCTTCTTTCTTTGTCATTGTATTAATCCCAATTATAGTTGTGAAATTTGGTACATAATTTATGACATGTGATTTTAAAATAATTCAGTTACTTTATATATATATATAAAGTATGGGGGAGAAGAAGGCCTTAAAATTTGGGCCATTATATATATATACTTAAAATTTAGGTCTGTATATGTATATATATAGATATTGAGAGGATTGTTTTTATTCACTTTGTATATAATAAAAAGAATGACATGTTATATATGATATAGATAAATGAAGAGAGTTGTGTTTCATATTTGTATCGTGAGAGTCTTGTTGTACGGTACTGAGATATATTGTAGATATTTTGATTATGTATGAGCAGTATTAATACTTGAAACATGGGTATATTAACTTAGATTGTGGATAATTATGATAAATAGGGGAAGAGGATTACAATATCGTAAATGCACATACTTGTCGACAATTCGACAGATTGTCGAGGAAGTGAAACAAACTTAAAATTTGAAAAGCGAGATATCTATGTAACTAGCACAATGAACTAAGCCCAATGAAATTGATTTTCTAGCATGAAAATGTTGACGAAAAAGTACAACTCGATGAGATCGAGACAATAGTAAAAGAAGAATTCTCCATTAGGAAAGTCCGCCGAAAAGACCAAATGAAGACGACATATGTAAAGTGAAGCATGGAGAAGATCGACACAATGAATCAAAAGTAATGCAGCTAACCTGAGGACATAGTCAACCCTTCATGAAAATACGACTAGCTCGAGATAGAACTCAATGAGGATGAGAAAACGAACATAGTACGAATTGATGAAACTAACAAAGTGGTCTTATGACAACATGAATGATGAATTGAGGTAAGGATCTGATAGTCTTGAGTAATGATATTGACGAAAGGACTAAGAGATAAATTTTAATATGTCTGACTAAACCATTAAGTTCTGACCCTAGGAATCCTTTCGATTTGAGAACCAACATTTAGGGGTTTTTGGAAGTAACCTTATGGAAATTGGTTTTGAAATATTTGAGGGTCTCTCTCTCTTGATTTGTTAAAAATGTGACCATGTCTTACCCATCTTCGATTGATAGAATATGTTTCGATGTTTACCTTCTCGTCTTGGAGGGAATGATGACCAAATATATTTGGAATCTTGCTTGATGGTGATTTGCTAACTAATGGGTGGCTATTGATGCTGTATAGCTTGTAAATAAGTTTGGATATCATAGACCTTCGCAGATCTAGGTTGGTATTGACAATTATGAAGGCATTATAGGATTTACAATACACTTGTTATGATTGAGTTCATAAGGATGTATTGGAACCAGGTTGGATGAAAAAGAAAACTTACAATTAGAGTCACTAGTGCTTAAAGCCTTGATAATTGTTGAAAAATAGAAGAGAGTGACAAGAAGATGAGAATAGGAAATTAAAAGTTAATCCTAGTGTCGTAAGGGTGAGAACAAAATTTAAACTTCGGGACGAAGTTCTATACAAGAGGGGGTGTATGTAATGCCCCTAAAATGACTATGGACTTTAAGAGCACCTGTCGAGTGACCCAACGGAACAGACTTCAATAAAGTGGCCCTTCGAGTTAGGATGTGTCTTAATAAGGGAGAATCACCTGATGATGTGCATGACTATAGTTGATAAATGAATTAATGAATTGAATTATATGTGTGGACTGGGATAATTGATTGATCAGTTCTTGCTTAAATGCTTAGCCTTGATTGGTCAAGTCAAAGTATAGTAGGACAGCTACAACCCTAACTTTGTGACTTGGGAGGACGCAACTGAGATGCGTCATAGCTTTTCGCATTTATTCTGAACTTTGGGATGAAATTCTAAATAAGTAGGGGTGTATGTAGTGCCCCTAGACTACTGTAGACATTGAGGGCACTTGCTTAGTGACCCTACTGTTTGAAACATTAATAAAATAATCCTTTGATTTTATTTTGAGTATATTTATGATTATGATTGATTGTATATCAATAGAATAATGATATATGTTTGTGAGAAATGTGTGTAGCGACAGGTGAAACGATTCGTCGAAGGACACACAAAGGAATATGAAGGGTCGTAGAGTACGGGTAAATCACACACAGGGGGAGCGACGACGATGTCGACTTCCGACAAGAATACCATGCATGAGCAGATAAGCACTGATCCGCTTGCTCAAGAGGAATGCGTGAGAGCGTACGAGGTGGGCCACGACGGAGTTGGTCACGTACGAGTTGAGGGGCGCGCAGTGAGAACGGACTCACTCCTCAGCGCCATTAGTCCCTAGATAGCATGTAGACGGAGGATGGATGGTAATGATTCCTAAAATCCCTACAAGAGTTCCCGCAAGTCAAAATGGAAAGATGGTGGCAGAAGGGCCCGACGATGCGGTACCCTGTCAAGAATGGAAAGAATGGATGCAAGGACCCAACGATGCGGTACCATGCCAAGGAATGGAAACCATGGATGACTGGACCCGACGGAGTGGTGCCATGTCAGGGAATTAAAATTAAGGAACCAGGAGCCCAACGACGCGGCACCGTGATCCTAGTGAGTTTGATTGTTAAATTTAACTGCATAAAAACTTATAAGATTAACTCTAGATTATTACTTAGCAAATGCATAAAAATATTTTAGGCATTTGCACATGAATAGTTATTTTTGTTGAGCATTTAAAATAATAGAAATCATTATTTAGGAGCAAAATAGAATCCTAAGATTAGACACCTAGTCAACTAAAAGCTAGGAGTTAATTAAAATATCTGGGGGACAAACTGGAGCAAACTTAGGGGTGTTGGTGCACTTCCTAGAGAAACTGACACTTGGATGGGTGAGTGTTTTAATTAAATAATTAATTAAAAATATTTAATTATGCATGAAGCGACATGTGTCGCATGAGATTTTCCTTTATAAGGAAGACTTGGGGAATGGGTAAAGGACCCATAATTTGGACGATTGTCGTAATTTTCGAATGCCTCAAAGACTTGCTGCTATCTAAGGGTTTGGCTTAGAAATCCTGGTGGGAAGGGAAGCCCAAGCTGAATTTCTCAAATACTTGTGTGAGCTCTACGACCCAAAGCTCGGGGGAGGCCATGCGACTGAAAGCATGAGCCTATGGTTGGGTGGCGAAGCTAACGGTTGCTTCTCCTATGGTTAAACGAGCTTTGCTGGAGGGATCCTACGGAAGACGAAGGCGACAATGGACCAGCCGGATCGGGTTGAGAGGTTAAGGTTTTGCTTATTTTTGTTAAGTTATTCACGCTTTTTATTTTACTTTTCCAATAACTATGATGGCTAATTTGTTTGTATGAAGTTGTTAAAGTTTCAGGTTCATTTCGAGGGGACCCTAAAGGAGGGGTCCCACAATAGACCAACCATAGTAAAATGTCCTAAAGATTCCCAAACATTTGTGTTCAGATTTCTCAAGGACTTCCTTGACCTTACCTTCCTAATGAGTTCGGTTGTCATCGTTTGTGTCGCTACCATTTGTTTACACTTTCCAACTTAGATATTAGCTTCTTCGGTTACAAGGTCTACTGGTGGGGCCTTGTCCTTGAGCTCCTCACCCGGGCCATGTACACATTTCTAATTACATTTTCTAACAAAATAATGGGGCATAAAGGAGGGATATTACAAATAGCGTTTAGACGGAGGATGGAAGGTAACAGCTCCTGAAATCCCTACATGAAGTTCCCGCAAGTCAAAACGGAAGGATGATGGCAGAAGGGCCCGACGGTGAGGTACCCTGCTGAGAACGGAAAGAGTGAATGCAAGGACCCAATGATGTGGTGCCTTGCCGGGGAATGGAAACTACGGATGAATGGACTCGACGGAGTGGTGCCATGTCAGGGAAATTAAATTAAGAAACAAGGAGGCCCAACCGCGCGGCACCGAGTCCCTAGTAATGTAACATCTCCAAGATTTACGAGTTAGTAATTTTGGTGTAAAATAAATTTTTGCATAAGATTAATGAAACTACAAAATACACTTCATTCCCGTAAGAACCAAGATACTGAACACATTCCCTGATAATTTGAGATTAGTTAAATTGAAATACTCATCACGCATCTTACTCATGAAGTTCTTACCGTGTAAAGGTTTACTGCATCCGGATTTGTCCATAACAATGTGATCGTCACATCACATCAACATGAAATATCATTTTAACAACCTTAACATGAAATATCATTGTAACAAACTAACATGAACTATCATTGTAAGAACATTAACATAAAATATCATTGTAAGAACATTAACATGAAATTACCCCTGGTCAAGATGCACTTGACCAATGTGTTATAATCATCAATTATAAGATAGCACCTTTGAGAAGAAAATCATGCAACCGTCAAAGGATCATACGCATATAAAAACCATGAAAATAACGAGACCAAGATAACGTGGTTCACCCGTACAGGGGCTAGTCCACAAAAGGTGTGTGTGCATCTTTTATTATTCGTGAAAGAGTTTTACAATAGCAACGTTATCATTGCATTACACAATTCAGACTTTCCTCAAGCCTTTCTGGAACAAGTCTTCTCCTTTCTATTTATCGCAGCAGGGTGTCACTAAGCTTAGACAAGAAAAACAATTCCAGCAACCCCTGATTTCTCAGCAACTGAAACTGAGTTTCGTGGCCATTCATGCTAACCACAAGCAATACAACACTCCCATCATGCAGAGAGTTCAAACGTTCTCAGCCAACACAATATATAAGTAGAAATTACGATTTCATTTCCGGCTATCGAGCCTGCACATAGATTTCTGAACAACTAAGTTTCACGATTTTATATCACGCAATCACACAATTAATAAAAAGGAAGAGCACCATCACATAGTTAATGATGTAAAGAAACAGATCCATCTCTTATTCAACTCTAAGAGCATATTCATAACGCATTCTCAAAATACAACGACCCCATCAACACAGTTATGTAAGGCACCTCATACTATATTAACTATTACATTCTGCAATCTCATTGGTTGCGTTAGTTCTAAGGGTCTCACTTTCATGTACATATCAAACGCACAACTATAAAGATAATACATAAAGCATTTATCTCTTCATCAGTACTTGTTGGCCTCTATAAATAATTGGAAAAATACAAAGATAAGCAAAAGAACATTTATCAACATCTGCATACTGCAACTTCAATTAAGCATATATGATCGAGTTTCTAGTCCTATAATCCATGTCACAATGCAATTGATTTCAACAGCATACTGAAACACATAAATAAATCAATCTAAAAAGTCCGAAAGCAATTAACCAAATCGCAAATATGTGAAAATAACCATCGTCTCTACGATTGACACTTATTTACTTTATGAAAACTATACTCTAGGATCTTGCCAAGTTTATACTAAACATACTTTACCTACTTATATGTGTATATAGTCAAAATCCAACCAAAAAGACAGAGTCAAGGATTTCAACTGAACGCCTTTCGTCCAGCAATATCTTATGTATGATGATCCAACTAGGAATGGTCCCTAATATTAATACATAATATATATATATATATATATACAGTTAGTAAGCAAGCTATATGCGATAATCCATTCGGGGTTGAGCAATAGAGTTAGAATAATACATAATATAGAGCATTACAAGAAAAATATATAATGGAGTCGAGCATACATATCTAAAATATTCCATCATAGTTCTGAGGGATCCAACTTCCTCAGTCATCCCTTCCCAAGTCATGCACGACTACAACAAAAATTCAACCTTAGAGATATAGTTAATTCAACAACAATGGATGCAATATGGAGACAGAACAGATTTCTGCGATCTACCTTTTAGTATGCATGTAATAAGACATGCTGCGCCCTCCAACCGAGATAGGCGTTCTACCCAATATCAAATTCTCATATGCAATCTAACTAAGATGCAATAAGATCACCACTACAGCATTCAATTTCTGAATTAGAAGAGAAACCCATACAGTGATTTCGCAGGGGTATTTCTAAAACCAACAAAACACAGTCGTAAATATAGTTCTGCAAACGCCATCGATTTAGTAGATAACAAAGGGATTTCGGCTAAATCATCAACACGCAGAGGTCATTACAAGGAACCACTCGAGGATTACAAATCTGGAAGGGGACGCCATTCATAGATATTTAATTCAGATTAGCAAATTCATGGGTCGATTTTCAATCAAATAAAGATAGTACATATTGAATTTCTTAAGGAGCTCATACATCGATTTCCAAATTAGATACAAGCATTTCATAATGAATTTTTTTAGCGAATTTGTGGATCGACTTCCTAATCAAGACTTGAACGGATCTGCTATTGCCTGAGACAGTGGATCAGAATTGCTGAAGCAAATTTGTGGATCGACTTCCTAATCAAGACTGGAACGGATCTTCTATTATCCGATACAGTGGATCAACACCTCTGCTGGAAACATTATACAAAGAGATCCACAGGGATCGACGCCAGTATTGGAATCATACAAACCAATCATGGATTACAAAATAATAAAGATGTCGGATCGATCCTCGCTGAGCCATATCGCTCGGATTTATACAGTAAAAAGAAATGCAGAGTTTATAAAAGAAAAGTAACAATTTTCTCCAGGGTTCGATTTCATTCATGAATCAGCTAGTTTAAAACTCTGTATAGCAGAGATTACTATTGATTTCTAAACATTGTAGAATAGATCTATAAAAACACTAAGATAACCTAACGGGATCGACCATGGAAGCTTCTCTGTTCCCACAGAGATATCTCAAATTTGTACTATGATCTTACAGAGTATTAAACTTTGAATAAGCAGAAGTATTAAAAAGAATAAAAATATGATTCTCTGTTCCCACAGAGATCTCAGACAGTTGTGCACTAGACTCTAATAATACAGAGCACCAAGTTCAACAAAACATAAGTATCTTTTAATAGAGTAATACTATTCTCTGTCTCCACAGAGATCTCATGTAGTTGTACGATACTCTGGTCATACAGAGTATTAAGCTTAATCAAAACATAAGCATTTAATATTACGATCCTCTGTTTCACAGAGATGTCTTCGCAAATAAATAAACTAGATCCAATCCAAATAAATAAATAGATCGAGATTTGCAGGCTATTACTATTGTTCCTTGATGTACATAACGATACAGTTACCAAAAATACTTTCAAACATTTATGCAGATATATATATAATAAAAGCGTGTTTATCATATATATATATATGAGCTAAGCAGATATCGAAATACTATAAGGAGGAAACAGTACCCGTAGCCTAAATCGCATCCATCTTATTATCGCAGAAAAGCGCTCACCGACTCCCTTCTCGCAGAGGTTAACCAGCTCCCTTCTTCTTGCAGAGATCAATCCTCTTCCCAGCTGATCCGACCTCTCCTGGATCAAGTACTCTTATTGGCCGTCTCTTGAAATTCCCTTCGCTTAGCGAAATATCCACCAGAACGAATACCTCGAGAACTTGGCCCCGATTACAGCCCATTCCCTTCCTTTCTATTTTCCCGATATACACAAAGAACACACCGATAATTCCTTGAGCGAAAACTTCCCCTCCAGGGATAGCTTCCTCAACCTTTTCAAAACTCTCTTGACTCGAACTTAATCCCCTTCCGAGAACAATTTTACACAGCCCCCCAACTCTCGTCCTCCTCCTCCATATTAATCCCCCTCTTTGATAACAGAGATCGTGATTTTCGAGAACGCCGAGGGAAGTTCCTTCCACTTGTTGCCTCCTCCAAACCCCACGATTTCATAGTGGTATTTTAAGAAGTGATACACTCCAAGCAGCACTCCTCTTCTCCACTTCCTCTTTAATGTGCCAACAACCCAGTCAGATCTTGTCGAGAAGTGGTCGAAAAGGTGGAGGGGAGGAATCCCATGCAATAATTAAAGATCTCCTCTATATATATATATTATTAATGGAAGAACCAATCCTTCTCTTTTATGGTAGTGAATATAGCATAGCTATTTAAACGATCGAGTTTGAACCTCTTAATTTACAAGGTCCACTATTAACTTCTTTGGTAGTTCTTACCTTAAATAAGTTCAGTATCATAGTTCAGATATCCCTTTTAATCCTATTAAACCTTATAATGGTAATTATGTTCGAGATTACAAATATATGGGTTATAAAGGAGGGATATCACAAGTAAAAGTAGATTGCTAAACTTAACTGCATATAAATGTATCATTTTGCACCTAGAACTTTACTTAGAAATGCATTTGAGTACTTTAGGCATTTGCACATAAATGATTACTTTGGCATTTAAATAATATTAAGTGTTATTTAGGCATTGCACATGAAAGGATATTCCTGATTACTTAAAAATATTATAAATATTTATTTAGGAACAAAATGGAATCATAGGCATGGACACCTAGTTAACTCCACCTACACCACAAATCTAGGAGTTAAGTGAAATATCTAGGGGACAAACATGAGCAAACTTAGGGATGTTGGTGCATCTCCTAGAGGAACTGACACTTGGATGGGTGAGTTGTTTTTCATTAAAGAATTAATTAAATAATTATTTATGCATGAAGCGACATGTGTCGCAGGGGATTTTCCTTTAAAAGGGAGACTTTGGGGATGGGTAAGGGACCCAGACCCTGGATGACTATCGTAATATTGAGTTACCTCATGACTTGCTGCTATTGAGGGTTTGGCTGGAAATCTTGGTGGGGGGGAAACCCAAGCTGGGTTTCTTGAGAATTGTGTGTGAACTTTACGACCCAAAGCTCGGGGGAGGCCATGCGACTGAAAGCATGAGCCTATGGTTGGGTGGCGAAGCTAACGGTTGCTTCGCCAATGGTTAAACGAGCTTTGCTGGAGGGATTCTATGGAATAAGAAGGCGACAATGGACCAACTGGATCGGGTTGACAGGTTAAGGTTTTGCTTATTTTTGTTAATTTATGCACGCTTTTTATTTTATTTTTCCAATAACTATGATGGCTAATTTGTTTGTATGAAGTTGTTAAAGTTTCAGGTTCAGTTCAAGGGGACCCTAAAGGAGGGGTGGTTGACAGGTTAATTTTCAGGTTCAGTTCAAGGGGACCCTAAAGGAGGGGTCCTACATTTGGTATCAGAGCCAGGTTATGGTTTGTTATAATTTGCATAAGTTATTTATTTATTTAGTTTATTTATCTAGTCATTATGTTTGCTAATCTCTTTTGTATCAAGTGGTTGAGTTTCAAGTTAAGCATGAAGTACCCTACAGGAGGGGCCCTACAACTGATCATCAGTATCGATAGGATATTTATTGTGGTATAAAACCAAATTTCCACAACGATTACAATGTTTTCCATTGACACATTTTTTATTATAAAATACTTCATCATGATTTCTCTCACATAGGGTTTGAGATATGAATTCACATATTGTAGGCGGAGGCAGTGAATTTGTCCAAAACATTTTACCAAATTCAAGAAATGTGTCGTAATATAATTGGAATTGCACATGATAACGACAACAACATGTGTCACGGATAGTAATAGGTGTAACATACCATGTTTTTAGTTGCACAAATGTATTGATTGACACATTAATTCCACAATGATCTTCCTTGAATTTATTGAACAATTGTACTTGTGTCATATCCATTATATGTTTTGGACTGCTTACATATACTCCTCGTGATACTCTTTGTCATATTACATCTCTTGAATTTGGTGAAACTCGAGCATGTGTCAACCAATATTCCCGTACAATATCTTTAACCCCTGCTCCCATTCTATCTTTGTAAGGCTGTCTACAAATAATTGCCCAGCAAGCAAGTTCATCATTTTCATCTATTTGCATTCTGAATTTGCTATGTCTGTATAATGTCTTTCTTGAGGTTCCAACTGCTTTTGCTAGCTATGTTGTCAAATGTTTTTGTTTAGTACTAGTCGAAATAATTGCTGTATGAATTGCTTTTCGTGCAGCACTAATGTCTTTCTTCCTAGATTTTGAAAACTTTTTTATTGTATCACCTATATTTTCCATCACATTATGTTTTAATTTCAACTCTTTGGTCGCCTTGTGAATACCCAATAATGATGTAGCATCTTCTAATTTCTTGGTCACTAATAAACATCTCAAAATTTGTGCTTGTCCTGTTGCTGAATAATTCTTCAGAACATCATCATAAATTTTTTAAGCCCGATATCGTGCAGCGTGTATGGGTATTTTTTTTCCATATTTATTACAATCAATGTTTTCTAACGTTTCATCATTAATGGTGAAAGTACCTATACATCAAGATAAATTTAATTTAAAACATGCATCCAAAAATACAATTCATTATAAAAAATGAATTTGGAAAATACATTCAATATATACATACCTGGTGCAATTTTTGGTTCTTGAACTCGATCTTCAATATTGACTTCATCGACATTAGTATGTAAATCACTATTTACATCCTCAACAATGGTTTCTTCAACTTCAATTTGTTCCTCTTGTACTCTATTTTCAATTTCCATTTCATCGACATTATCATGTAAAACTGTATTTGTATCTTCAATAATCGCTGCTTGCTTTTCTGCAAGGCTTGCTTTGTTGGCATGATATTTAAGTTTTTTCTTTTCTCTATTATCATCATCATCAACATGTTTACGATCATATTTTATTTGACGGTTTCTCTTACTGCCCATGATTGTTTAATCTATAAATGATAAATTAAAGAAGATCATCATTTTATTGTAAATAAATAAAATGAATATTTATAAACAGTTACGAAATTTATGAACACATGAACTGAAATTTACAAGCTTTATCAAAATCTTGTACTTGAGTCATTTGAAGAAAAAGTCTTTGGAAACAAGTTTCCTTTGAAAAGAACCTTTTTTGAATGAAATAAGAACTCTTTGACAATAAATCATCTTTGAAAAAATCCCATTGGAAAAGAATAAGAACGCTTTCAAAATAAATCTTCTTTGAAAAAATATCTGGGAAAAAGATTTTGTAAAAACCTTTGCAACGAAATAACTTTTTTGCAAAAATAACTTGGGAAACTTTGAAAAAATCATTTTTCAAATAAATAAGAAGGAAAAATATATCTTCTTTGTAAAAATAACTTGAAATAAAATCTTATTTGCAAAAATGCCTTGGCATAAAAACTCTGTAAATGCACACTTTGGAAAGAAACATTTGCTGAAAAACCCATTGGAAAAGAACAAGAACACTTTTTAAACAAATTTTCTTTGTAAATCAACTCGAAAAAAAAAAAAAAAAAAAAATTCTTTGTAAAAACCTTTGCAACAAAATAAGTTTTTTGCAAAAATAACTTGGGATACTTTGAAAAAACCCCTTTTCAAAGAAATAAGAAGGAAAGAAATGTTTTTTGCAAAAATGTTTAGAAAAAAAACTTTGAAAAAAATCATTTGAAAAAATCACTTGAAAAAATAAGAAAGAAAAAGACAACTCCTTTGAAAAAATAACTTGGAATAAAAACTTATTGCAAAGAACTAAGAAGTATAAAAGCTTGGAATAAAAACTTATTTTGCAAAAATACCTTAGAAAAATAATCTTTCAATGTATTTCTTAGAAAGAAGTAACAAAAAGAATACTTCATAAAAAAAACTCTCTTTACAAAAAAGCTTTTTAGAAAATCCTTGGAAAAAAACTCATTGCAAAGAAATGAAAAGTGCAAATAGCTTGAAAAAATATTTCATAAAAAAAACTTTCTTTGCAAAGAAAGGCTCCTTAAAAAATCCTTGGAAAAAAACCCATTGCAAAGAAATAAGAAGTGCAAAAAACTTGGAATAAAAACTCCTTTTGTAAAAAAATTCTTTCAATATATTCTTTTGAAAGAAGTAAGAAAAGAAATACCTTATAAAAAAAATTCTCTTTGCAAAATAAGCTCCTTAGAAAATCCCTTCAAAAATATTCTGACAAAAAAGTATGCGAAATTGAAATGTGCGAAATTAATCGAAGTATTTAGTTTTATTTATATAAGTGCTGAAAATTTATTTATTTATTTTTTTCCGGCCGACGAGTTTTTTTTACGTTTGGTTATTCGGCTGAATAACCTTTCATTAAATTGACGTTTCCGTAACAGAAAACAGTTATTCGGCCGAGTAATTGTTCGGCCGAATAACCTCTGAAACCTGAAAATCTGATTGCCACTCACAGTTTTCAGGTTTCTCCATTTTCGGAAGGTAAAAATGATCTGTTACACTATAAGGCGACTGTCGGACTTGATACCATTAGTTTCTTTATTGAATCTAATTTCCAAATATATAGATTTCTTTATGTATAGGTAAGATCTGATATTTGTAATTGTTTGTTTTCTTAACAGATGTCGAGTCTAGTTACATGTCTTTCAAAATGCGGTGAAATGAAAAATCCAAAACTTTAAAAGTACACCACAAACATATTTGAGAAAACTATGGTGCAGTTAATTGGCGTGTCTACTTCAAAAGGGTATTCATAGAATTTTTAGTTTTATATTCAGTTGAGAGAAAAGTGTTGCGACGAAAAATATGTTGAAAATCGACAGGGTTTCCCCATTGATTGAATTCAAATAAATATAATAAGTAGTATATAGATCCATTTGCTACAAACTTATAGTCATGCAGTAGTATATTGTGTGTAGATTGTTGTAGCATATTTTTTTTTTGCAAAAAACAAGTTTAACAACGATTTTACGTGTGCGATAAAACATGGCTATTTTGTAGTCCTTTCGTTTTATAAGAACACACTGTCAAACATTTGTCGAATCGACATATCAAATCTCAATATAAAAAATTGAAAAAAATATGGATAGCAAGCTAACATAATTCTCTAAAAGTTTGCTTTTTAGTGAAAAGTGAAATTCCAAACAAAAATATCACTTTTATTCTCCCAAAGATGGAAAACATGAAAAATTCAGAATTATTTTCTCACGAAGGCCCCCAAAATAGACACCCATCTTTATGGATTCATCCTTATGCATCCAACAAGTCTTCCCGCTTGAAATTTGAGTAAACCTACAAGGAGATAAGTTGAAAATACGATAAAAAAATGTGGGAAGACTCTCTCTTTACTATTATTTTATTATTTTCTTATTATTTTCCTCAGGAAGCCCATTTTTTACCCAAATTTCCTCTAATGTATATTCATAGTCTCAAAGTTACGTAATCTCTTCAGCTGCAACAACAATCTCCATAGAGTGTAGTTGTAACTGCATAGAAACTATAGGTTCATGGAAGAGCCAAATAAAATGAACCTAAACAAGTAACACAAACTCTAACATTTGCAACAACATTCTCCATAGAGGGCAGTTGTAACTGCATAGAAACTATAGGCTCATGGAAGAGCCAAATAAAATGAACCTAAATAAGTAACACAAACTCTAACATTTGAGAGTAAGATAAAAAGGCATGTGATGGACTTGGCAGAGTAGAGCTAAGCATTCCGACTTAAAACCAAATAAAATGATCTTAAACAAAAGGCATGTGATATACCTAGAAAAGTATAATTGAGCATTAAGATTGAAAACCAAATAAAATGATCTTAAACAAGTAACAAAAACTCTAAATGTTGAGAGTAAGAGAAAAAGGAATGTGATGGACCTCGCGGAGTACTGAAAACCAAGTATACTAGAGAATATCAGAACAAAACAAAAAAGTGTGCAGATTTACATACAAAAATGACCTTTTATTTTTTAAATGTTTCATTGATTTGATGTTGATCAATGTGAATTCAATAAACTCCTCAGAAAAAAGTCACTATATCTAACTGCATCATATGCAAGAACATTGAGCTCCTTGAAGATATGTTTGATAGAAAATACATTAAACATTTTTAGGCGGAGTTTTGTTCTATAGCACTAGTGTTCCAGTAATGAGGCCTATAGAGAGGAGGCCCAATTTGTCCAATCCACAATTGTTTGAGTCCCCAAGAATGTTAATTTCCATAATGTTCCTTTGTGCTTAAAGCAAAGGATAGTAGGCCCCAAAAATTCAAAAGCTCAGTGTTAGTATTGTTGCCTTGTCTGCACATCCCAACTTCAAAAGAAAGAAATGACGTGGATCCTTATTTATGACCATATCACCACCACATTGATTATCTTTTGATGCTCCATCAAAGTATCCATAAAGAAAACAATTCGATATTTCTAGATCTTGCAACAATCTAGGCCTTTTGATTATGGGAGGCTTATAGAAATCTTTGAAATAGTTTAAAATATGCAAACTGATTGTGAACGAATATTTATACCCATCCTCAAATATCAGCGTTTTACATCTTGTTGGAGGAGCCTAAGTTGACCTATCGACTAGGTCCTCCACATGACTACTTGTAATACATGTCGACGGATTGAGTTGACCAATAGATGTTGGGTCGGTTAGTTGAACGGACAGGTAGTTATGTAACTATTTGTCAATCATATAAATAGGCTGGTGAGCCGACTTACAAAGTTAAGTTAGTTTGTTTGTATATATGTAATATTAATGCATATCTTGCTCGGTAATAAAAGGCTTGTTGCTTCATCTTCCATCACTTGTCTATTGTATCTGTATCTTTGTGCTTGCTTGCATATATTATAATATGTATCACTAAAAACCATGCAACCCCCGCGACTACAACATTGGTTTTGTTGCTGGTGATGCATGCATAAGATGACAATGAGCATGATCAAATGATATGAGAGCAAGAGATTAAGGATTGGTGGGAGAGAAAGATAGCAAACTATTTGAAAAAACAAGCTGACTATCGCTCAAGCAAGAGAAAATTTCTTCTCTGAGACACATGGAAAATTTGTAGAGTCTGTACCATTCGCGTTGAAGAAGCTCCAGGATGAAAAGACCAATAGATGAAAAAGATAGACAATTAATTCAATACAAATCTATCAAAATGATGCGAAAAAATTGCTGACGAGTTATGTGAAGAATGCGCTATTGAACAACGTGTCCATCAACAACGTGAAGAAAAGGTTTTATAATGACCTTACTCACCAATTTCTGTGTTATTTGTTGATACTTATGTTCAGGTTCCTGATCGACAAAGGAGCAACGTCGAGGTTCGACCCCTATTGTCACCACCACCCACGAACGTGAATTGGGAAGAAAAGCAAAGAAAGTGGGATAAATTCGTGCAAGAACGAGAATGGGAATATTTCTTGAACAAATGAAGTATCGTACTTCCCTGGTTTCCTAAAAGAACTTCAGGTCATAATTGGGGGGGGTAGCCAAACAAATTCCTGATGGAGTAGATGTATGACAAAAGTAGACAGATGAAAAGACGACATGACTAGTAGCAAAAAATCTGAAAAATTTGAAAACAATAGAACAATGAGCCACAAAATCACTCCAGATATCCAAAAGATTGAACGAGAAAAGATGAGACAACGACGTGAAAACATGAAGTTGGGTAACACTTTTGGCTTGTTTTTTACAAACAAAATTGCTAAATTTATGGTTTTCAACTTCGACCTCTTCAAACCCATATCTCACTTAGGAATTTCAATTTGAAGTAAACACAAATGTTTTAGAGAATTGAATTAGATTTATACTCATTTCTTTTTTATTTTTTTTTATGGAGATATCGTGGGATGAATTTGGTGGTCACCAACAGCATATACTTGAAAATTTTAGGTATGGATAACGAGTGACCAGCGTGAGCACTATTTTTTTGAGAGATGGTTATTCATTTTAGGTAAAACAATGTATGATCGTAATCTACACACACTGCACTTGTGCATGGACTATATTTTTAGATTTTTCGGACTTGAGAACTATTTTTTATTATTTATCAAAATTGCATATGTTCAGAAAATGGTGCCTTATCGACACATGTTGGTAAGCTTCAATTTTACTTTTAGTGTGACTCTTATTGAAAAAACTAAAAGTACCCTTTTGAAGAGAATGGGGAAAGGAAGATCTGTGTGAATATTTCAAATTTTTGGTGTTGTCTTTGTTATGATATTGAATTTTCATTTCAGGTGATTTTTAGAGTAATACAATTATGAAGGGATAAGGTTTAGAAAAAAATTATTAATACATAGAAATTCAAATCGAAATGAAACTAGATTTAGAGATGAATCGATTGCTACCAAGTCCGGCAAATAATATTTAAAATTTGTAGGGGTTTGGGCTTGCTAAAGTTGCAGGTTCCAGAAAGATGCCAGATATTTTCGCAGGTTTTGTCGGCCATGAACTCTCGGTAGAAAAAATATCTTCCAAATTCTCAGCCGAGAGTTTAGTTCAAACTCTCATCCGAGAGTTTTTTAAAAATACAGCACAGTGATTGGTTAAAAATCTCGGCCTAGAGTTTTATTAAACTCTCGGCCGAGAGTTTGAACTCTCACAAACTCTCAGCCTAGAGTTTTTTAAAATCTCGTCCTAGAGTTTGAGGTTGAATTTTTTTAGCATGATCATCCACACGGATGAGTTTTTTTTTCACTCCGTTGTCATAAAAGTGTTTCCCAACTTCGCATTTTCACCCAGTGGAGTGAATAATTAAGGGAGCAAGCTAGTGCGCTCCAGAAAAAATGAAAATTGGGTATAGCGATAGATGCAGAAGGAAATCCGCCAGATTCAAATTGAGCTCGATACAAAGGGGGCATTGATGAAGCTCTATTGTTGATGGATGAAGACTTGTGGATTGAGTGTGGTAGAGCTCTCCAAGTGAACATACTCGAGACTATAACACCACTGTCCCTCTTTCATATAACTCAAAGTGTTCAAGGGCATGATATCATAGAATAAGATTTAGGACTTCATGTTGGTCAGTCAGGCATTTGGAGTCAACGAAACAATGAAGGTGATGAAGTCGATATATTATTGATCCATCGACTGGAATAAGGGAATTGCATCACTTTTCAACCTGAATTCTCAATCATATTTTTTCATCTACTCTATTCATATCATGCGGAAGCACCCCCTTCCACTTCCAACATTAAGTGATTCGTCGAGTTCATCGAAAAATCCAAGGGGAAGCAAAATCCAGATTAAGCAAAATTTCACATGGATTTCGATAGAAGAAATTGAAGAAATTCTACCGCCGATAACCAACAAAGAACCAAGTGAAGTTCAAGATGTTATTAAAACTGAAGAACAATCTCTAACACTTGTGAACACACATTTAGAAATAGTACCTATCGCAGTTATTCAAGAAAGTAACTTTGTCGCTGGAAGCAGTCCACCATCACCACCAGTATGCTTAGAGGTCGAAGCAGTAGTAGACATGGCCCACATAACAACACACCTTTTTTTCTATGAGGGCGATGAATATCCTAGAAGGCATTGGTTTGTATGCAAATCGATATGGGAAGCTAAAACCCTTACCAATGAAGACCGACAAATGGCACAATTTGTTGGCTCATTGCGAAAAAAGAGTTCTAACCTGGTATATGGCATTCAATGAAAAAACACCAAATGCAACAAAATATCAAATCAAACAATAGTTCTTATCCTTCTTTAAAACATCGGATGCGAAATACTTGGCCGCTGAAAAATTGAAGACTACAATGCAGAAGCTGACAGAAACTGTGAGGGAGTATGACAAGAGATTCAAAGATCTATTGGGCCAACTCAATTATGACATTGAAGAAAAGATGTTGATCCATTTTCGTAGCTGGACTATTATGGAAGATCAAAGTGCACGTATGTTGGCATAACGTCACCACATATGAATATGCCTTGATGAAGGCTTTGCAAATAGAAATGGATGATGACTACCCATAGCCCCTATCGACAGAAATATTGAGGAACGACTGGAAAGCATGCAGAAATCCATCTGATAAATCAATCTCATAGGAACAAAACTATGGTGTACAAAATGCTCCACAACAGGACATACAAAAGATTATTGTCGTCATGATGACTGACGACAAGACATTCAGCTTGTACAAACAAAGTCCTTCTGTGACATTTTTCAAGAGTACGACTCACATGCCACAAAATACTGCCCATATAACACATGAAGAACAACCAAGCTCGATGGTGTGCTATATGCGAAGTTAATTCTCATTCCATAGTAGAATGTCAGAACTTAAAGAACAAACAAAAATATCACATAGTATACCAGACTAATATTGTAGATCAAAGAAATGAAAGGAATGATAGAAATGACCAGAGTGACATAAATGACAAATACCAAAGGAATGATGGAAGAAGATATGATCAGTGCTATGATAACTTCGACCGTCGAGGATGATTCCTAGGTCGAGTTTGTAACAATGGAAGTTAGATATTTTCGACCTTGCCGACCTCACAGTGTTTCACATGTCTCAATGAAGGACATCATCATGCAAAATGTCCTTACAAATATCGAACATATCTGAAATTTTGTACAAAGTGTGGAGTAGGGGATCACTATTTGGAGGATTTCCCTACCATGCTTGAAAATATCAATAATAAAAAGAATGTTAATATCTTATCATGTGTTCCTAAATCTAATGTAATTAGAACTAAGAATATTCCAATTGTAACGAGGCAAGGGACTATAATTGGTCATGATAATCCACAAATTAGAAAACTAAAGAATAAAGAGGATTATCCGAACCCCAATAAGCAAAAACATATGTTTAATGAATGGATCTGAAATATTTCACGAACTGGCATCTCAAAAAGATAATGATGAAGATTGACAAGAAGTTACTGATTAATTACTCCAATTAATAACTAAAGAGGAAGCTATCGTGAAGTTAATAGACTTATTGTACAATATTAAAAGAAAATCTCTCAAAGCAAAGCAATCCAAAAACATATGTCGACTAAATAAAAAAAACAAGAATGACACAGATCCTCTGGTCGACCTAGAAATCAAAGGATACTATGTCCAACAGGTAGTCTTTGACTTTGGATCTCAAGTAAATATCATGACAAGTGATACTTGGGAGCACCTAGGTCTACCTCAACTACAAGAGTCAGGAATCTACTTGAAACTAGCCGACCCAGGTCTGATCGAACCAATCAGAGTATGGAGAGATGTCGAAACATCCATCAAGGGTATCATGGCAAAATTGACTTTGAAACCATAAACCCCAAATATGGATCCAGTTCAATCCCATCACTAGTTGGCCATTCTTGGGGAAGAAAAATGAATGCTTCAATATCGCTCGACAAAAAACAAATCAAAGTCAAAGAAAATGGTCAGAAAGTCATAGTACGAATTCACCCGTCACAAGGAGAGCCTTGGACATAACAAATTGATGATGATAATGAAATTTGATAGTTGTACTAGATAAAGAATAATGAATATTATACTGAACCCAATTCACAAGGAGAGTTCTATCTCGGAAATCCTACATCAGTCGGATACAATTCAAATGTTGAACTATATGATTGGCAGATAGAGAACTATGAATTGCAAGCAAGAGAATGTTGGACAATCGAATTTATTCCCAAAAAGAAAACAAAGCAATGTTTATCCATCTCTACAATACCAAGGATATTCGAAAGAAAAATCCGAGAATATCCAACATTGGCACTGACGAATAATGACTTGACATATACTAACCTGTTAAGATACAAAGAACGTGAATCTTCATCTTTACACATCGAAGACGTATCAAAGAATGTCGGAGAATAATGACGAATGTAGAGCTTGGTCAAGACATTCATAGGTCAAGCAACAAGATGGTGGGATATGCACTAGTCGAGACTCCAGACTTGGACTACAACATCGACATATTTCGTTGAAAGATTTGGAGGAAAGAAACAACGACTCAAGCAATAATTCCGTTATTCACACAAGGAAAAGATCCCGAAGTACACATCAATAAATGTGAAAGGGAATGGAAAATATTACAATACAAAGATGAAGAATATGGCCACATCTTTTCCCAAATACACTCGACGACTTGCTGAACAAGTGGTAGAAAATGGAAGAGGCAAGAGGAGAAATGTTTATATGGAAAGAGCTAAAAGAAATTTTTATTGAAGATTTCAAATTTTCACCAAAGGAGGAGCAATTAGTCGAAGCAAGCAACCAAGTGAAATTTTTTTTACAACCAACAAGCAATAAAACATCAGCAAATAATTAGGAACTGGCTCGACAAATTGTTATTTGCAATAATATCAATTCGAAAGGAATCTAACATTTGACAAGATTACAATTGGAAATAGAGAAAACAAACGGAAAAAGATTCAAATGGAAACAAGATCATCTAGGAACATAGAAGATGGTCAGAACCACCTTCAAAGTCGAAGCAGTATAAAAAGAAGATCCTTAAAGACTAACTGAAAAATACTTTCCACCGACATTCATGCAACTCAAAGAAGGAGAATGACCGATCAATGAAAGCAGAGTGCTGGAATGGATGGATGCAAAAGTCAAGACAAAATAAATCGACATATCAAACAATGAAATACCAAAAATGGAAAAAGTCGGTGACTACTGGAACGAAGAACAAATGGTAGAAATCCTGGAATGGGGTAAAGAATCAAACGATAGATGGAGAGACGAAGCTCAGAAATTAAGATCGAGCAACAATTTTGAACTACATGAATGCACCACTGGTAGATAGCTTCACCGAAAAAAAAAACATCATCGCTCAGTTCATTGTGAGCCGGTACCATAACGGAAAATTCTACTTTGAAACACCTGTTGAAATAAATGATGAACTAATCAGTCGTATCACTAGATTATCAAACAAAGGAGACATAGTTCCAATGCTACCAAACCCTGCCTTTGTCAAGGAATTCACTGGTACTCCTACGGGAAAGAATTATGGAGGACTGGTAGTTAATCAAATCATATACGGTACCCACAAAATAGAAGCACACATTGTGTCGACTACGTTAACAAGCTCTAGTTGAGGGTCCGACCTAAAACTGGATATACTTGATGCCATTCAAAACGTTGCTTCGCGCAGAAAAGTATACAAGTGGGGAAACCACTTGACATAAATTATAAGAAAGATATGCTACAAGTGCCAAGAAGATGGGTTGCAAATTCGGCACCCCTCATTGATAATTTGGGTTGCCATGGCACATCTACGACCGATGGGAGACAAATATTTCATAGCACTAAAAGGACTATTGATGGAAAATTTCCGTTCCTTTACCCATGGCAGATGTCAACTGGGAGAAACAACAACCAAGCTTTGGCTGGAGAACTGGTTCCAAAACCTAAAAGTTCAAACAACTAGATGGAGAGTGCCACAAAACATCCAACATAGCTTACCACCGACTACACACATTTAGTTATCCCTAGACCACACATCGGTTTGGTATCTAGAAGGAGCAGCAGGAGTAGCAAAAAAACTTGAATTTTATCCTTTGGTCGAGCAAGTATTTGGATAACTCAACATACAATTAAGCACAAATATCCAAGTACCACCACAAGCACAAAGAGTCAACTAGACAATAATCGAACCCTTAACTGATGCTGAAAAAGAAGAAGACTATGAAGTACGAATTCATGTAAATACATTCACCCTTTAGTCTGATCATATTGTCGACATCAATCCTTTAGCGATTGCAATGACATCACATCAAGAACTGCCAAATACAACATAACAGTCGGATGAAAGCACATAGTCGGATACTCCACTTCAAGAGTATGCCCTCACAATAGAGAATATTTGTTGAATGGCCGATGAATTATCCCAAGCTAGACATAATAGGAAATCTGAAGTACAAGGAAAAGGGAAGCCGAATCTTATCATACAAGAACCAAAAGAATAATATAATGTGGAATTACTTCACATTGCCACACAAATATTAACAGATGCCTCCAAATACAAGGTCCTTGTAGAGGAACAATTAAATAAATTATTGGAAGAAGAAAAGATTCAATCATCAACGCCCCCACAAAAGAAATTCAAGAATGTGGTCAAACCTCATGTCAACCTCACCCATAGTCCACCACTTCCATCACCAACCACTGTTATGGAAGAATAAATTTTTCCGAACCCTCCATCCACCATCATATCTGCACCCCAATCTTCAACCACCATCCCACACCTAGTGCAACAACTTCCTCACCCCCTAAGAGCCAATATTCAATATGACAATGACTTAAATGAGTTTATTAGTCGACTTCCTTCACTTTTCCCCAATTAGAGAACTTTAATCACAAAGAAACCAATCGTAGCCAAGCCAAACCTCCCGACTAACTCAACTGCGCTCGACATTCCTACAACCGACAAGCCATCTCCATCGACCATCTCAGAACCTCAAGTTGTCAGATACACCCAAATCAGAGTGGAAAAAGAGACTTATCCGACAAGTAACATCTTTGCACATCAAACCTCATCCTTTACACCCGTGTCCGTTGACCCAACTATGGAAAACCCAAACCCCCCATAATGCCTACTTAAAAATCCTGACCTGGTCGACGATCCAGTTGAAACGATTGCACCCGACGCCCCTTCATCCCAAGGAATTCTGGTTCCGTCTAGCAGCCTTGACCCACCTCCATCACCTCCGACAAAATAATTCCCCTCCTCACCTCCGACCATTTCACCATCGGCCTCAATTACTACCAGTTTACCATCCCTACCCCTGCCAATGGTACCAACACAACTCCAGCAACACAACAAACATAAGAGAGATCATCAACACAAGAAGACATTAACACATCAAGGATAGCGCAAGAAGAATCCAACAACGACAGAGCAGCATAGGAAGCTGCCGACAAGCAGAAGGGAACATAAAACCAATAAGAGGTCGCGGCCAAGGAAAAAGAGAAAATAAAGAGAAAACAGAGGAAAGAAAAGAAAAGACAAGACAAAGAAAAGCATAAGCAGCAGCAGCAAATCCAACAACAAAATCTCCTATCTGTACACTTGTTTTAGTTGGACCAATAGCTACATATGATCCTTGGGAAGCAAAGGAGGAAGAATTTGATCTTCTGGGAGATGCGATCAATAGAGAATATAGACATAGAAGAACTGAAGCTCGAGAGCATCTACAAAGATTACAAACAAAGCAGGCAACAGTTTTGACCAAGTGTGAGGACTTATCCCAGCAAGTCATACCAATACCGACGAGTCTCGACACGAAAAATCCTCTCAACAAGGCATACATATTACTAGAAAGTGTCATGTCGACCCTGAGAGATCAATTGGCTAAAAACCGACGAGATCATGCCACAGAGACGTCCATTCTAATGACTAATCAATATGCGGCCTTCACAAAATCCCACAACATGCTTGCATAGTATACCAGAGAATACACTACAATCGCAGAAGTCTTGCGCAACTAGTATACTTATTACAACAATGTTTTCGAAGAAATGCAAAAGACATGAGAGCTGACCGACACACTTAGCAACAAAGATAAACTGCTGATGAAACACTTACTAAAGCCATCAATGCGCAAATTTTCATGGAAAGTAGAATGCTAGAAGAGTTGGAGAAACAAGAAGAGCAATGGATGAGTCAACGCCAAGCTAGCTTATCGAAAGTCGACAAGATCTGTCCTCACCTCCAATGACTTCTTTCCATTGTTGACGACAAGATGAAACTATTTGGACATGATATGATCAACATCCAAGACAAATCCACACAAGACAATATGGAGAACCTATCAAGCCTCACCACTCTCATCATCGGCATCCATAATTCCTTACACACCTGGGAGGAATTTCAACATCAACTATCAGTATCTGCAGAAGCCATTGTCGAAGTATGTGTCCAGCAACAAACATCGGCCAACTACAGTCTCCTAGAGCAGTAGCAGCAAGTCTCATTTACATTTAAAACATCATCTCCTCATTTCTTCAAGACGAAGAAATATTTTGTGGCGAGGGAGATGTTGGAGAAGCCTAAGTCGACCTACCAACTAGGTCCTCCACACAACTACTTGTAATACATGTTGACAGATTGAGTCGACCAATACATGTTGGGTCGGTTAGTTGAACCGATAGGTAGTTATGTAACTATTTGTCAATCATATGAATAGGTTGGTGAGCCGAGTTACAAAGTTAAGTCAGTCTATTCATATATATGTAATCTTTCTGCATCTATTTCTTGGTAATAAAAGGCTTTTTGCTTCATCTTCCATCACTTGTCTTTTGTATCTGTATCTTTGTGCTTGCTTGTGTATATTATAATATGTATCACTCGTAACATTAGGGTATTTTTGAGGTAAAAAATGGGCCTCAAAACAAATAATGTACCATAAAAATTCAGTTTATACGAACCAATAGGATTCAAGATGATGATGTCAACCACAAGGGTTAAATTTGTAAAACAAATTGGAGGGAAAAATAAAAAACTGCTTTTTCTTATTGTATTTTTGACATATCTCCTTAACGGTTCACCCAAATTTCAAGTTTGGGCACTCGTTGGATGCGGATTCTAATTCCGCATCCAACCCATACGCATACTGCATACTTCTGAGGCACCCATGGCATTGAAAAAGTAAAATTTAAAAAAACATGTATTTTAATAATAAAAGTATGCAGTGTGCGTATGGGTTGGATGCAGAATTAGAATCCGCATCCAACGGGTGCCCAAACTTGAAATTTGGGTGAACTGTTAAGGAGATATGTCAAAAATACGATAAGAAAAATTAGTTTTTCTTTTTCCTCTCTAAAATTTAGAATTCTTATTTTATTATTATAGCTCTTATTTTATTATTTCCCTTAGGAGGCCCATTTCAGACCTCAAAATTCCCCTAATTGCATGCAACACCCCTAACTACAACAAATGCCTATGCCTTATGTTTCATTATGTTGTTTATGTTATTGATTGATGAATGCATGACACATTGTGTGTGGATGATGTTTCCTTCAGCTATAGTTGTTAAGTATATGCATGCATCTATTTTCTTATGGAAAGGGTCCATTGATGAATAAGGCTATATTCCTATGCATTGTGTTTAAGTCTATTGTGTACTTTGTTTATCTTACTTCTACACTGACTTAACTAATTAATGATTGTAATTCATATGTTGGATAAATGTTAGAGGTGTGGGTGGATAATGTTTCAGTTCCCCTGTGTTTATTGATGTATGAATCTTCCTACATGAGTCATCTATCATTCTCCTCCACATATGCATCCTTGTATTTATCATTGTACTTATATGACCTTATGTCTTGTTGAATAGGGTTAAGTCTAGTAAATGTGCAGGTTGCTCCAGCTAGGACTTGAGAAAGAAGAAACAGCCATGTGGTGTGCATGATCATTGGGGACCAGATGAATGAAAGAAGACAGAGCATAATAGAGCATAGCTTCTTCACATAGTGGTAAAGAGGCATAGATAGGGCTTTAAGTCATATTTTGGAGTGGAATAAGGGTAGGGACAAAGTCCTCGGGTGTGGATGAAGAATCTGTAGCTCATAGTAGTCTCAAAGAGATTTCTAATGGTACCAGCCTTGTCCAATTTGGCCTAAGGATGAAGGAGATATCAACCTCAGAAGTTGTTGGTGCAGAGGTATGTGGTCCCAACCTTCTCCATCTACAATGCAGATTGTGGATTGCAGAGGTCAGGGATCGACCGTTGGAGTGGAGTGGCTAGACTTCTGCCTTTCCACATCTGCAACACGGATTGTGGAAGTTAGAAGGGAGATTTCAACGGAAATTGCACGTGGGATTTCCGACTTTCCGCATCTTGAAAGCGGATTGCAGATTGTGGATGTCGGAAGGTCGTTTTCCACAGGACTAGCGCATTGGATTTCTGACTTTCCACATCTGTAAGCAGGTTGCAGATTGCGGGAGGTGATTTTTCCCGAGATTATGGAATGGGGTTTCTGATTTCCGACTTCTGCAACGCGGGTTGCAGATTGTTGAATTCAAAGGGGTAAATTTCCCGGGGAGGAAATTTGACTTCCGGCTTTCGACTTCCACATTGCATATTGCGGAATTCAGGAGCGCGATTTCTATGGATTGGTAAGTTGGAAATTTGACTTCCAAATTCCGATTGCGGGTTGTAGATCAGAGGTCATTGCGGAACTGCAAATTGCGGATTGATGATCATTGGGTTGCAGAGCGTTTGAGTTGCTTGGGAAAAAGAAGAAAAAAATTAGGAGGTGATTCAAGGGTTGTCTCCCATTGCCTCTAAAGGGCACTCGAGGTGACTGGGGACATGACATTTCCCATGTGGGAAAGACCACCCTTGAATAATGCCATTAATTTTCTACGAATTGAAACAAAACTTATGAGGTGGAAGCTAGCATAGAAAGGGAATGAAATTGGCACGTAGAAAAAGTTTCTAGACATAATGGTGTCACCAGATCGAAGAGGAAACACCAGAGTGGTTCACCCAATGAGCAGCTAGTAGAAGAGGTTACTAGATTGCATTAACAGTTTCAATTAGATCACCAATTGCAACTCATAAATATAGAGGCCATCTCGTCACCATGTTACTAAATATCAATGAAGAAAGAGACTAGATTGCCACGTTTATGAGATAGGTCAGCGTTTGAAGCATTTAGTGTGCAAAATGAACATGAGATCATAGGAATCATTCTAGGGTTTGTTGAGAACATGATAATGCTCTAGAGGTGCCAGAGTGAAGAGATCTCTACCAAATCACTGAGAATGAGCTCTAGATTGCTCTAGAGTGCAATAATATCACTTAATATTTTCCCACGACATCAAAAAGACTGTTGACCTAATCACAAACTTCCCAACAAATTTGCAATTGAAATCAAAGTTACAAAGACATTTAAAAGGATAATAACTGCACCATAATGTGTCAATGCTGTCCAAGTTAGAGCTTGAGATCACAGTTTTGTTGTGCATATAATAACAGAAGAATAAAACATCTATTATCTCACCACTAGGGGGAGAGAAACCATTAAAATCGCATAGTAATCAACAAATGGCATAAAGAAAAGCGCCATGGAAATATGTCTTCAATACAAAAAAAAATAGAATGATAAAGTTCAGTTTTTTTTATTGTATTCATATTTACAGTATTTTAGTTTTGATACATGTTTACTATTTTATTATTATTATTATATTTTGGATGTCGAGGAGATGTAGATGAGATGAAATTGTTTCTTAGAAGAAAACACATAAAAGAGGCCAACTCATCAAACAAGACAACAAAAAGGGAAAACATTTCGTAGAACGGATGGGCACTTGAAGGAATTTCATTTCATATAAAAAAAGAACGATACTAATGGTCGAGGTGGGTGGTGTCTCCACAGAGTAGAAAGAATTTCCTTCATGAGTGTTGTTGTTTTTGTGCAACATTTATATTTGAAAGCACAGACAATGATATTCTGTTAAATTTTTTTCTCTTGATCTATATCTAACTCTGTAATATTCTCATGAAGAGAGAATCAGAAACTAAAGATTGTTGTTGCATTTGTTTTGGATATTTAACTCATTTCTATGTTTAATTTTTCATACAAAGAGGATGCATAGACACTTTGGAGAGTTTCATTCACGATAAATATTTATTATTTGGCCGTTGAAATATTCTTTTGCTCGAAGAATTGTTGTTTATATCAATTCATTTGAGTAAATTAGTAATTACTTTATGCATCAGATTCTTTAAAACTATGCTCCCAAGATACGATAGATTAAATAATTTAATAGCTACAATGTTTCAAACAATGCTTGTGCAGTTGTTTTAACATTTTTTATATAGCTTCGTTCATCTTATAAGATTAAATTGCATTTTCATAATTAAGTAGGATTACATTTAGGACTTAGGAAAGCTCTAACTAAAGTCTCTTTACAAGGAGCAATCTTTGCAAGGAGCAATCTTTTAAGTGACAATGAAGGCCACATACTCTCAAGGGTAAAACAACTAAGGGTCTTCTTTAAGAACCTTGGAATGGGCTATCTTTCTTGCATTGACAACAAGTCAATTCTCCTCATCAAAAAATGCACTGGGAAGAGGAACCTAAACCTTCAACAAATAATCCCTTTTGAGCTATTTCTTTAAATTTATTCATGTTTTAAATGGATCCTATCACTATCCTTGAACATGCTTTTAGTCTTCCTGCTCATTCAATCTCTTGCAAAAATTAATCTTTAATGGAGAAGGTAAAATTTATGCTTCTCGTCATTTTTTTTAATTAATCTTATTTGCAATCATTTACATGTTTTTGATGAGTGTGAGATATGCATATTTTTTAATGTTACTTTAAAAGGAAGAATCTGGGGTTGGCTTGAAATGTTTCCAGCCAAATCTATTCACACATGGAAACCATTCATGGAGTTTTTCCTGAATACTAGTGAGGATTATAATTATAAAGAATTGTGGTTGAAAGTGGAGAATATTCATATACATGAAGGTGAGTCATTTGATGCTTTCCTTTTTAGATTTCAGATTTATGTTAATTTGCTGTAGATTTCATGAGAAAGATCAACCTTCAGTAGAAGACGGATTAGATAGTTTCTCTACCTTAATTCTCTTTCTAAGAAACAAGATCTGGAAAATAACAATAAACATAAAGTAGATTTATTCCATAATATGCATGTCGATAAATGTATTGGCTCATCAGTTAAAAGACAATTCAATATCTAATCCTATTGATTCAATCAATAACAGTGAAATTGTTATGCACCAACAAACATTTGGATTTCACAATTTATAGTTTCTGGAAAAAGAGAATGTATGACAATTTCATTCTTGCATTCAACGATGATACTGAAACTATTGGTAAAAGACTAGAAGTAGAAGAATTATCTTGTCGTTATGATGATTGTTCTCTATCAACATTCCCTAGATGTGAGATATGTATTTCCTCCACAAAAAGTTTCAATTCCATACTATGTAAAGCTTACATCAAGGAACCGAAGAGGGAAAAACAAATTAAGAATGAATCTATTCATATAGATGGGAAATTAATCATTCTTCTAAGTGACAATTTGGTAATCATGTTTTAAATTTTCAATCTTCTGTTATTACATATGTAGAGGAAGAAGCGTTGATTGTGGATCAAAGAGTATTTTTATCTTATTTTAATCATTGTTCTAATTTGTTCTCGAATTCAATAACTAATGAACACAAATATGTTAGTGTTTTGATTCTTTTATAGACAAAAATGGAGATGTTAATTATCAAATAGAAGGAGAAACCATAAATCCCGATCATTAAATTATGCTTTGTTCAGAGAAGGGCCCCATACTCTTTTTGGAAGTTGACCATAAAAGGTTTGATTTATATGAAGTATTTTTGACCCATCATATTATGATTGAAGTTTCAAATTTTCTTCTGAATAATGAACATATCAATCTTTAATGAACTTCTCATGACATGCATCATAGTTTATCATCGAATTGGAATGAAAATCACGATGTAAGAAAATCAGAATCTCTTCAAAATTGCACTATCAATAATTATTCTAGTTCAAGGGATCATTTTCATTTTCTTTTTTCTAATTATTTTTACTCTCTATATTTTGATCTATTCTTATATTTTGTTGTGCATAAGATTTTATTTGATTTACATATATCATTGTTCCTTCGAAATCTAATTATTTTGATCTGTTAAGTAATGGTGATTTATATATCAAGCATCAAAATAATAAATTAGTACATTTAAAATAATCTTATTATTTTTCACTTAAATCCATCAGAAAGGAAGATAGTATATTACATACCCTATTTGTTGTGAAAGTGTTTATGATAACAATACATCGATTATTACTAGAATTGAAAATTCTTTTGTTATCGAAATCGGTTTTTTTGAACATGAGGGATGTATCAAATAAGCTGATGGAAACCAAAAACATATTAATTCATTTATTTTTATAACTAAATGGATTGTCATAATTTTATATCATCTCATCCTCATGATCCCTATATGATTATTTGTTCTTCCAACAAAATCAATAAAGTTTCTTATTTTGATATCACTTCAATTCACATATCATATCATGATGATTTTGCTCCATATTTAGAATCAATTCTTTCAATCAATAGCATGTCTAGCATCATTAATAAAATTCATCACATTGATTTTAATAAGTGTTTATCATTCATGAATTTCATACAACAAGGTCATAGTTTGTGTTTTGAGTTTCATGATAAGAATGTGGATTGGCTTGAGGATTCTTATTTCAAGAAATTTCTAGTAAATAGTAAGACTTTGGTTTCTTTACTTGTAAATAAAGATCAAGGTGGTAAGCACAATGCATTTCTTTTTCATTTAAAAGTGCTTCGATTCTTGTTACTGATTAATAATTTTGTGGCCCTTATAGGATTGAAGGTGTTTCAATGGTTAAGTTGGTTATCTATATTATCTCTCTTTTGTCCACTTGAATAATGGAGTTATGAATAGATATATCAATATCAAGCCAAAGATTCAAGTCACTATCAAGATACTTTTAGGGAATTTTACTTTAATTTCATTCTCTCTTTGTTATCTATGCTCTAGTTCAAAATTACTTTCATTAAACATTTCTTTTCAAGTCTCATCTTTAGTTTCTAAATATCAAAACTTTAGCAATCAGTTTTCTAAAATAGTGAAGCAAGAATATTTCAAGAAAGCAAAATGAGAAAGAATGTGATTTTTAAATTATCATTATTCTCTTTACTTAAACTTAATTGAATATATGTCTCACTTTTCTTGAAATTGATGTCATAGTTGCAAATTTAGTTCAGAATTTATTTTCAAGATTTTTTCTTTTTCTATTCTAGATTTATTTATGTTGTTTACTTTTAATAAAAAAGCCCAGTTTGATCAACATCTAATGAATTGGTATAGGGAACTTTCCTATCACAATCATAATTTAAAGGAATAATGTATTTTGGAAAAATCTAATGAGGATTAGAATTCAAATATACAATTTATCTTATACCTCAAAATATGATTCCTCTTTCATATTTTGACTTATGATCTTCATTTACACATTTTTTTCCTTGTTTGTGATGGTTTAATTTAAGCCTAACTCAATTTGAATTGTATATATGTAAATAAGACATTTTCAATAAATTAGTTTTTAGACTTTCATTTTCTTCTCATACATTCAAGTGGCTTGTGGCTTGATTGTTATGAATTTTTCATTGTAGATTGACCATTTCTAAGTTTCATGTTTGTTTTTTTGTTTGAAACAATAAAAAAGTTTGTTATCTTCAATAAATAATTATTCTAAGTTGGGTAGTGTTTTAGTGTATGTCTACAACTCAAAGCTTAACACTTAATCATCAATACAAAGTTTCATTACTTACAAGTAAAATTTATAGTTGTGGTGGAACTCCTATGTTAATATGAATCCATACTTATAATGCTAACACATTTTTACTTCAGGTTTCTTACATATTTTTTCTTTTATGCTCCATCCACCTCACATTAAATAGTTTATACATTTTCAATATATTAGTTTTCAGACTTTTCATTTGCTTTTCTCATGCATTCAAGTGGCTTGATTTTTATGAATTTTTCATTGTAGATAATTGACCATTTCTAAGTTTTATGTTTGTTTTTTGTTTGAAACAATAAAAATGTTTGTTATCTTCAATAAATCATTTATACTAGTTGGATAGTGCTTTAGTGCATGTCTACAACTCAAAGCTTAACACTTAATCATCCATACAAAGTTTCATGACTTACAAGTAAAATTTGTATTTGTGATGGAATTCCTATGGTAATATGAATCCATACTTATAATGCTAACACATTTTCACTTCAGGTTTCTTATATATTTTTTCTTCTATGCCCCATCCACCTCACATTAAATAGTTTATATCTTAAGTGATTGATGGAAGGGAAACCTTAAGCTCAATTTTGAAGGTGAGTAATCTGCCTTGCAAATCTAAATAACTCTCATATCACCTTACTTCCCTAAACACCTAAATCGCACATGCAATTATCTATATACAAATAAAAAATGGTGTAGCATAATAAAGGGATGTTGAAAACACTATATTTGTATGAGAAATACAAGTAGGGGTTATGGACGCTCTCTAACAGTGCATCCATGCTTGTATGACCTCTCTGCTTTCGTTAACCTCATTTCTTACACAATACTTCATATATATCACAAAAGGGTGTTTCAAATGGAAGTTGACAATGGTATATTATTGTGGGAAGCATATGTAAGCCAGGGATATGGACGGATATGGATGCTCACTAGTAGTGGGGACGTACTTGTATGATACTAAAGCACCTTCGTTGGGGCTATTGAAGTTTGTGGGTAGTGAAGCAATGCCGGGTTAAAGAGAGATGAGGAACACACCTAGAAAACTATTACTTAGCTAGAGTGAAACCCTTAGCCAAATTCCTTATATCAATTATTTGTGGATTAAAAGTTAGGAAAAATTAATCTCATAAAATTGGCTATAAGAGGTGACATGTGAGTTACCTGGTGTTTGTGTTTAGTGGGAACACATTTAAATTCATAACATATGGTGGTATCCATTATTTGGAGATCTATGTTTATAGTCACTGAGCTTATTTTTAATATTTGGTGTTAATAAGTTGTTTAATAGTGTCAGATAGAGATATAATTACTTCAGCTAGTGTGTCTCCATTTGTTGAGCCCTCAACAACTCTACTCATTTTTACAAAAATAAGGGAGCCCCCATTTTAATTTTGTAAAAACATTGCTTTCAGTTTTTATTTTTCTTTGTGCTTCATTTAAGAGGATGATATGATGGTCTCCTTTATTAGATGCTTGATTTTCTGCTCATCAATTCTTTGTCTTAGCTTTCAAGAACTAGAGATTTGGTGGTTTGGATTATCGTTGTTGTTTGAGTATTTTGGTTTATTGTTTTTTCAACAACATTTGCATGTTCATATTAAGATTATCCAAGTTGATTATGCACCTCAATTTGCCTAGAATTTGATTAGCATGATGTTTGGATAGTCTCCCCAAATTTCGATCTTTGGTGCATACATGAATTATTTGAATAATTTGGCCGATCGAAATAAATTAATTAAATGCATTTGTAGATTTCATTCCCGGTCTTGAAAGAGTATATGTTAAGAAATAGAATTTCTGAATTTGAAAGATTTATCAAATTTTACAAACCTTAAATATAGATTTAAAAAAAATGCAATTTTTTTCATTTATATACTCATTGGCACAAATAAATCAATTTGATTAAATGCTTTCTCACATGCATTCATTCTGCGCCTTAAAAGAATTTATATTAAAGTTTGGAGATAGGCAGATAGTTTTCAATTTGAAGAAATGCATCGATTTTTATAAGTTTTCTACATTTTGTAAAAAGACGATTCTTGCACTATTGATAAGTAATTATTTTTCTTCCTAGTGTTAACTCAGGAAACAACACGAAAACTTTAAATGGCCAAAATATTACACACTATTAGTGTGACAACAAATTTCAAATATGGTATATGCGTATCTTCATATAAATGGTCATTAAGGTTTAGAAGATACTTGAAGCCTTCATGACTTATATTATGGGGAGAATTTTATTTGTTCTATTATGATAAACTTCAACTGATAAGTTCGTAAAGAAAGCCATTCTTCTATATTTAAGGGGCATTTGCTAAGCTTCTTATAAGCATGATTAAGTTGAATGGTTTGCATGATCGAATTAACACTTAAATAATTACATTGTTGATGTGAGGTTGGATTTTAGATTTTACTTCATCAAATTATAAAAGTTGTGTGAAGAAATATTTTAAATACACTTCGAGAGATTGCAAAATGATTTATTTTATGAATGCTCCTAACTCATAATTAGAAAGTCTTTTGAAATCACAAAATAAATTGGGAATTGAGTGGTTGTTTAATATCATTATGGTCATCATGCAAATCTACAAATCTAACTATTTTGCCAAATTTGGTTACGTAATTACAAGTATTCATGGATGGTCCAATGATGATAGCAATACTACCATATTCAATTCCATTTGGGTCGGTAATATTCCTCTTAGCTGATAAGAAAGAATTAAGTTTTGTTTTTGTTGGTTTAAAGGGATTAATGTTTGAAACACAATGGGCAATGGCTTGTCTTCTCAATATTAACCACAAGTATATATAGCATTACATCATACCAAAAATCATGGGTAAATACCATGTTACCGTAAATACTATGGGACAACAAGGTGTTCTAGACATACTTAACTAACTAATGACTTAATTAATTAATGCACCAATAACAGATAGTGGACGGGTGCCATTACAATTCTTAACATACCCCCTTAATCTCAACCCGGACAATATTCAACACTATCAATGCCTCAACACTTAGGCATTGTGCCTACTGGTCTATGTCTCAGCTAGGAATACATTTCATTCAAATAAACTTAAGCTTTACTTTCTTCCTTGATGTGTACTTGGACTGCTTCTTCTTTGTCTTCTTGAACTTGATGCTAAGTAGGTGTTCTTCATCATCTTCTTTGTCTTGTGCACAATAAACATCGTTATTGCTTTTCATTGGTCTTGGAACATAGTGTGCAAGTCTGCTTCTTTTTCTGTTTCAACTTATTGTATGTTGTTGTCCATTTTACCTACACACTCAAATTTTGTTAGAAAAAAGATGAATATATTTTAGCTCTTCTTGGAGGGAATTCACATCTTCCTCTTCTCTTGTTTCAATGATTTTCAGCTCTTCTTGGAGAGCAATCACTTCTTCGTGCTCCTCATCTTCGTGTTCTTCATCTTCCTCATCTTTGTGTTCTTCATCTTCCTCTTTTGTTGTTTCCTCTTCTTCTACATCAAATTCCTCTTCACTAAAATCTGCTTTCAATATATCTCATGCTTCTTTGGGAGTAGAAGCTTCTGAAATGTAATGAAAGATGGAATAATCTATACCATTTTGTATGATACTTAAGGTAACAACCTGCCTTCTTTCCTTTTGGTACTCTGTCAAATTCTCAAATGCTGCTAGATCACTAGAATCTACTTCAGCTACAAAATGCCACAAATCTTGTGACCTTAACAGATTCCTTATTTTGAAAGACCATACTTCATAATTGTCTCCATCAAAGGTTTGCCATGAACCTATTGAAGTTAATAAATTTCTTACCTCTTCGATTTCTTCTGGTAGCTCTTCTAGCACCATCTTCAAGATTCGATCTTCACGCTTTCAAAAAAAAAATAATAAAAAAAATATTTGATGTGGCCCCAAAGCTGTGAAGCTACTCCTCCACGTCGATGTTCTCCATCTTGATATACACCTGTGTGCTTTCCACTATGTGAAAAGGCTTACCCAACAATAACAAGTATGGATCAGGCCATACGCTCTGATACCATGTTAAAATATGGAACACACTAAAAAGAGGAGAAAGAGGAGAAACACAATGGGAAATGGCTTGCCTTCTCAATATTAACCACAAGTATATATAGCATTACATCATACCAAAAGCCACAGGTAAATACCATGGGATAGTAAATACTATGGGACAACAAGGTGTCCTAGTCATACTTAACTAACTAATGACTTAACTAATTAATGCACCAATAACAGATAGTGGACAGGTGAGATTACAATTCTTAACATACTAGAGCAGTGGGAGGTGTTATCACATTGACTGCTGGATCATCTAATCGGCAACAGAAAACAATTTGAAAAGCATCACAGTGGGGAATATCGTCGCTTTTCTGCTGGTTTAGTTCCCCATAGCATACCTCCTAGTGTTTCAAATCCATCACTCTGTTGGTATGCAAAACCTATTCTTACTAGTAATTTCCTTTTGATAAGGGTCTCCTCTCACCTAACAAAATATGTTTTCAAGGGAACTCCACTACAGGATGGCTTGTGCTTCGCGGAGTTCTTGTTAAGAATTGTAATCTCAACTGTTATGAGTTGGTTAATTGGCTAGGACACTTGACTATCCCATAGTATTTCCTGTCCCATAGTATTGGACACTAATATGGATGTGATGTAATCCTACATGCTTGAGGTTAATAATCAAAAGGAAAGATATATGCCCTTACCTGTTCCATCTTCTATTTGTTCTTGTGTTCTATATTTTAACATGGTATCAGAGCGTATGGCCTGATGGCCTGATCCATACCTATTGTTGTTGGGTAAGCCTTTTCACATAGTGGAAAGCACACAAGTGTAGATCAAGACCGAACACATCGGCTTGGAGGAGCAGCCTCACAACTTTGGGACCGGATTAAATATTTTTTATTTTATTTTTCCTTTGTAAATGCGGATGCATCTGACCGCTGATCCATACCTATTGTTGTTGGATAAGCCTTTTCACATAGTGGAAAGCACACACGTGTAGATCAAGACCGAACACATCGGCTTGGAGGAGTAGCCTCACAACTTTGGGACCAGATTAAATAATTTTTATTTTATTTTTCCTTTGTAAATGCGGATGCATCTGACCGCTGATCCATACCTATTGTTGTTGGGTAAGCCTTTTCACATAGTGGAAAGCACACACGTGTAGATCAAGACCAAACACATCGGCTTGGAGGAGTAGCCTCACAACTTTGGGACCGGATTAAATATTTTTTATTTTATTTTTCCTTTGTAAATGCGGATGCATCTGACCCTTTACGGAACTGTGGTGCAACGCATCTGTTGCATAGAAGAGACGCGTGGCCGATGCACTCTTTGCATCTAGATGAATCACCTCACCGACGCACTTGTTGTTAAGAAGAAGGGCGTAGAACAAACCCAACTGCTTTTGAGCAGCTTGTTGAAAAATTTGACCTTAATGGGCAGTCTCGGCTATTGGTGAATGCTATTAAATCTACGGGTGGATCTTCAACAAGAATTCATTTGCATGTTACAAACAAAAATCTATCCTTAATTCTTCATTGGGGTGTTGTTAATTATAACAAGAAGAATTGGATTCTTCTATCTCATATGCCCAATGGAACACAAGATTATGATAAAAAAAAAATCTTTGTGACTTGCTTTGAAAAATATGGGGAAACGTCTTTTTTGACTATTGAGATTCTTGACCCGAAAATATCTGTAATTGAATTTATTTTGTATGACCACTCAAGAGAAAAATGGTTCTAGTATAATGGCCATAATTTCTATATTGACTGCTTAAGAATGATTGTGGCACAACACAAATATCAGTACCTAAGGAGCTTGTTCAAATTCAATCTTATTTACGATGGGAAACGAGAGGAAAATAGATGTATACCCGAGAGCAAGAAAAGAAACAAACACACACAAATTGCAGAATAGAAACCCTAATCGCCCATGTGGGAAAGACCACTCTTGAATAATTCCATCAATTTGCTACAGATAGAAACAAAGCCTATGAGGTGGAAGCTAGCATGAAAAGGGAATGACATCAGTAGGTAAAAGAAGTTTTTAGACCGAATGGTATCACCAGATCGAAGAGGATGCACCTGAGTGGTTCACCCAAAGGATAAATAGTAGAAGAAGTTAGTAGATCGCATTGAGAGTTGCAATCAGATCACCAATCCCAGGATAAAATATAGAGGCCTGCATCCTGCCACCATGTTATCATATATCAATGAAGAAAGAGATCAAATCAACATGTTGATGAGATATGTCATCCTTAGAAGCATATAGTGTGCAAAAGGAACAGCCGATCACAAGAATTGTTCTAGGGTTTGTTAAGAACATGATAATGCTCCAAAGGTGTTAGAATGAAGAGATCTCCACCAAATTGCTGAGAACGAGTAGTAGATTGCTGTAGAGTGCATGCTCAAGATTTGGGCACGACATTAAAAAGAGTGTAGACCTAATCAAAAACTTCCCAACAAAATCGCAATTGAGATCAACTAGTTGCAAACACATTTAAAAAGATAACAACTACACCATAACTTGTCAACGCCCTCCGAGTTAGAGCTTGAGATCGCAGTTCTGTTGTGCATATGAGCACAGAAGTAGAAAGTATCTATTAGCTCTCCACCATGGGCCAATAATACTCAAATCGCATGAAGAAAAGCGCGATGGAAATATATCTTCAATGCCAAAAAATATTTTATATAAAAAAATAAAACTTTTTATTGAACTCACATTTACAATTTTTTGGATTTGATACATGTTTATTATGTTATTATTATTATTATATTTTGGATGTGCAAGTGATGGAGATGCAATGAAATTGTTTCCTGGAAGACAACACAAAAAAGAGGTCAACTCACCAAACAAGACGACGAAAATGGATAACGTTTTGCAGAACGGTTGGGCACTTGTAAGAACTTCATTACATTTAAAAATGCATGATACTAATGATTGGGGTGCGGGGTGGGGGGTTGGTTCTCCACAGAGTAGAAGGAATTTCTTTCCTGAGCGCTATTGATTTTGCAAAATTTATATTTGAAAGCATCTAGACAAGGAGATTCTTCTAACAAGTTTTCTGTTGATCTAGATATATAACTGTGTAATATTCTTATGAAGAGGGAATTGGAAACCAGAGATTGTTGTTGCATTTTTTTTTTATATTCGACTGTTTTTAGTAAAATTGTCTAATACTCATTCAATTGAATTTAAATCAAACATGGATATTCTGCTTATTCCTGTGTTTAATTTTTCGTATTTGATTGTTTGAAATGATTCCAAAGCTAATTCATAGATCATAGATCAAGGGAAAAGCACACCCCACAGTTAAGAAGATGAACTGCTCAGTAAATGAGAGACTTATTTGCATTACATAAATTAACTTCGCATTTATGGACATAACTTAGTAGCAATTAACTTCGCATAAATTGACTTTGCATATGTGGAACTTCGATTGGCATAACATTTACTTTGCAAACTTCTTTAACTTCACTAAGATTAACTTTGCACAAGTTAACTTCACATACTACTTTAATTTCGCATAACCCAATCTTAAACAAGCTTCACGGCTCTTTATTCCTTCTCTTCTTTTCTCACACATCTCTCTCTAATTTTCATTTATCCTGTTCTATATACAGAAAATGCATAACCACCGACTTAAGATCACTTCACCTCGAAGTTACTGTGATACATTAAAAGACTACAATAAATTTCTACCTAAGAATTCTTGACATACAGAATACAAACTTGGTTACATTAATATTGGTTGACAAAAAGATTGACTGAGCGTGTGAGAGAGCCCAGAGAGCCCAGAGAGCTCGCCCAGACTAGATAGGCAATAAAAATTGTTGTTTATTTAAATTCATTTAAGTAAATCATAATTAAATCATTACTTTATGTATCAGATCTTTTAAAATTATGCTCACGGGGTCGGATAAATTAAATAGTTTGATCGCTACATTGTTTTTGTAGCTGTCAAACAGTGTAGTTTTTTTTTTAACTCTCTTGTGTAGATTTCTGCATCTTAGATTAAATTGCAATTGCATAATTAAGTAGAATTGCATTTAAGACTTAGAAAAGATTTAATGAAAGTCTCTTTACTAAGAGCAATATTTTAAGAACCTGGGATAGAGTTATCTATTTACACTAAACGATAGAGGTTCTGCTTTAAGAACCTTGGATCGGGTTATCTATTTTGTATTGACAACAGGTCAATTCTTTCGGTCAACAAAACTATACCTTTGAAACTTGAACATCTCTCTCATTCTCTCTTCAAAGAAAACAGATTGACCCACATCGATTTTTGCCTCGGACTGGCTCAAAATCATGACATAGATCTGGAAAATGTAACGACAACGAGAAGATAATGTGGCTGGAGCTCAATTCGATCATGAGTTACCTAGGTTACAAGGAAAGCAAAGATGAGACGAGAAGGATGAGTTCCCTGGGTTAAAAAGGAAAGGTAAAGGTAGCATAATTTATTTCACCAATAGATGCAAATGTCAAGAAAAAAAAACATGACACGTGTAAGAGGGTATGGTCAATCCTAATATGTTGACACCAAGTGAACTTCTTTTTGGAACCCTAGGCATCTTGAAATGTGTTGAATAAAGTTGAGCCATTTCACTCACTACGTTTAGTTTCTTTCTATGCTCGCATAAGCTCAACATACTGGGTTGAAATATAGTCACAGTCAATAGTTTCTCCTTTATGCTTGTGATAGAATCATTGCTACATATCTACATCAGAATAATTCAAGTTCTATTTCCATATCTTTTTCGAAATTGAAAATTTTGTTAAAATATAGTTATTCGATGACTTGCTATAAAAATAATCAAACATAAAATTGAAATGTTTGTTAAAATATAGTTATTTGATTAGTTGCTATAAAAATAATCAAAAATAATATTTCGTACTTAAATCTAAATCTAAAGTAAATCCATACTAATTACTAAAAACTACGATCATATATCAATTAATAGAAAGTGATACCCACCTTAAAAAAATAGTTAGATTATGCTATTATAATTATCGAAACTGACATCATGACGTGGGAAGCTTTCCAAACATCCTGATTTGAAGCCACAAAAAGCTGTGGCCAGGACCGATCTACAGCTTGTGGTGAAATCTACTGAGTTGTGTCCAATGGAAACCTACAGATTCTGCCTTGAAATTTGTGGCCTCATGTGAACCGTTACACCTAGATTGATTCCGTAGGAAAATCAGGCTGGCACTGAAAATGAACGGTGGCCAATGCTTCTGGTCTTCCCTCTAGTAAATAACGCCAAAGGCTTCCAGAGAACAAGTTTGTGGTATATATTTATATGCAGATATGCGTTCCACACTCGGCCAACTGGATTCATCATGGTCTCATCAGTTCGGTCTGCTGCCGTTTGATTGAGGAGCAGAGCCGTAGTTGTGGAGTTGGTGGTCTTCGCCCTTCACCGAACTCGTGTTCATGAATTTTTCATTATCGAGGTGAATATAGTGATATTGCTCATTCTCATGTTTTATGTTTTCAAGTAGATTATAAAATCAGTTGATACAAAAATTGTTTTTTTCTGAATTATACTGTACAAAGAATAGCCAACCTGATACTTGCACACAGATTAGCTGATGACACTACTAACTACTCGAGAAGAAAGTGTATATATCCCTAGTGTTCTGCATCTACCTCCACTGGTAGCTCCGGGTTGGATTCTGCGCTGAGATTAATGCAGAAATATAAGTGGCGTAAGCGTCGTGCAGCAGAGATTAATAATGCAGACGACTCTGGCAAAGAGGATCCCGCCGTGTGGAAACATGGAGACAAGCAGGCGGGGGTAAGAGTTGAAAGAAAGCGGCACCCTGTTTACAGAGGCGTGAGAATGCGGACCTGGGGAAGATGGGTGTCCGAGATTAGAGAGCCCATGAAGAAGTCGAGGATTTGGCTGGGGACATTCCCCACACCGGAGATGGCGGCTCGAGCCCACGACGTTGCGGCTCTCAGCATCAAGGGGGAGTCCGCCTTCCTCAATTTCCCCCAACTTGCCTGTTCCTTGCCTCGGCCCGCCACACTGGCCACCAAGGACATCCAGGCAGCTGCCGCGGCCGCTGCGACTGAGTTCCATATGCCTTCAGAAGAAGATCAAGGCGAGGATCGATCCCTTGATCCCGCTGGGACAAACACTCTGATCCCTATTTATGGAGACACTGTGATCCCCGTTGGGTCAAGGAATAATGAAGAAGGCGCAGCAGGCGCATCTTCTGTGTCTACATCAACTTGGATTTCGAGTTTTCTTGGGCAGAACGATTGGATGATCATAGACGACGATGTTCTGTTCGATCTTCCCAACTTTTTGGGTAACATGGCGGAAGGTCTATTGTTAGCCCCTCCCTGGCTGGTTTACCAAGAAGAGTATTATGCTACTGACAATGTTTATGAAGGAGATGGATCAATCTATGCTGAAACGTTCCTCTGGAACTATTCATAGACATTGAAAATATGACAGATTCACAAGTTTCTGCAAACTTAATTGGATGTAATTTCAATTTTAATGGTTGAAAAAGTTAACTGGGAGTTGTTTAATAATTATAGTTTCAATGTTTTTCAATTATAGCTTGCAAGTGAGATATTTTTTTAACATTTTGATAATACACTTCTATGCTGTCTTCCAACAATTTATGATCCTACCTCATCTACCTCAATTTGTAAAATATAAATCCTATAAAAAAAACTAATTATAATTATGAAAATTATTAATTAATTTAGTTTAAAAACCAATTTATCTAAAAGAGTTTAAAAATTATAAAATATAAATCCTATAAAAAAAATTAATTATAATTATGAAAATTGATAATTAATTTAATTTAAAAACCTAGTTTAATAGTTATAAATATGAGTCTTATCTAATTGTAATTTTGAATAATGATAATTAACTTAGTTTTAAAACTAGTTTATCTAAGTGGTTGTGTTCATTCTCAATTATCTAATTTTGTATTATAGAATTTAAAATTTTGATTATTATTATCATATTTATATTTGTATCATAATAAGGTAGAGCAACAAGTTGGCACATTTTAATTCAAAGTTTTTCATATTTAACATAGTTTTCAGGAGTTACACCATGTGTAGGAAGGATCTTTTGGGATTTTAGAGGAAATATAGTCTTAACTTTTGCATGTGGGTTAGGCAAGGCTACTAATAATCAAGCGGAGCGGTATGCATTGTATCTAGTCCAAGAACAAGCTGTCAATCTTGGAATACAATCTATTGTTATCATTGGGGACTCCTTGCTTATAATTTCTTAGACTAGGAAAATAAAATACCGTATGGACAAAATTGCTTGCAAGCTTCAAAATTGCATCAATAAGATAGTGCCTTGAATCCTTCCACGTTCATTAGAAGAACAACCAACAAGCTCACAAAGTAAGTAATGAAGCAACTTTACTTTCTTGTGGGAGTATTAAAAAGAATGGGGATAACCCAACAAGGTATTGGCTCCCATGAGGTCTTATTTTTAATTGTTATATGGGTTGTAGTAGCCCCCCTCAAGCATTTAATACCACCATTCATTGTCTCAAGTCACAAGCGAAGGTGTTAATGCACATTATGTTGTTGATGCCACCTTGCATGGTTTTCTTCATGGGAGTGTACCTGAGATGAAGTCTCTAGAACTCCCGTGCCTTGAAGCTTCGTGTCCAAGTTTTGTTGAAGGTAGTGCTTTACTCTATTTAAGTTTTGATGAAGGCATAGCTTCATCTCATCACCTTGAGAGAGCTGAGGGTTAGTTGTAGTTTGGTAATGGTGTCTTAGAACATTCATGATTTATCCGCTTTCCCCTAGATACCCCGAGGAGTGGCTTTTGGACGAAATATTTATTGGGCAAGACATCGAAATTCTCCAAGAAGTATTTTTATGGACTGGCTCTAGTTTCAACTTGTCCCTCATTTGGGAATCTTGGGACTTAGGAGCATTGGAAGGATTGAATTGTCTAGCAGTTATATGAAATCATCAATGGATATAGAAGGAAAGCTCCAAGATATCTCAGAAGGAATTTGGGAAACGATAGAATATATTCAAGACATTAGAATTCATATGAGGGAGATCAACTCTTAGATGGAAGGATTTCTCATAGATGTTTCATAGAGAACATTGCAAGCACCCCCGGTGGACTCCCATCTTGAATAAGTTGAACAAAATGTATTTCAAATCACCTCTTACACATCATGCTTAGACTCATGTCTCAATGATGTTGAAGGAAATGTTCACACCCATGAGGCAGATTGAAGCGATAGGAACCACTATTTATCACCATGAACCTCTCCTTGTTGGTAATAAATCCCAAATTTCTAACCCAAACATAAGGAAATTGAGGATATTGTGGTCCATCAGTCGATCAATGTCACTGTTAACATCTCTAGTTCTGATGAGCACAATGAATGTGTTGACAATAGTTAGGGAACTTAGCCTATGGACAACGAGGAGACTACTGAAGATAGACACAAGATCCAACATGAAGATGTTGAAGACAATCCTAAGGAAGATGAAGGGAACTACCAAGAAGAATAGGTCAAAATATAAAGTAGTATAAGGGAGCATGTTTTTTTTTATGGCATATATTATCCTTGATGATTGTAAGTGAGGTCTTTAATGCTCTTAAAACTTCTGATACTCTATTTAAATTTTTTGTATTGTTATATATTAAAATCTTTTTTTTTAACCTTTTATTAATACAACTATACCCATTTTTGCTAAGAAAGCAATACATTCAAAAATTGTTTACAAGATCTACATAAATTGCCTTATAAATTAAGGTTATTGGGCTTAACAAATCTTGTAACGGGGGAGATCTTGTAACGTGATGTAACGTTAGTAACATGTGGCAAAAAATAATAGTGATAGTAACATGTAAGTTGTCGGCCATTAATAAAATTTAACATAAAGTAAAAAATTATAATATGAGGGAGACCTTGTAACGGCCATAAACAAAAAAGAATAATACAAAGTAAAAAGTAATAAATATTATGTCGGCCATAAACAAAAAAGAATAATA